>QVTF01025868.1:0-362515 GCA_003573665.1 Oxygymnocypris stewartii
CTGGGACAGTAAGTCCCGCCTGATCGGAATCTCCCAAGGAGGCCGATACAAGAGGGGAGTTAGCTCCGAGAACCAGGTCTGGGAGGGCCAGAATGGGGCTATGAGAAGGAGACGGGCACCGCTCACCTTCACTCTGCATAGTACTGCCGGAATCAGCTTTATTGGCGGAAACGCGTACAGACTGACATTCGGCCATGGGTGGGCGAACGCATCTATGCCTAGAGTCGTCGGGAAACTCAGGGAGAACCAGAGCGGGCACTGGGATGACTCTTGAGAAGCAAAGAGGTCCACCTCCGCTTTGCCAAACAGATCCCAGATCTGGGATACCGTCTGACGGTTCAACATCCATTCCCCCGGCTTGAGCTTCTGTCTCGACAGAAAATCGGCCGCCAGGTTCAGTACTCCCGGAACGTGAACCGCCCTCAAAGAGAGGAACTTGTCTTGGGACCAAAGGAGAAGATGGCGCGCAAGCCTGTCCAGGGTGCGCGACCTTGAACCTCCTTGGCGGTTTATGTGGGACACAACCGCCATATTGTCCGTCCTGACTATGATGATCCCCCCGAGAACGGGAGAAAATACTTCAAAGCCAGGAAGACAGCCCTGAGTTCCAGGCAGTTTATATGCCAAAAGAGGAACTCTTCCTTCCACTCCCCGCCGCCTTCCTTCGAAGACCGCGCCCCAGCCTGTCATTGATGCGTCCGTCGTGATCATATGGCGACGGTGGATCGCACCCATTCTCACCCCGCTCCGGAGAAAGACGGGGTCTCGCCACATTAAAACTGCGCGACACCGATAAGGCGAGTAGCTGGTACAGTGGGGTGTAACCTCAGCTCCTTCATCCACCAAAGGAATGGCCTCATGTGAAGCAGCCCTAGGGGCAACACAGGGGAGGCTGCTGCCATAAGGCCCAACAGCCTGCGGCAGGTACCTACAGAGACATGATGGCCTAGCTTGAAGCGGGCCAAACATGCTGTAAAATGGTATCCGGGCAGGAGCCAAACGGGCCTGCATCTGAACGGAATCCAAACGAACTCCTAGAAATACAGTTCGTTGAGATGGGAGGAGCACACTCTTCTTGGCGTTCATCCTGAGGCCAAGAGAATGGATGTGGCCGAGAACGATATCCCTGTGACGACTCACTAGCTCCCTGGAGTGAGCCAGAATGAGCCAGTCGTCCAGATAGTTCAGTACACGGATGCCCTGGAGCCTCAAAGGGGCCAGTGCAGCATCCATGCATTTGGTAAATGTCCTCGGGGCCAAAGCCAGGCCGAAGGGCAGAACCTTGTATTGGTAAGCCTTCCCTCCAAAGGCGAACCGAAGGAATCTCCTGTGTCTTGAACGACCTGGATGTGAAAATACGCATCCTTCAGGTCGATGGTGACAAACCAGTCTCCCTCCTGGACCTGAGACATGATGGTTCTCATCGTCAGCATCTTGAACTTCCCTTTGTAGAGGGAAAATTCAAACGCCGTAGATCCAGGATAGGCCTCAAGCCGCCGTCCCTCTTTGGAACGAGGAAGTAGCGGCTGAAGAAACCTCGTTCGACTTCCGACTGCGGTACTTCCTCTATTGCTCCTTTCTGCAGGAGGGAGGAAAGTTCCTGTTGTAGAACAGAGCCTTGGCGGCGCTGTTTACTACTGTCAGGTGAACCCCGTCGAAACGGGGGGATTTTTCCCAAACTGAAGAGTGTAACCGGTTCGAATTGTGCGGAGAACCCACAGCGATACCCCGGGTAAACGCTCCCATTCGTGAAGGAAGTGACAGAGGAATCATAGTGTCGTGCAAGGGAAGACATACCTGAGATGGGGTGTCGAGAAGGCCTGGAAGCAGCGGCACCCTCCACCGTGAAGGAGAGCCCTCGGCGTCCTTGCTCGGATGATGGAGAGAGAAGTGCTGGGCTGACGGGTGGCCGGCACGGGTTCCGTACACTGCAGGAGAGAAACAGCTGTGTCTCCTAACATGCGGCTCGCCGGCGGCGAATGGACGGGCTGCAAAGGGGGAAAGACGAACGCGTCCCCCAACTGCCAGCCCGAGTGAAAATGAGGGTGAATTGGATCTGCACACCAAGCCTCGAAGGGTGGCTGTGACAGATTTAAGTGAGGAGAGCGCGTTCGGGGCGGGCAGAAACGCTTCGCGGTCTGGCCTCGCCCCGTAACGGTGAAACGACTCTCCTCATTCCGACCCGGAGGTCAGGAACGACCCGGGTTAGCCGAAGCGGCAGGCTTGTTGGGCCGCTTCATGTTAACCCGCTTGCGTGGTTGTTGGCGGGAAGAAGACCGGCCACGGGCTCCCCAAACCGTAGTGGGGGAAGGGCGCGTGGCCTGGGCTCCGCCGCTAGGGGCTCCTCTGGGGAGCGGCTGCTCCCTAGACACAGAGGAGGAGGGAGAAAAAGTCCCTTGCTCTCCTCGGCATGAATTGTTGAGAGCAGCCGACTGAGTTTTGGCTGAGCGGAATTTCCACTACAGCGTAACAGCCTCCCCAAAACCCAGATTGTGAGATGGGTGCGTCCATTAAAAACCTTTCCTTCTCCCGAATCTCAGGTTTTGAGCCACAGATGGCGTTCTGCGGCCACCGAAGCCATAGAGCGCCCCACGGCACGTGCGGTGTGCTTGGTGGCTCTCAGAGCCAAGTCAGTGGCTCTTCGTAGCTCCTTCACGGCTTCAGGAGTCAAGACGGTCCCTTCGTCCATCTCCTTCAGGACGTCCGCCTGGTAGGCCTGAAGGATAGCCATTGTGGGAGGGCCGTACCTGCCTGACCGGCCGCGATGTAGGACTTTCCCGATAAGAGCGGAAGTGGTCCTACACGCTTGGAAGGAAGGAGGGGGGCGGGACTTCCAGGAAGGAGCCAAAGAGGGTGAAAGATGGAGGCTAAAGTATCCTCGATCACCGGCATGGCGGTGTAACCCTGCTCCACAGAACCCACAAGGTTGGTGAAGTCAGCGGCCGCCGCGTTAGTAAGGCGGGAGGAAAATGGCTGCTTCCAGGAACTGAGATCTCACGATGCAGATCGCTGAAAAATGGCAGCTTTCACGCTTGGAATGTGCACCGCTGAGGAACCGCTCGTCGAGTTTCGAAGCTCGGACTCGTGGGGCTCATCGGGCCAATCCAGCGTGAGCTTTTTCGGTGGCGCGCAAAAACACGTCCACAAGCTCAGAGTAGGCCGCTGAAGGCCGCGCCTCCTGGCCGCTAGGCGAGAGTGCATCTGCTAAAGCAGGCCCGAAATCCTCGGAGTCGGAGGCTGCTGTGTGCAGAATATTCATCTAGCCCGAAGGAAACGGTATCATGGTGCCCTCGGGCTAGGGAAACAGAAAATCATGCAAGAATTCAACCGGCGAATTCGCAGCGCCTCGGGGGAGGGAGGGAGAGAAAAGGCGAGGCCTGTCTGCTCACTCTCCATCTCCTCGAGCTCAACATCCGAACCCCAGGTCGCGGCTTCACGAGAGGCCGCGCTCTCACGAGGAGCCGCGGAGGTGCTCGATGCTCGCCGGGGAAAAATGGAGGATTCCCTCTCACAATCCTCAAGCCGAGAGCAGAGGGTTATGAGACGGAAATCCTCACAAATCTTGCATTTTCGAGGTCCCGTAAAACCGCGTCACGTGCATGCGAAAACCCCAAGCACTTAATGCACTTACTGTGTGGGTCATCGCGAGCGATGAAATGCGAGCACGGCAGGTTGACAGCGGCGAAACTCCATGGCACTTCACCGCGAGGAGAACAAAGTTCCACAGAGGTAGTCGCCGAAGTGCAGATGGATGATCGCAAAGATAAGTTGGGCCAGAAAATCGCAACAACGTAGGGTAATGTGACCGCTTCGTGAAGGCAGAGAAATCTGAGGAGTGGATGGCGCGTTCGCCAGTATAAGCTGACGACGTGATTGCGTCAGAGACGGCGTTGCGCCATCAGTCAATGAATTGGCGTGATTCTATAAGGGTTCAGACATCGGTCACGCAAGAGCGTTCCCAAAGCGTGAAAAGCTCACGCAGCGTTGAGTTACCTATGAAAGAAAACGCAACGGGTCAGCCAATTTGATCTTTTGATAAACCGTTTCTTTAGAGCTTGTATTTCAAATAGTCTTCTTTAAAAAGGTCCCCTAGTGGCCTCTGTGTTTTTTTTTTTATCATGCCAAGGTACCAAAGATAAAAGTACAGAAAATAACATTATGTACAAACAGGTGACATTACCTGCAAAGCACCGTTTCTACATGCATGTAACAATAAATAATCCAAAACAAAGCTTTAACAGAATAAGTTAAAAGATGAAGTAAATTAACTGTTTTGAGAGCTTCAAGATTCTTGGAAATGAAATAGTTTGGATATACTGTTGAACCTCTTTTTTAAAAAACAATAAATAAAGGAATTTGATGAGTGAATTTACTTCGGTGAATATGAAATGTAGCAAGAAGTAATAATAGGTTAATAATAAAATATTCATTAATTTGATCTTTTTGTATGTTAAAGAAGCCCAACAGTACATCCTTGAAAAGCAGTTTTTAGAGAAGCACTGCTTTATATAAGCGCGTCCGAGCCTCGTCGCGTCACGTGACTTTATCCGCGGCGCGCGTCACGTGACTGGCGTCGACGGCAGACTCCTCTGACAGGATCTCGTCTATGGTGGTCTCGAGCCCAGGTGTGCAGTCTTTCTGAACAGGTTTGATTTTATACTCTTTCCTTCGCTATTTCACGCCCGATCCGAGCGTTGTCGGTGAGCTCGCCGCGGTTGTGATGTTAAATCCCCGCGCTGCTGCTGTACATCGTGAAATGGAGGCAGGGACACAGCCCACAATAAAGACCGTGTTTGGAGCACGCTTGTTACTGTATATTCCCCATTGCTCGTGTTTGACGAGGAAGCAGCTGATGCACGCGTTTATATGTTCGTCTGGTTTCTCTGTACAGTATTTCAGTGCCTAATGTCGAGCATCACCCGGATGAAGCTGGCAGATTCCTCGCATAGCTCTTACTAAACCTCACAGATATCGTTTATTATCATTATTAATCATGCGTATACATCATTCACAATGTCCAACGTGTTAGGTTGGGTATTTGATTCCTGCTGAAATGCTACAGTGATCTTTGGTTCATGTACAGTAAAGCACTGGCCTGGTTTCTCGAGGATTATCCTTCATATGCTCGGCATGAACACATTTCCATATGAATACTGTACTGTACGAGATCAGAGGATGTATAATCCTTTTACATTTCACTCAGATTTCCTTAAAGATTTAGGATTGTCATGGAAACCCCAGCATGGACATCTATCTATCTATCTATCTATCTATCTATCTATCTATCTATCTATCTATCTATCTATCTATCTATCTATCTATCTATCTATCTATCTATCCATCTATCTATCTATCCATCTATCATACATACATCTATCTATCCATCTATCATCCATCTATCTATCTATCTATCTATCATCCATATATCGCTCTATGTATCTATCTATCTATCATCTATCTGTCTATCCACCCATCATCTATCTATCCATCCATCTTTCTCTCTCTCTCTCTATCTGTCTATCCATCTATCTATCTATCCATGTATCATCTATCCATCTATCTATATCTATCCATCCATCCATCAATCCATCCATCCATCCGTCTATCATCTATCCATCTATCTATATCTATCCATCCATCCATCAATCCATCCATCCATCCGTCTATCATCTATCCATGTATCTCTCTATCATCTATCTATCTATCCATCTATTCCTCTATCCATCTATCTCTCTGTCTATCTATCTATCATCTATCTGTCTATCTATCTATCTATCTATCTATCTATCTATGTCTATCCATCTATACATCTATCATCCATCTATCCATCTATCTATCTATATATGTATCCATCTATCTATCTCTGTATCCATCTATCTCTCTATCTATCTATCCATCTATCTCTATCCATCTATCTATCTCTCTCTCTCTCTCTATCTATCTATCTCTCTCTATCTCTCTATATATATATCTATCTATCATCCACCCATCTCTATATCTCTCTCTATATATCTATCTATCATCCACCCAGCTATCTATCTATCTATCTATCTATCTATCTATCCACCCACCTATCTCTCCATCCATCCATCCACCTATCTCTCCATCCATACATCGTTCCATCCATACATCCATCCATCATTCTATCCGTCCGTTCATCCATCCATCCAGTATAGAAATGCTCCACCGTCGCTTACAGACACCTTTCACAGCTTTCAGTCAGTGCAATCCAGGAGATTACCTCCTGAATGCTTTTCTTGTTATTGTATCTGTCCTAATGAGTCGGCATTATTATCCTTCAGTGCTTTGATTTTAAGATCCATTCTCCTTGAAGTTGAGCTGAGCTTTTCTCTGCCTTTTATAGATTATATACAGTGCTCAGCGTAAACAAGTACACCCCCTTTGAAAAGTAACATTTTAAACAATATCTCAATGAACACAAAAACATTTTCCAAAATGTTGACAAGACTAAGTTTAATATAACATTTGTTTAACTTATAACATGAAAGTAAGGTTAATAATATAACTTAGAGAACAACATTTTCAGTTTTACTCAAATTAGGGTGATGCAAAAATGAGTACACCCCACTGAAATTCTCTGGAGCAAAGCTACATTTTAGACTACAAATGTCTAATTTAACAAGAATTCAACCACAGGTGAGTCTTATTATTCATTACACAGGTGTTCAGCAGACAGTTGACTATAAAAGGGTGTTACTTAAAGAAAACCCCTTCCCATTTCATGCTGTCAGCAATGGCACCACATGGAAGAGAAATGTCACAAGACCTGAGAAAGAAAATAATTTCTTTACACAAGAAAGGTGAAGGCTACAAGAAGATCAGCAAAGCTTTACTTATCATAAAATAAAAATGTATAATTTTGACCCATACAATGTATTTTTGGCTATTGCTACAAATATACCCCAGCGACTTAACACTGCTTTTGTGCTCCAGAGACACATATGTGACAACGCTATAAATACAGTATAGCTAGATCTAAATCCTGGAGGATCATATACATTGATTTAAATCGTCATATTATCCATGATGATATGAGCCTTGCTCTATGGTAAAGTACAAAGATATAACAGCATAACTTTCTGTAAGGCTGCTTTAAAACAATCTGTATTATGAAAAGCAGATTTGACAAGGAATGTGCATTAAGAAAGTATACAATCATTGTGTTATTTGTAGCATAATACATGCTATTTATTCCCTACATAACTCCTCCCTGTGTGTTTCAGCCAGGTAATTAAAGATGGAAATGGATGCCAGTGGAGTGTCCAGGGCGCCCAAATCCGTTCTGCCTGCTGCCGAGGTCAAAGTCACCCTGACGCCCGAAGCCGATAAACCCCGGTGCTCCAGCACTCCCTGCTCCCCCATTAAAAGTACTGTCTCAGGATACCAAATCCTCCAAATGAACTCCAACTATCTAGTGGGCTTCACTACCGGCGAGGAGCTTCTCAAATTAGCCCAGAAGTGGTCTAGCCCTGACAACAGCAGCACAGAGGCCTTGCCCAGCCCCATCAAAAAGCCTGTGGATTTAAGCCTGCACAGAGCCTCGCGGATTTACAAAGCCAAAAGCCGTTACTACCAACCGTATGACATCCCAGCCATCAACGGACGCCGGAGGCGGCGCATGCCCAGCTCGGGCGACGGCTGCTTGAAGTCGATGGTGAGCGGGGAGCCCAGCAAGGCCTTACACGGGCCCCTGCCCCTCTGCCTGTTGAAGGGCAAACGGGTGTACTCCAAGTCCCTGGACTACCTCAACCTGGACAAGATGAGCGTCAGGGAGCCGGCGGACACTGAAGTGCTGCAGCACCAGCTACAGCATCTCAATCTGAGGGCCGAGCGCGTGTTCACCCGCAACAAGACATGAGTTCAGAAACGTACACCTGCACACAGTTGTCTGGCTGTGATGTAGGGCCTTGATTTGCACCTTTCTGATTATAGGCAGTTCACTACTAAACTAAGGTGACCATACGTGCCATTTTACCTGGACACGTCTTGGCCAGGATTCGTTTTGGCTTTGTTTTTTCTGTTTTCATACTTGCTGAAGTCAGGTAATGTTTGAAAAGTAGTTTGACCAATAACATGCTGGCATTGTACGTAATGGACCAATCATGGTGTGTGAGAAGCAATTGCAACACGATGCAAAAGCACGTATATATTAGGTGTGTTCGACTTAAAGCAGCGCTGCTCAGACCAATCAGCATTTGACATCAAAGTACTGTTTCAAAAGCATAAGGAGGCTTCTGCTCTGCTCTCTATAGCTTTCATGGTACTTTGATGTCATTGGTGTGCACACGCAAACAAAGCCAACACTCATATATTTTAGACAATATAGAAATCCTAGCCATAAGGCATGTATGGTCACCCCAACTAAAGCCCAAAGTATACTTCGTTTTTTACGTGTTTGATGCAAATTCTGTCACCAGAATAGATATGTATTCACACATGCGCATTGATTAAGTTTTGCACTAATCGGTTGCTCCACAAGATGGCAGCACTGACCCGGGCTATCGTTGAAAACTGAACTAGAGACTAAACGGAGACGGCTACAACAACAGATGGATCTTAATATTTTAAAAAAGTGCAAAGAAATTTTCAGCGCTTGTAACTTCTGGAGAAAAACAGTGCAGGCACTGGACAAAGCGATGTATATTTTGGGCTTAAAGCATCCATAGACCACTAATCTCGAGGTGTAATAAAGCACCATGAAGCCCAGTTAGGGTTAAACTAAAGGAGTAGTTCGTTCAAAAAGACTAATTCTGTCCTTCTGTACTCACCATCGTGTTGTTTGGAACTTTTTGAGAGGTTGTGGAGAAACGTAGTGCAGCTCTTTTCATACGGTGACAGGAAAAGTTGGCCACGTATGGCTTGTGTGCCATATTCTAGATCGACTAAACAAGGCAAAGTAGTGGCAAAGTGCACATTAAATTTCCATAATGAGCAATGCAATCTACCAAGAGCAGCTCAAATGAACAAGCATGGCTCGAGACATGCTTTCTTGTTTGTTAAATAATGGCGCATTATTTTAAATCGGTTTATTTAAATACTTTCTTCTTATAAATATAAAGGGCAACTCCTACAAATGCATGTGCAGTAAGGTCAGCCACAGAAATAACTTGGTCCACGCCATTCCTGGGTGTCTTTAGTTAATCCTGACAGTAGTTTTTGATGCCAAAAGAGGGTTTGCTTAAATCTGCGTAAATCTGGTCTAATGCCTGCTAAAGCCATAGGTTTGTGTAAGGAACAGTCTGCTGGTGCGCTGAACTTTTTGTAGTATAGACTGCTTATGTACAATGCTGGGAAGGTTACTTTGGAAATGTAATAGGTTACAGATTACAAGTTACCCCGTTTAAAATTTAATTACTTTTTTAAAGTAATGCTACTGATTACTTTGATTACTTCTCTAATGAACTGTTTATCAAACATTTAAACCAGACATTACAGTAGCACCGTTAGACTTCTTCATTGCTTGAATTAAGATTTTAAAGCACAGCTATCACAAAATCAGACTTTAGCACCGCTTAACTTTGAGGTCATTCTGAGGTTAATACAGATTTGAGAGTAAAAGAAACTGTAATTTAATTACATGTTTTTTTGTCTCATTAACTGTAACAGATTACAATTACATTTACAGTTACTAGTTACTCCCCAACACTGCTTGTATGGTAGGGCTGCACGACTATTTGAAATAAAACCCATAATACTCATAAAACTCATAATATGGCTTAGCGTGATTGAGAAATTGCAAAGGCTGCAATTTGATGAAATAAATGTATGCACTGCATGTTTTGGTGAGTAAAGCCGGCGGCACTGTATTCATTTACACACGCGCAGCTCATGCTCCACTGTTTTCATCCATCAGCTCCTGCTTTCTGCCAAAATAAAAGCTTGATGCATCATCATTTGAAAGTGGAAAAAAATTAAGACCATAATATTAGGCCATAAATATTAATATTTTAATTGTACGGATATTAAAATTAACATTATTATGATTAATTTTTTATATTTCTTGTCTTTTTAATAAGAATATAATGTATTATTATATAGTTATATAGGGTGTGATTTGGGGGGGGTCACACTTTGAAGTCCCGTTCTGAATCAAATGATTCGCGAAACACGCTTTAAAGTTCTGAATCTGATGATTCACGATCTGATTGGAGCGCTTCGAAACAGTGAATAATTTAGCGATGCAATGGTTTAAATGACTCAAGGTGCATTCACACCAGACGAGAATGAAGCGAATAAATCGCGTTATTCGCGCGTAGTTGGACGCTTGTACATTTAGAGTTTACTCGCTTCATTAACGCGTGAAATTTACTACACAACAGACACGAATTTGCGTCATGGGAGGGGCTTCTGCCAGGCAGCTCCAGTCTCGTTGCAAAATTGATTCCTGTTTCTATAAAAGTACAAAGTAGTATCGTACAGCTCCGGGTACCCACATACAACCACGATTAATTTGTCCTCCATTGTTGATTCGTATTTTCTGCCTCCGCTCGTAATCACGTCACTGCTAGAGCAAGCTCCTGATTGGTTAACATGGCACGAATATCCGCCAAAGTCCAAATTTTTCAACTCGCGCGCCAAACGCTCAATTCGCACCGTGTAATTGGCACCACCTCATTCGCGCGAATAGCGCCGCAGGATTGTCTATCGTGTCTTTGCATTGACTTAACATGTAAATCGTTTGCGCGTAACTCTTCATTCGCGTCTGGTGTGAATGCACCTTAAGAGTTTCAAAAAGCTCCGTTGACGATGTTCTTTGTTCGCTTACTCTATATAATTTATTCGTTGTTTGAATCACCAGCAAAATTAAATCATTACAATTAATTGGCCAAGCTTACGATGTTTTTAGTAAATCGTGATCACGTTAATTTCCGTCGTATTAAAAACATTTCATGATGTGACATTTATGATGAGCGTTGTTAACAGTAACATGAGGTTATATGCTATAACCCTGGAGAGAAAAAAGCTTTCACCCCCTCTCTGCTTTTTCACAAATCGCACCCTAATTGATATATAATCAACTTTATGTAAATCGTGCAGCCCTACAAACAAGCACGGCACACCTGGAGCTTTTTTTAAAAACTGCATTTTAATTAAAATAATTACAATTAGATGTTCTCCTGAAATCAAGCACTATGTGCTGAAAAATAACTGCATTAAGATGCATTCAGAATTAGTCTTTTTCAGTTTGCAAAAACCTGAGGGTGAGTAAATAATGATGCGATTACTATTCCTTCATCCACACAACAAATCATTGTAAAAGTGTATGTGACCGGGGGGGGGGGGGGTCGGGTGTCATTCATAGTGAGGTTTTTCAGGATTAGCAATAAACAGTGTGGCTTAATTGCTGAGTTCCTCCTGTTATGCGTGTGCAAAACACCTAAAGCTTTGTAGATGTGTGTCCTCGGTTCTCCCTCAGCATCCGAGACGCTTGTGTTATCCTGCTAACTTCAGGAACTTGTGTCAGGTGAGGATCTCGACTGTTACTCAATCCGGATGATGTTTATAACAGGCTTTGTGCGAGAGAGGCCATGCTAACATAGCATAGAGAAACCATTAATGGCCTTTTCATTTCCGCATGGCTTTAAATTACCCTGAATGCTGTGTAATTTCCATCTTTATGTTAATGAAGGTCGTGATAGATTCACAAGGCACTAGTTGATAACACTGCTATAAAAACCAAAGTGATGACTTTATTAATCAGACAATCGTTCATGCTTTGACACGATAAGACCAGTTTATGGGGTTTTATTTTGACCACAGTCCATTTGCTTTCTGATTTGATTTATATCTTTATCATCATGGAAGATATTTGCTCTAATATGTCAGCGTCGTGATTAGGATCTTTGTTAGTATTGCAGATGTTTTTTCTTCTGTATCTTGTGATTTTTTTGAGTAATGCTTTTAACTGAATTGCTAGATTTCACTCTTATAACCAATTTTTGTTTCTAATAATCGTGTTATTTTAATGTCTCAGTCCTCAAACCACCGGTGACTAGAAACATTAAATAGGAATATGCTCTAAAAAGCTCTTTGGCTTCATTCATTCACTATATTTATTAATTGTGATGTGTTGATGTTTTATTACAGTATTTCCTTTTTTTTTATTAACACATTGGATTTTTAATTTAAGCCTAATTAATTGTTTTGTTGTCGTTTGATTTCTTAACTATAGTGTTCACATTGATGTGGTAGAATTAGTGACATTACTGGAACAGTGTAATATATGAATTATAAATGCTTGAGCTAAAGTGAACGAGATCAAGCTTATTTACTGATAATAGGCCTGCTATATAAGATACATGATCGGTTCTCAAGCATCGGTGCAGTAAAACACCACGGATCCTGATTCCAGTCGTGTTTAGGTTTGTTTTGGGCTGCAGTCATTTCATCTGAAGTCACTTCGTTTCTGACCCAGTCGAGTCCAAACTACCACAAAGTGAGCGTTTGGGGAGACAAGCTTCTCGTGTTTTGGGCTATCTATGCTTTATTTATTTGTGTGTGTGAAATAGTGAAATTCTCACCAAGAAATATACTCATAGACTTCTGTGATATTTCAGGGTAAAGACCTGTCATGCACTGAAACAGTTAAACTGTTGTATTCTCTAATAATAGTCATAATTTAAAAACTGCTCCTGCCTAGAAGGATACAACCTAATATGAATCTCTCAATGAATAAACATGCATTATAAACCAGTACTGTTCGCAGTGCCTTCAGTAAGACGTTCATGAGTTATTCAGAAGGCATGTCTTAGTTTATCAGTACTTGAATGCATGTAATATTATTCTGTTATCTTCTGTTTAATGCTTAAACTCTTCTTTTAGCCTCTGCGGTGTCAAAGTTTCACTTTTGTTTTTTGTCAGAGTTTGAGTTTTATTTGATTTTAATAAAACACTCTTCTTTGCATTGTGTGTTTCTGGCGAATTAATGGACGGATGTTGCATAGACCTTAAATGCAATCTAAGTCACTTCAGATAAAAGCTTCTGTCGAATCCATAAATATAAGAGAGTTGATTTTCAGCAACAGTGATGTTAATGCAATATGTGAAGGACTGAAATATGGGTTTATTACACTCTTCGTAATTATCTGATTATATTAAAACCACGTGTAAATGCCCTCCAAGATGCATGTGTGACCATGGATCACAAAACCAGTCAAATGGGACATTTTTTTACAAATTGGGATTTATACATCATCTGAAAGCTGAATAAATGATATTTACATTGATGTATGGTTTGGACAATATTTGTCTGAGATACAACTATATGAAAATCTGGAATCTGAGGATGCAAAAAAATCTAAATATTGAGAAAATCATATTTAAATTAAGTTCTTAGCAATGCATCTTACTAATCAAAAATTAAGTTTTTATATATTTATGGTAGGAAATTCACAAAATATCTTCATGGAACATCATCTTAATATCCTAATGATTTTTGGCATAAAATAAAAATGTATAATTTTGACTCATAGTGTATTTTTGGCTATTGCTATAAATATACCCCAGCGACTCAACACTGCTTTTGTGCTCCAGGGACACATTTATTAAAGTGTGATTTCATAAAGACCAGGAGAGGGCCTCGGCAAGCTTTCTAAGAGTTTGCACGATGACAGAAATGTCAAATTAATATTGGATATAATAATCTAAAATAAAATGCTAAAACACATACAATTAAAATGTAAACTGAGATCTTTTCCTCAATAATAATTTTTGACTGAAGAACATACTCTCTGGAGCTAAATGTGAGTTGTAAAAGCATTTAGCCAAACATTATTGCTTTTATATTTCCTTATGTTGACGGATTCAGAAATCATACTGAATTGCTGAAATTAGACGAAGGTATTTTCAGTTGAACAATTCAACAGTTTTTCAATAACGGAAGAATATGAGAAAGTATGCTGTAGTTAAAGCGCTCTGCTGCTGGGCTAAAGCACAATAACTGACATGATAGTAAATATCATGTCAAAAAAACGTCTCATGGCGCTGTGAATACAGACTGAATCTCGGCTCAAAAACGCTGTATGAGCACATGATACGCAAACTACAGCTCTCGCTGGATAAAAGAAGCCAGTGTCACACTAGTAGCCTAAGTTTTGATGGACGATTATTGTAATCAGGGTAAAGATGATAACAGTGACATGATCGTGCATTAGGCGCGCGTTATGTCCGTTATAAATGATGCGCAGACGAACTGTGTATGTGCGCTCTCGACCATTTTAACATATTTCTGCTTGAATACAGCCTGTGTTTTATAACGGATGCTCGCGTGTGTTGGAGAAGTTTGTGAGGATCAGTGGTGTTCATACGGGCACCAGACACTCCAAACAGCTTGTTCTTACAGAGGAACTACTGATGGCGTCGTGAATAGTGAATAAAAATAAAACATTATTATTGTATTTGTTATTATTAAATTAATGCAACAAAGATACATCCCAACAAGCCTTTTTAATAATTTATTTTATTTAATATGTATTTGATCATTTATTTACTTTTCACTTGGTAGATTTCGGTGAGTTTTCTCCTTGACTTAGATTAATGTCAGACACAGAACACTCTCAAAACAGATGTGGTAAAAACAACACAACCTGTGTTATATCTTAACACACCTGTGTGTCTAGTTAAGGACAACACATTTTGTTACTTTTAACTCAACCAATGTGTTATTCTTCTTAACACAGGGAATGTGTTAAAATATTTGACACACTAATGTGTTAGTGTGTCACAACCAATTTGACAAATCTGACCGAACACACCAACAGAGTGAGAAACATGAACAGTGCTACATGTGTCAAGTTCATAGCCAAAGTCTTTCATGCTTTCAACAAACAGAACACTTTTTTTCCAAAGATCCAACCATGACTGGAAAAACATTTGGGACAGTAAGTCCCTCCCTTATATTGTTCCAGAATGAAACAGCATTTTTGAATGAACTGATTGAATGATTCACTCACTTATAAAGACAGTCACTTATCAACATGTGACTACAAACAGACTATTAGTTTCTCTGGAATGGGCAAACAAAGTGATACCTATAGTGAAAAGAGTGCTGTTATTTAAGCACTCAGTTATATATACAAACCTTCTGTTGACTGCTTGGACCAGCTTCTTGTATGTTCTTTGGTGCAACCTTCAAAAAACAAACAAAAAAACAATTAAAATATGTTCAAGTATGTTACATGTATTAGTATACTTAAGTCCTCCATGAACATACATTCTGTTGATGACTTGGACTGGCTGCTTTAGACCTAGACAATGCAATGCAGACCTAGACTGCTGTGATGCAAGACTGTCGTCTGTTCGATGCGTTGCATTGAGCAGACGCGTTCAGTTTTAATTTTAGTGTCCTCTAACTGAACTAAATAATTTTTATTACTATAAAAAAACAATCAAAACGACGGTGAGGGACGGTCACATGGTGAGCAAGTGACGTAACGGTGTTGCGGCTTAACACCGGTATAACCGTCATCACCGTCTATCGTGGCAAGCCTAGCTCTCACACACACACACACACACTCTCACACACTCACTCACTCACTCTCTCACACACACACACACACACACACACACACACACACACACACACACACACACACACACACACACACACACTCACTCACTCACACACACACACACACACACACACACACACACACACACACACACTCTCTCTCACACACACACACACACACACACACACACTCACTCACACACACACACATGCACACACTCTCACACTCACAGACACACACACAAAATGTATTGCTCCATCAATGTTGAATAAAACCTATATATATATATATATATACTTGACATCTTTAACTTGCCTGTAGGCAAGGGTTAGATGAGTTAGAGAAACTTGGCATCTGCAAAATATTGTTTTCCTTGCAATATACTTTAAAATGATAAGTTAAACGTTATTGTTTTGACATGACTACTGAAAGGTCAGAGTCCAATATCACAACACGATGCACCTTTCTCGCACATCCGGGTTTCCCAGCAGCGAAAGTCGTCATCTTCGGGTTAACTTGAAGAGCAGTGAATGGGAGAGTACCACAAATATATGTTTTGCATTCCCATTTTGATCAAATAGCAAAATAAAAACTCTACCATAGTGTTTTCACGACTTTTAATAAAATAAAATAAAATTGAGAGAGATTGATAACGGCAGTCAGAAGAGCAAACGATGTCAAATGTACCGTCCCTCCCATAAACGCTGCATTAGAAATACACTCGCATTAGCGTAAACTTTTTTTTTTTTTTGATGCAAAGGTAATATAATACAAAGAATAGTGTTAGAAATGTACATACATTTAAAAAAAAAAATACAAATATCAAAAACTTTTGAGGATTTACGATGCTGGTGACCGCTGTTTATTCATATTAAACATTTAAGCTAAACGTTTTCAAACGTACGGTGTACACTACTGTATCCATCCTCACAGCATCCCAAACATAAATCATTTTAATATGTATTTATTAATATTTTCATTGTCTGGCTATCTGGGATTTCGGTATGGAGTTAAAGGTTAGTATTATATTTTTGTGTGGTATTATATCACATTGTGTATTATATTAGCACCTTTTGTTGTTTTCTCGTGATTTAGCGTTTGGACGCGGGAGCGTGTGTGTGTATGTGTTCACCTCCCTGGCTACAAAATATGCTGAATTTGAGAGATTAAAAAAAAAGGAGTTACGTCACAATATTTTCACTCCGCAATGAATTTCGGGAAGGCGCCGCCATCTTAGCAGGATACGCAATCCGTTCCCATGGTTACTTCTCATTCTCACCCGCATGCTCATCTTTTGTTTGGTTTTCCCCTTTAATTTAAACAATTATTAATTCTTCATTGCATCGTTTGCAGGGAAGAGAGGCTTTGATAATTAGATTTTTTTTCCTCTTAGGTTTTGTAGAATTAAATTTTCAATGTTGATCTGATTAACGTGAAAGCAGCGTCACCCGCTGGACACGCGCTGCGTCTTCAGTCGTCATATTAAATTAATACACGCGCGTTCAACAAACTCCATTTCTGTGTTAGAACCTTTTAAATGACAAAACATAATTATTATTACAAATATTAATTTTTCCATGGCCACGGAGGAGAAGCAGAGATTGTGAGTCACATTCAGCGAGTTTTATTTTTAATATTTATATATTAACGCGATGTTTAAACGTTAAGCGTTTTCCTCCCTTTAGAAACCGTAATATAAGTGTTTATGGATTAAGACAGTGATATTTAATGTTCATATTTGGAGCTCATCTGTTTATCTGCACATATTATGATTTATTAGTAAGGCGTGTACAGAATTAGGTATTTTATTATCATATGTTCATTCATCTCGGTGCATTAATTGTGTTTTAATGAGAGGAAAATGCTTAATTTAAATAAACGCGTAGCGTTCACATTTTGAGTATCTGCACATAGTTTATGCTTTATCATTTTGTCTTTGTCAATTGGTACATTAAGCCACTTTAAGCATTTTAGAAAGTCCCCTGTTGTCTAGTGAGAGTCATAATCGCACCGTTAATAATTAAAGCAACAAAATCGAATCTTTCAGAAACAGACGGAAGTGTGATTCGTTTATTGAGTGAGAGGCAGTGGGTTTAATCAGTGATGAACAGATGTACTATTCAGCGTCTTCTCCTCGACCTGCTTCATTGTTTTACTCTGAATAAACATACTGCATTATACAGTTTTCCCTCAGAACGATGATCTGAGTTACTCTTGCAATCTCCGACGCTGCATGAATGACATAATGGTGACATTTTTCCCAATCACGACAAGAACATTCAAATACTGCCGTGAACTCAAGGGCCCTGTCCCAAATGAAACACTTGGTGTGCACTTGCGGTCTTCTTAAAATGGCCGCCGCGTGCGCGTGTCCGTTAAGGCCACGAGACCGAAGAGTGTTCCATTCCTCATTTTAGCTTTCGTTCTCGCGAGGCCGTTATGCGCCCTCGAACCGCACTGGGGCGAGCTCTGCAGCAGGCTTCTAGGAGAAGGTTACGAAAGTGCGGACGCAGAGGAAGACCGCGAAGGTTTAGGGTGCCATTTGGGACAGGGCCAATGCCGCTTTGACTGTCGGGTAGAAGTCTGCTGCGGAGCTCGCCCCAGTGTGGGCTCGGCAGAAGTGCGGATCGAGGGCGCATAACGGCCACAAAGGGGGCGCCGCTCGCGAGCACCCTTCTGAAAGCTAAAATGAGGAATGGGACACCCTACGGTCTCGTGGACTTAACGGACACGCGCACGCTGCGGCCATTGTAAGACCGCAAGTGCACACCAAGTGTTTCATTTGGGACAGAGCCCAAATGGCGGATAAACAACGTGGTTTCCCAGAACTCAACGGGGCTTTACGTCACATGCCAATTCTCTAGCTTTGTTTACTTTAAATACATTAGCCTTCAGTCTGAAGAAACAATCAATCGTTTGTTTTGGGACTGTGTTTTATAGTAAAGTATTTTGGGTTGAATCTTCCAATTTTGTTAAAAAATCTTTATATCAAAATTTCTGTATAACCCCCAAAATAGTTTTTTTTTATTACTCTTTGAATTTAGACCCTTCTCACTGCAAATTTATTATTAATCTATTTATATTTCGTGCTAAATTTTACATTCATAAATGTAAATGTTCAAAGAAAACTCCTTATTTTCAGGCTAGATGTGGATGTGTATGTAAACTCGCTGAGAATCTCTATTGCACGTAAGACTCTTTCATGGTGTAAGATAAGTTAGTATGCTTTGGATTATTGTTTGTAACCCTCATTGTTTTTATTCTTATCTTTGTATTTGTTGTTCTATTATTGCATAAAAAAATTTAAACATACTTTAAATAAATGTATATTTATGCATACAGCAGACGCTTTTAATCCATTCAGGCTATACATGTATCATCAGTTTTAGCCTTTTTCTAGATATTTTTCTCACAGTGATCAACATTTGCTGGGACACTACTAACAAAGTGTATAATAATGAATTAACAATTATTAAATTATTATTATTACAGTAAACAATTGTAAATAGCAGCTAACTTAATTTATGTGACGTGTGCACTGTGAGGCATCTGTGGTTTCCTCATTTTGTGTGATTTAAATATTAAACTATTGAAATATTAATTGAGTCACTTATCAAAAGTTGCTAAAATGTCCAAATACATTACAAAAATTGCCAAATTTGTTGTAAGGTGCTTTTAGAAGACAAAGTCGCTAGAATAGTCTGAAAAGACTACATTTGTGCAACAAAATTGTAAAGTTGGCAACACTGTTTATTTTTTATTATTATTTTTTATTATTGAATGATTGTACATAAGAATTATTATTAACATGTAAATCCAGATACACAAAATATAATAGCAATCTTAAACTGTAGAACAGTGTTTCTGAGGATATAAAAAATAAAAAAAACGCATATCCACATAGGAAAAAATAATAAAAAATAGTAAAGAAAATACAGAAACAACTAAATAATAGTGCAAATTTTCTTCCTTTTTCCTTAGGACATATTTAAAGATTGCAGCGGGGGGGCTATATCAGAAAAAAATGTCTCCATGAAATCCAACAATATGTAATTATTTTTGTTATTAATTTGCATTCGACTCTTTTTCAAAGCATCCATTTCTGATAAAAATAGATTGCATTTTGGCATGCATTTTTGCAAATGTCTGTTTATGAATATAATATTTACCTTGCAAAATGTAAAAGTTAGCGACATACTCAATCATTTTACTTTTGTGTGTATAAGTACACATAACATCTTTTAAAGATAGCATATAATTAACATTTCTTTGCAAAAATAGAACTAACATCAGACCAAGAGACAAATCACAATTATAAGATAAATGACACGAGTTTTCCTCGTGCCTGTTACAGAAACTACAAGTGCTGTCAATGTCCATGAATTTAGACAGAGCTACTTCACATGGGCAAATGCACCTCTTTAACTTTATTCAAAATACTAAATCTGTAAGGATTTGACCAGGTCGTAATATCAGAGATTTTTGCATTCCAAAATAATTTTCCTCTAGGGGAGATTTTATGTTTTGATTGCAGAATTTGTCTAATATGTTTATTATTACAAGACGAAGAAAATATTTCAATACCATCAACTTTTAATTCGGGAAATATAAGTTGGCAACACTGTTATTATTTTTCTTTTTTTATTGCAGATTTTTTTTACAATCAAATAATAACATTACAGATTATAAACAAATAAAACAAAAGTACATAAAATGCATAGCTCACATTCAATTTGAGGAAATAAGGATATTACAAAACACCAGGGGGGTTGAAGAGTGCATCATAATATTCTAAACATTTCACAGACTTTTTGTTTTTTAACAATTATATTTAATTTTAATGAAGTAATAGAAAAGTCAGAGCAAAACAAATTTAACAAAGGAGATGAATTAAGACATTTTTGTTTATGTATGTGAAATTTTGCTGATAAAATAAAAATGTTAACAATAAATTCTAGATCCTTATTGCTTTTATTTTCATCCTTTAAAGTAAAGCAATAATTAATATTCATTCAATTAAATATAAAATCTGCCAAATCACTCCAAAGCTTGTTTACGACATTACAGTCATAAAATAAGTGAGTAAGTATCTCTTTCTCGTTATTACAAAAACAGCATATATCATCAATATCAGAGAATCTTGATATTAAAGATTTAGAGGGGTGATGTAGAATTATGAAGTATATTCCTATTATTAATACAATATTTAAAAGGAATTAACCAAGCTCTTCTCCAGTCAATATTCGCAATTTTCGAGTTCCAAAAAAATTCCTCTAGGAGATATTTTATTTTGTTTTTGGAAAATATTACAAATATGTTTGTTATTGCATTTTTTCTCAGTTAGCTCAACACCTTCTACAATTTAGATTTGTCACAGATAAATAATTATAACAAATATGACTTTTGACAAGTTGACGAAGTGTTACAGGAATAGCTTTAATAACTGAATTAAATTCGCTAAATAGTACGGGTAAACTGTAAGTTGACAAGAATTGGTCGTAGTTGGCTACACTGTTTTAAAAAAAAAAATTGTTTTATTAAATAATGATACATGAAATGTAAATACAATATAGCATAACAACAAGAACAATATTAAAGAACACGGGAATAGCCAGTTGGCAACACTGTTTTTTATTTTTATAAAAAAAAAAAAAAAATTGACAGTCATATTACAGCCAATGAACATAACAGCAGTCATTCCAACATATTGTATAGACAAACATTAAACAGACTACAATATTTAAAATATGAGAACATACATAAAGAAATAAAATAATTAAAAATTATGAGACAATTATACAAATAGCGCAATAGATTCACATATAGACCTTTGTGCGTTTTGCCTTACTATTTTTCAACCCAAGTAGTAACTCAATATAATGTTTCATATCTATCTGAAATAACAAAAGATTGGGTCAGTTGGCAACACTGTGTATGGCTGTAGTGCTCGCGCGGGTGACGTCACGACCCAGGGTTTCGCTCTCTGTGTGCGCGAGCGAGCGCGTCATGGCGAAGACCGGCTGGTGTAGGATTTAACGTTACAGCTGAAATATGCCTGCTATCCCATCTGTTCCCCGGCACATGGAATACACAACACTGCCTAGCGTCTAAACCCGAAGCACTATTGACCGTGGAGGGGCAAACTCAGAAACCCATCGCTCTGAATTAAGTCTACGAGTGGTTTTGTGGAGTTCCCGAGCGACAGCGGCTATCGGCGGAAAGAGCCCAAAGCAGCGCGGGGCAGACAGGTAACGTTAATAACAGAGAAAAACACCCTCAATATGACCAGCGAGTGTGTACAACGAGACGACCTGTCTGAGAACCCGACTCTGGCTCGGTACTCACTGGTAACTTAGATGTCTGTATGCGGTCCGCGATGCTGTATTTGGCAGTTTTAGAGCTAATGAAAACAAACCGAGCGGCGGATCTACAGAAGCGCAGTGCGGGAGTCAACAACAGCGTGATGATCGGACAGTAATACTCTCAAAACAGCGGAAACCTCCCGCGATAAGACCGAACCCACGAGTTCATTGCTATAACTGCTTGTTGCGGGTGCTTGAACTAAATTCAAAGCAGAATGTCTCATACAAATCCAACTCAAATTATGTGAGGCTGCTCATTTAGCTTAGCATGCGCGATAACTAGCTAAACCTATAAATAACAAGTTAAACTGGGAAAAGATTGTCTCGAAGTGTGGTTTAGGTGTTTCTGTATTATTAATCTAATCTAGATTATGTCTTGGTGTACTCCTCCAGTAGCGCGACTGTGCTAGCGACTGGTAGCTAAACAGCTAACACGCGCTTCTGTTTTAGCGGTAGCATGCTAAGCTAAGTTAGCCTGTACTGCTACAACAGAAAGAGACTGGCGAATGATTTGAAATGTAGCGCCAATCCAGCACTGCTAGTGGGGCGAACGATCAAAACATGGTTTCTAAATATGGTGCTATGATGTGAAATGTAATTTTTAGTCCGGATAAACTTCCTGAAAATGGGTATTTGTAAAACCACTGGAAATAATGGTGACCGGATGGTATCCCGCGTCTGTGCCCGAGCATAGCGCTACTTCAGGGCGCCGCACAATCTAGGAAAGTCCGCGGCTTTTTAGGCCTGAACCCCAGAGGCCTCTGCGGTCAACATCACACTGATCGCTTTCTATTAAACAGTGCTAAATATATTGCGTAGCAGAAGAGTTATGTACATTTACGTGGAGACTAAACGCATGGTAAAGTAAATGTAGACCTTTTCTTATATTGGTGTTGTGTTTTGAAGAAGGGAAAGTAGAGAAGTAATCCTCTCTAACAAGCATTTGCTGATATAGTTTACTCCAGCAACATCAGAACATCAATATTGAAGAATAAACTAAATAATATACACTATGTACGCATATGTTACCGGTTACACTGAACACATATACATTTTTGCTACTGTTTACAATGGCAAACACAACGCAGACTTTTCTATATAAATACCTTTAGTGTAACATTTCTGAAAACCAGCTGTTAAATAGTTTTAGCAGCAATGTTTTGTTCATTTCAGACTCATTTATACTGTAGTCTCTTAGACAGGAAACAGTCATGTTTACTGGCAAACACAAGATAAGCCACTTTGATAGTAACAGTAGTTTCTTTTCTAATCACAACTCAACTTTTTTTTAGGCGAGCTGCTCTGAAGTGGCACACGCAGACCGCACGGATCTCATCAGGGACTCATCTTTAATATTTGATTGCGATGGATGGACGTGGTGAGGATGAAAGTGTCAGCAACAGCAGTGGAGAGTCCAGGTATTCATAACACTTTGGTTTTGATGTTAACAAGTTGTAAAGCGGTAATTTGTCTGTGAAGACACTTGCATAGATGATAATCAGATCCATTTACTTCTGATGTACCGCCAGCATCTAGTGTGCATTGAATTCTAACCTTGTGCTCGCTCGAGCTGTTTGTTCATGCATGCTATCTGTGAAATAAACCTTTACTGTGCTTTTTATCATGAGAGGAGTTGATTTGTGTAATGCCAGACAGACTAATGCTTACTTTAGTTGTCTGTAACACATGAATACGCTCCTCCAGACTTGTGTTTGTCAGTCATCTGTGATTTCAGGCTTTTTTTTATTCTTCAGTCGATGTTTTGCATAACCTAGGCCATTGTAGTGCTAACATGTACTATAACTGAAAAGTGATATAGACTTAAATTATCAGTGAATAACATCATACTTTGCTCGTTTTCTTAAATGCACAGCATGTGAAAGTGAGAAGAAACATGCAAGATGTGCAATTGTTTAGATAACTGTTGTTTTATTATGCTTATTAGTATTTAATTATTTTAAAGTGACATTAACATGATAGTAGTTGTGCGTAGACTTAAATAAATAGCAAAATGTTGAAAGTGTCACTGAAAACAATATTTAACTGATTAGTTGACTAGTGTTTCTAATGCCACTGAGTATCATTTAGTTGACTAGTCTCACAAATCTCTAGTCCTAATGAATCAGTAATCTGCAAGAGAGCCTAACCTGCATTAATTAGCAAGATAAGCATGCATTGCCATTAAAAATACCTCATTCACTTTTTGTGATAATTGTATTGTCTGATCACAAAAAGTGAATATCAAGTAGTTTCCTGCTCTAAATGATCAGTATTTAGATGTGCACATGAGGAATCGACTCTGTACGTGTTTTTGTGTCAGTAATTCAGATGACGAGTCTGGGTCAGGATCTGGCTCGGGCTCGAGTTCAAGCAGTAGCAGTTCTAGCAGCAGCCAATCAGGGAGCAGTGACTCGGGAAGCGGCACGGATTCTGGAAGCCAGTCAGACTCGGACTCGGAGAAAACCAAGCAAAAGACTGAGCAAGTCAACAAAATCGATGGAGCAGCGGTACGCTTCATAAAGCCTTTGTGTAAAGTTGTCAGATGCGAGGTGTAGTGCTACTTGTATGCTATAAAGTCCACATGAAATCAAAATTGACCTTGTTATTTCTCATATAAAACTGAAAGATTAAATTATAGATATAGAAAATCAAAGGCACAAGCCAAATGTTCACTGGTAAGAGGTAAAATATTCTACAGGAATGCATGTTAATGACATTTCGTTATCTTTTAAAATACGTTTGTTTTTGCACAATAACCTGTTAATGTGTTACATGTAGAAATGTAAAGCAATTTCAGTAACTCATTTTTTGCATATTTCTCTTGCTCTGTTGGTATTCATGCTGGCACCCATTCAGTCAAGTTCAGCGCAAGTTTACTTGCTGTTAGGATGAGCTTTCATGCACAGTGCAAATAGTCCTTTTTAGATAAGATTTAGCTTCTGTGTCTGGGAACTTGCATTAAATTAAACATTTACATAATACATTGGACGCAGTTACCTTGCAAGCAAATATTTTGAATAAATAACCACTTTTACGGTTTGATAAGGGCACTAAATCATATCATCATGCTTTCGATATGTTTGTTTGAAGATGCCAATGGCACAAGACACAATGTTAGAGACCCTTTATGTTATTATGAGAGATGTACTAATGTTTTTGGCTCGTTATGAAACCGTGGCTGGACAGATTAGACCGTGGCAGGTGCCAGATTCTACCTAATTAATAGGAATCACTTACTAGGGTTTTGGAACAGTACAGAGGTTTGTAAGTGTTTGAAAATGTCCCTGTTGTTGTAGTTCTGGAAGTCCAATCCCAGTATCCTGACAGTGCAAAGGTCAGCCATGCTCCGGAAACAACAGCTTCAACAGCAGCAGCAGAGCTCCTCAAACACCGGCTCAGACGAGGTACTGCAGCGCTGTGAAAATACACTCCATAAAAATGATCACAGATTCGCAAGATTGTCCAAATTCCTGTGTTTATGAGTGCGTTGTGTTCTGACCTGCAGGACTCTTCCAGTAGTGATGACTCCGATGATGACTCAAAGAGCAGGAGTAAAGGGTGAGTAGAGACTGTCTGTTTGGTGTGAAAACCATCTGCATTGGTTCATCATATGAGATTACGCTCTCGCTCCGCGTTTGATTAACATTGACCCTGGCGTTCTGTGTGTAGGTCTGGTTCAGACTCGGACTCGGGCTCTGGTTCAGGAAGTGGCTCGTCTGGCTCTTCAGCAGAGGAGGAAGGGAACAGTGACGAGTCCGTGTCAGACTATGAGCCCAGTCACAAAGTCAAGAGCAGAAAACCTTCAAACAAGTACGCTTTTCACATTAATCTTGATTTACCTATCACATTTTATGCAGGAGATCTTTTTAACAAAAGTCCTCCAGTGTCAAGTTCATCATATGAGCATCAAAATTCACCTTTTCTGTTAATGCTTTTGTAATGAAAAAAATGAGTTTCACCACATTTGGCACACAGCCTCATTTAAACACTCTGCACATGTATAATACAATTCATAGTGACTGGCCATTTACATTTTTAATACTACTGCTGAATTTTGATTGGCTGCCGGCTTTTTTGGAAGTAAATAAAGTGCAATTGGTTAGTTTCAAGGCATTCGTTTAGTTGTTATATTTTTATATAGTCATAATGTTGTTTTTTAGCATAAGAAAATTCCCATCATGCAGTTCCACTTTGAAATATCTGAAACATAATTATTCCTTATACTTGGCCTCTAACCACATTTTGATTTGTCAAAATTAGCCAAAGTCAATTAAGCTGTGGCTTATGATGAGTAATTGATTTTAATGCCTACTTTTGTTAAGTTTAAAACTAATCTTAAAGGATTAGTTCACTTTCAAATTAAAATGCACTTATAATTTACTCACCTCCATGTCATCCAAGATGTTTATTTCTTTCTTTCTTCAGTGGAAAAGAAATGAAGGTTTTTGATGAAAGCATTGCAGGAATTATATCCATATAGTGAACTTCAATGGACTCCAAACGATTTAATGTCAAAACTACAGTTTCAGTGCAGCTATAAACGATACCAGACGATGAGTAAGGGTCTCATCTAGCCAAACCATCGGTCATAAAAAAAATCAAATAAAAGTATATGCTTTCTAAACACAAATGCTGGCCTGTTCTGCGACGTGTGTCCCAGACTTCACGTAATATGTAATGATGTTGAAAAGGTCACGCTTGACGTCGGCGGAAGAACCGAGTCCGTGTTTACAAGTTGAATGTTCAAATACTAAGTCAAACGTCATTTACAAAAAAACTAGTTACAACTCAACGAGTTCACAAGATAAAACAACGATGACGGATGATTTTGTTCTTGGAAAAGAAGATAAGACAAGCGTGGCTTTTTTTTTTTGTGGACAGAAAAACAAATCACAACATCTATTTATGACATTTGTCACTTTTACAGCATTTCCAACTTATATTCCCGAATCAGGGGAAGAAAAACTGCTCAAAAAGTTCTTCATGACAAAAACGGATCAATAAATCTCTTTAAATTATATTCCATTATAGCAACAACTATTTACAAAAGAAAGGGAATGTAGGCACAGTGTTTATATTTAAACATAAAACATATGTTCTATAACAAAAAACATTTGGTTCAATAAAGTGTGATCTTTTCAATGTTATTACGTATTACATGAAGTCTGGAACGCGCATCGCAGAACAGGCGAGCATTTGTGTTTATAAAGCATATACACGTATTTTATTTTTTTAAATGACCGATGGTTTCGCTAGATAAGACCCTTATTCATCGTCTGGTATTGTTTATAGCCCTTTGAAGCTGCACTGAAACTGTCATATTGACATTCAACCGTTTGGAGTCCATTGAAGTTCACTATATGGAGATAATTCGTGAAATGTTTTCATCAAAAACCTTCATTTATTTTCGACTGAAGAAAGAAATACATAAACATCTTGAAAGTGAACTAATCCTTTAACCATTTTGTATCCTTTAGGGACACATTTTGACAAAGCATAGTACACTTGGGCAGTGGAATTATTTAAGGGCACATACCAAAGTTTTGTCAATGCAAGAGGACATTTTAGCAGAAGAAAACCCTCAAAGCTGTGCCCCTGCAACCAAAACAAATCTACCCACAGCTTCCAATTCTCTTGTTTTGGTCATGTTTTTGTCCCACATGTGCCTGCACCCTAATGACAGTGCCATTATATTTAGTTTTCTGTTGCCGAATAAATCTTTGCTCATCTCATCTCTCAGGACCAATGCCAGGAATGGGAAAAACAACAAAGCTCCCAAGAAGAAGCCCTCCCGCTCCTCCTCGGATGATGACGATTATAAAAAAGCTCTAGCGGGACCTCGGCGGCAGGCCACTGTCAATGTGAGCTATAAAGAAGATGAGGAACTGAAGACCGACTCGGATGACCTGGTGGAGGTGTGCGGAGAGGACGTCCCACCACCAGAGGAGGACGAGTTTGAGACACTGGAGAGAGTTATGGAAATCAGAATAGGCCGGAAAGGAGGTGAGAACAAAAAATGAAATATGTTTTGTGTTTGATAACTGGTTGGCTGTTCAGTCTGGGAGACGTGAATGAATCCACATAGCTTTCAGTGGACAGGTCTGCAGGTTCAGTCTGTCATTTGCGAAAACACAATTTTAGCAGACATGTGTTATATGATCAATTTTGTGCTTGTTCTTTTACAGCAACTGGGGGTGTAACCACAGTGTATGCAGTAGAGGCAGATGGAGACCCCAACGCCAACTTTGACCCCAACAGACAGCCAGGAGACGTGCAATACTTGATGAAATGGAAGAACTGGTCCCACATTCACAACACCTGGGAGACAGAGGAGACACTCAAGCAACAGAACGTGAAGGGCATGAAGAAACTGGACAACTTCAAGAAAAAAGAGCAGGAGAAAAAGAAATGGTATGATTCCTTAAAAACACTGAATTTCGTTTAGGTAAAGAGGCTTTCGATGCTAATGAGCTCTTACCCTGTCGCCCGTAGGCTCAAATCTGCGTCGCCTGAGGATGTGGAGTACTTAAACTGTCAGCAGGAACTCATGGATGACTTGCATTCACAATATCAGCTTGTGGAGAGAATCATCGGTGAGAGGAAGCTGCCTCCCATTGTCTTTGTTTCAATGCTTTGTTGTTTATTTACCTTTTCTGTGGTCTTAATCTCGCAGGACATTCAAATCAGAAGTCTGCCGCAGGTTATCCAGATTACCTTTGTAAATGGCAGGGGCTGTCATACTCCGAATGCAGCTGGGAAGACGGCGCTCTTATTGCCAGAAAATTTAAAAAGTGCATTGATGAATACATGAGTCGCAATCAGTGCAAATACATTCCCTCCAGAGACTGCAAGGTAACGGCACTCAACGCCGGTCATCTGAGCAAGTAAATGAAACGGCTTCTGTCCAACTAATTAAATGTTGGATTTCCTTTAGGTTTTGAAACAGAGGCCACGATTTGTACCCATGAAGAAGCAGCCTCACTACATTGGCGCAGATGGGTTGGAGCTGCGGGACTATCAGTTGGAGGGTGTGAACTGGATGGCCCATTCTTGGTGCAAGTATGTCCCTTTGGTTTCTTCCTAATAGACATCACCGTAGTTTCACTGATAGATTGATTGCCGCAGTTGTGATTGAGTTGCTTCATCACTCATGCTTTCCCAGATTAAACAGTTGCATCCTGGCAGATGAGATGGGTCTAGGCAAAACCATCCAGACTATCGGCTTCCTCAATTACTTGTTCAATGAGCACCAGCTTTACGGGCCATTCCTTCTGGTGGTGCCTCTGTCCACCCTCACATCCTGGCAGAGGGAGATCCAGCTCTGGGCTCCTCAGATCAATTTTGTGGTGTACCTGGGAGACATCAGCAGCAGAAACATGGTACAGTAAAAAAAAAATTGCTATCATGAGCAGGTTTCTTGCATACAAGAAGTGTAAAGCCTAACTGTTTGTTGTTCAGATCCGGACACATGAATGGATGCATCCGCAGACCAAACGACTGAAGTTCAACATTCTGCTTACTACATATGAAATTCTGCTGAAGGATAAGGTACAGCTAGAGCCGAAAGCCAACTTTCAAGGGCATCTATTGTGCTCCTTTATAGGATGTAATATGTCTTGTGTGTCCCCAGAATGCATCTGTGAAGTTTCAGCTCAAAATACCCCACAGATAATTTATTATATCATTTAAAAAATGCCTATTTTGAGTGGAAGCAGGAACAGGCTGTTTTTGTGCATGTCTCTTTAAATGCAAATGAGCTGCTGCTCCTCCCGCCCCCTTTTCCAGAATAGAGCTGTGCCTTTACAGATCCTACCTGCTAAAAACATCTGTTTGGCTTTGATTATGTCCCTCTGCAATGCGTTTCAAAGCCAAATTATTTAAAACTTTTGATATATGGTTTTTAGAAAGCAGCTGTCACAAGGCATGCGAGTACGAAGTTCTCTTTCATGTCTTACACCCGTTTAAAACATAATGTTAAAAACTTAATTTGCATAAACACAGTCTATGTATGTGAAGGTAAACGCTGAAATGAAATAGCATGTTTATATTAGATCTGTGTATTAAGTAACAGCAATGTAATATACAGTACCTACTGTGGGTCTATGCTGTTAATATGACCCAAGCAATAAAAAAAATAAAAACAGAAATTCATTCACCGTATGAATGATTTCTGTAGCTCTAATAAGAAGGTGTTTCTTTTAATGCTCTAGTGTGGGGATTAAAAAAGGTGTATTTTTATCATTCCAGGGGGGTTGTGGACACACACTTTATGATCAAACATGTAAAGTTAATTCTGTATTAAAGTGCCCTTTTAATGAACATGATCAATTAATATCTAGGCTATGTAAAAGACAGGAATGTGTATTTTATCTGACCAGAGAGCTCATTGTTATACTTTCTCTTGCAGTCCTTTTTAGGAAATGTAAACTGGGCGTTCATTGGCGTAGACGAGGCCCATCGGCTGAAGAATGACGACTCGCTCCTCTACAAGACTATGATGGAGTTCAAGTCCAATCACAGACTCCTGATCACAGGCACACCCCTCCAGAACTCACTCAAAGAGCTCTGGTCTCTACTACATTTCATTATGCCTGAAAAGTAGGTGTGCTCTTGTCATATCAGTTCAATATGTAGCCACGGCTTCATGGTAGCAGTGCAAGTGAACTTTTGTGGTATTTTGGTAGCTCTTGTAATGCTTTGTGGTTTGTTTTAAACTTTCAAGACTGAGTACCATAGAGAAAAGAGTTAACCACATTCCTGTATCGGTGTATTACACTGTAATAGTCAGATGTGTCACTGAATAAAGGGCTGATATAATCTGGCGTGTTGGTAGATTTCACTCGTGGGAGCTGTTTGAAGAGGACCATGGCAAAGGCAGAGACTCTGGCTATACCAGCCTTCATAAGGAGCTGGAGCCCTTCCTCCTGCGCAGAGTGAAGAAGGATGTGGAGAAATCTCTGCCTGCCAAGGTGGAGCAGATCCTCAGGGTGGAGATGAGCGCTGTTCAGAAACAATACTACAAGTAAGACAGCATTTAGAGTAAAGCGATGAGTACAGTAGAGAGTTTACTAGACTGCATGGAATCACCATTTGACTTTATTCATGTGACTGGTCTTGTCACTCTATATCCTAACAAATGGTTGTGCCTGAAGAAAATTCACTTTGGCTATTAGGGATGTAACGATGAACCGCAAGTCGGTTGAAAATCAATTCAAACATGTGACGATTCAAATCGGTTGAGATGAAAACAAATCACGACACAATTGGAGTTTATATGAATGTCTCTGAGGGGAACTGACTGTCTTTAGAAAAGTTTAAGTCGTATTTTCTGTTCATCTTTCCTCTGAGCGATGCATATTAATGTTTATAAGCGCAGCTCTGCTTTGTTTACAACGGTAACCAAAGAAACACTGTATCAAAGCTGTTCTATAAGTGCTTTGTTTATAACGGTAACCAAGGAAACCCTATCATTGCTGTTCCAGAAGCGCTTTGATTACAGCGGTAACCGAGGAAACACTATCACTGCTGTTCCAGAAGCATTTTGTTTATAGCGGTAACCAAGGAAACACTGTATCACTGCTGTTTTATAAGCGCTTTGTTTATAGCGGTAACCAAAGAAACACTGTATCACTGCTGTTCCATAAGCGTTATGTTTACAACAGTAACCAAGGAAACACTGTATCATTGCTGTTCATAAGCGCTTTGTTTACAGCGGTAACCAAGGAAACACTGTATCATTGCTGTTCATAAGCGCTTTGTTTAGCTTTCCTGTAGCTCAACTGGTAGAGCATGGCGCTAGCAACGCCAAGATCATGGGTTCGATTCCCAGGGAAAGCAAGAGCTAATAAAATGTAGAAACTGTAACTTGAATGCAATGTAAGTCGCTTTGGATAAAAGCGTCTGCTAAATGCATAAATGTAAATGTAAATGTAAATGTTTACAGCGGTAACCTAGGAAACACTGTTTCATTGCTGTTCATAAGCGCTTTGTTTACAGCGGTAACCTAGGAAACACTGTTTCATTGCTGTTCATAAGCGCTTTGTTTACAGCGGTAACCAAGGAAACACTGTATCACTGCTGTTCATAAGCGCTTCGTTTACAGCAGTAACCAAGTAAACACTGTATCATTGCTGTTCATAAGCGCTTTGTTTACAGCGGTAACCAAGGAAACCCTATCATTGCTGTTCCAGAAGCGCTTTGTTTATAGCGGTTACCAAGGAAAACACTGTATAGCTGCTGTTCCATAAGCGCTTTGATTACAACGGTAACCTAGGAAACACTGTATCATTGCTGTTCATAAGCGCCACCTGCTGGCGGAGAGTGAATCTGCGTCTCATTCAGCTCGTCTGATATGATTTATGAAGTATAGTTTCACAAAACTGAAGTCAGTCCGTTCAAATCTGGAAATTATCAAATATAATTTAGATCAAAACTGCTCATGCTGCATCTTTGTTTGGCTGATGATTGAAACGCAGCGGTTTCCTCTCATTTTAAATAGAAAGAGAGCAGACAAAGCTTTAGTTTGTTTATATGAAGAGATTTATTTTATTTGTGTAACTTAATTGATTTAGGGTTTGTTTAAAAATTTCAGTTTAGTTTTGTTCAATTTCACAAAGTAACGTGCAGCAACATCCTAATAAAAGCACACGTTCTCATTTACTGTATAATGACTTACATCTCATTTTGGAAAAAATGAATTTAGAAAATCGAGCCGTGAAATCAAAATCGTGAATCGAATCATGAGTTGAGTGAATCGTTACATCCCGATTGGCCATATAATTCCCTCTTTTATCCAATCTTTTGATGAAATGCCTATAGATTAATCATGATTTTTTTGTGTAGGTGGATCTTGACGAGAAACTATAAAGCCCTGAGTAAAGGCACTAAAGGAAGCAAGTCAGGCTTCCTCAACGTCATGATGGAGTTGAAGAAATGCTGTAACCACTGCTACCTCATTAAATCGCCTGACGACAACGAGTTCAACAACAGACAAGAAGGCCTACAGGTGTGTGTTCACCCCCAGGTGGACAGAAATCATTAGCCAAAATTGTAATAGCCACAAATATAACTAGGTTATAAAAATATAAACACAAGTATTTTACTTGTGTTTATATTTTACATACAATGTCACGTTGGTTGGTTAATTATTTCTTTAAAGATGGTTTGGATAAAATATCATTTACAAGGAAAACGTGATTTATTGCTTGACGCTTTCTCACAAAATGTGAGTTTTATTTGCGATTGGTTTAACAACATTAGTTGCTTCCAAACCCCCTAAAGACACACGATTCGAGCTTGCATAAGAACTTTTATGTGAAAGAAAACATTAGCATGCTCACGGGTTACCAGCTGCGCTCTGTTTTTCCTGCACACATAAATGTCACTTTAGGGCAGTGTCTCTTAACTGTGTGTCAAGGGAACGTAGGATAATTATTTTATATATATATATATATATATATATGATCAAATTTTAAGAAGGGCTACACGATAAATCACATGCAATCGTCATCAGTAAAGCAAGTTCTGTGATTAGTAGTAAATCTCCATCACGTGCTTTCAGATGGAGCGGCTTTAATACACAGAGCCGTAGATCACTGACAAGCTACGCAATATATCACGTTCATAATCGAATGCGATTCAACTGTGATTATGAACACGATATTGCATAGCTTATAGCGTAGCCCTAATTCTAAATTAAAATTTCCTCACTAAATGTCACCAAGCAGACATCCTAGAAAATACCTGTGTGGTGGGATTTGAATATTGTGCTTTAGAGGTAGAGAACGACCGATATATCGGTTTCCCGATATTTAAGCATTTTACTATAATCGGATATTGGTTTTACATGCACAATTATACAGAGTATAACCAGCAGTGAAATGTGTTCTCTGTATTTGACCCATCCAAGTGCACACACCCCAGGAGCAGTGGGCGCACGCACACACACACACACACACACACACACACACTTGGAGCAGTGGACACACAGACACACACACTTGGAGCAGTGGGCACACACATACACACACACACACACACACTTGGAGCAGTGGACACACACACACACTTGGAGCAGTGGACACACACACACACACACACACACACACACTTGGAGCAGTGGACACACACACACACACACACACTTGGAGCAGTGGACACACACACACACACACACTTGGAGCAGTGGACACACACACACACACACTTGGAGCAGTGGACACACACACACACACACTTGGAGCAGTGGACACACACACACTTGGAGCAGTGGGCACACACACACACAGACACACACACACACACACACACACACTTGGAGCAGTGGGCACACACACACACACACTTGGAGCAGTGGGCACACACACACACTTGGAGCAGTGGACACACACACACCCACACACACACTTGGAGCAGTGGGCACACACACACACACACACACACACACACACACACTTGGAGCAGTGGACACACACACACTTGGAGCAGTGGGCACACACACACACACACACACACTTGGAGCAGTGGACACACACACACACTTGGAGCAGTGGACACACCTGGAGCAGTGGACACACACACACCCACACACACACACACACTTGGAGCAGTGGACACACCTGGAGCAGTGGACACACACACACACACACACACACACCTGGAGCAGTGGACACACACACACACACACACACACCTGGAGCAGTGGACACACACACACACACACCTGGAGCAGTGGACACACACACACACACACCTGGAGCAGTGGACACACACACACACACCTGGAGCAGTGGACACACACACACACCTGGAGCAGTGGACACACACACACACCTGGAGCAGTGGACACACACACACACCTGGAGCAGTGGACACACACACACACCTGGAGCAGTGGACACACACACACACCTGGAGCAGTGGACACACACACACACCTGGAGCAGTGGACACACACACACACCTGGAGCAGTGGACACACACACACACCTGGAGCAGTGGACACACACACACACACACAAACCTGGAGCAGTGGACACACACACACACACACACACCTGGAGCAGTGGACACACACACACACACACATACACGGAGCAGTGGACACACACACACACACACACACACACACGGAGCAGTGGACACACACACCTGGAGCAGTGGACACACACCTGGAGCAGTGGACACACACACACACACACCTGGAGCAGTGGACACACACACACACACACCTGGAGCAGTGGACACACACACACACACACCTGGAGCAGTGGACACACACACACACACACCCGGAGCAGTGGACACACACACACACACACCTGGAGCAGTGGACACACACACACACACACACACCTGGAGCAGTGGACACACACACACACACACTTGGAGCAGTGGACACACACACACACACACACACGGAGCAGTGGACACACACACACACACACACACACACACACACACCTGGAGCAGTGGGCACACACACACACACACACACACCTGGAGCAGTGGACACACACACACACACACACACACACACCTGGAGCAGTGGACACACACACACACACACACACCTGGAGCAGTGGACACACACACACACCTGGAGCAGTGGACACACACACACACCTGGAGCAGTGGACACACACACACACACACACACACACACACCTAGAGCAGTGGACACACACACACACACACACACCTGGAGCAGTGGACACACACACACACACACACACACACACGGAGCAGTGGACACACACACACACACCTGGAGCAGTGGACACACACACACGCCTGGAGCAGTGGACACACACACACACACACACCTGGAGCAGTGGACACACACACACACACACACACACACACACCTGGAGCAGTGGACACACACACACACCTGGAGCAGTGGACACACACACACACACACACACACACACACACACACACACCTAGAGCAGTGGACACACACACACACACACACACACCTGGAGCAGTGGACACACACACACACACACACCTGAGCAGTGGACACACACACACACACCTGGAGCAGTGGACACACACACACACACCTACACCTAGAGCAGTGGACACACACACACACACACACACACACACCTAGAGCAGTGGACACACACTCACACACACACACACACACACACACACCTAGAGCAGTGGACACACACTCACACACACACACACACACACACACCTGGAGCAGTGGACACTGTTCACTCAGGAGAAGCTCCAGCACGACCACCGCATGTAACTTTATACAAGATTCACTCGTTTGAAACACGCTAAATTATATTAACATTTACTATAGAACCATTATTTCACCAATAAACATCTCTATCAAAATTAATTATTTATTATCTCCGCAAGCGATCGCAGTTTGAGTATAGTTCTGTGTAAATAGATAAACCGCTGTCAGCAGTTTTCATAATTTAGAATGACAAAAACATTTTAATAATTCTGATAAAACATGCCAGTTAAGAAATGCAATAAAATATGATGTTTTGTTTGTTATAGCTTATTTCAATATTCCAGAGAATATTATTCAGTGAATTAATATTATCCAGTGAATTATTCTTCACTCTTTAGTCTATTAAACAGATTATAAACCTAAAACTGTAGTTTAAAATGAAGTTAATATGATATCTGTCCTTTATTTTCTCCATTTGAAAACATTAGACATTATTTTGCTTATTGTTAATATCAGTGTTGCTGATGATGCTTTTTATAAATAAAATGTTTTTATTGTTGTAATTTTAAGATTAAATTTAACATGAAAATGTTAATTTTCAACAGTTTTTTGTTGTTGTTAAGACGACTGAAAGGAGGAAAAACCAAAGCTTTACTCCGTTATTTATTCACTTTATAACAGTAAATAAATATCGGTTCTGCATATCGGTTATCGGGTACATAAACGTGCAAATAATCGGTATTGGTTATAAAAAAATCTATATCGGTCGATCACTATTTAGGGGCTCCTTAGTGAAAGGGCAAGTGGTGATCTTTTTAAAAAAAAAACCTGTCCTGCATATCCACAGCTAACCAAAACTGTATATGTTGTCTGCAGCACCTTATTCGCAGCAGTGGGAAGCTGATTCTTCTGGATAAACTGCTGCTTCGGCTGAAGGAGCGAGGGCACCGTGTGCTCATCTTCTCCCAGATGGTTCGGATGCTGAACATCCTAGCGGAGTACCTGAAGTACCGGCAGTTCTTATTCCAGGTGATGGCGGGACTCACTCGCTGCAAGTGATCTGGAGTTAAACGCACTGTTTGTGGCTCAGCTGTGACTTATGGAAGTGTTTGTGTTTGTAGAGACTGGACGGCTCCATAAAGGGTGAGATGAGGAAGCAGGCGTTAGATCACTTCAATGCAGAGGGATCTGAGGTATGTGTAAAATCGCTGATTATTAAGGGTTCAAATATTCCTTCTAGTGTTGATTGCACTGTAAAAATAATTCGGTAAGATTTACGGTAAAAAACAGCAGCTGTGGTGCCCGGAATTCTACTGTAAAAAATGTACAGGGTTTTACTGTTTTAACTTAAATTTAAAGTTGAATACCGTAATTTCATTAACTGATATAATGTTAATATACCAATTTATTGAAGTACTGAAATCTGTTTTGTAATACACTGATATAAATGCAGGAGTAAACACTAAACACCATCATGCTGAGACACATCACAACCAAATTATGTGTATATTATGTATATTTTTCAAATATAAAGTGTAATTTGCTGAAAGTTTGTAGATTAAAAAAAAGGTCCCACTTTATATTAGGTAGCCTTTACTATGTACTTCAAAATATAAATATAAAGTACTTATTGTGTTCATATTGTATTGATAAAGACTTGCTGCTATTGAGCTGGGATAGGGGTCAGGGGTTAGGGACAGGTTTGGTAGGTTTAAGGGTGGGCTAAGGTGTAAGGGATGGGTCAACAGTGTAATTACATATATAGTAGGTATGTTTAGGGCCCTATGATTTGCGTGATGCAGAAAACGCGTAAAGGTATTCACGGCAACCCGTCAAAATAAGAGTTCGGTTTAATTATTAAAGACATTGTGCCAGAAATAGGCTATATTACTGTTATTTAGTAGAATGTACGTAATACTACTACTGTTGAAAAATAATACAACTTTATCATTTAAAGAAATAATCACAAAATATTTACATTTTAATAGTACATCCCTTTTTTTCCAAAAATGTAAATGTTTAATTTTCATTAATTAAAATATAAATGAAATCAATGTTTTATGCCTTCATCTGATAACCAGTACAATTTAAATACACAGCACAGAATCTCTGAGGGGAAAAACACATTTCATAAGGCTACTGTAAGACTAATAAAAAAAAAATTATGCATTCAAATAATTAAACATGCGAAAACACAGAATTTGGTAACAATAAAACATAAGGTCAGAAAGAAATTAAACATTTCTTACGGCCCTGAACATGTCCTTTATGTTACACTTCTAATAAGTTAATGTTAAATTGTATGAGTTTCACGATTTTACTTAATTAAACATGCTTTTTGATTTAATACATTTAATTTGATAATTAAAAAGGAGTCCAGAAAAATTTAAAAGGAAAAAAAACGGAATCCAGAGAAATTAAAACGGAATTTTGAAAAAAATAAACAGGAATTTTTGAATTTTTTTTACGGATTTCATGGGGCCCTATATGTTTAAAAATATAAGTACAATGTAAAAACATGCATGTAAACAATAAGTGCATTGCATCAAATGATTAATTTAAATGTAAGTGCATAGTAGTTAAGGCCACCTAATGTGAAGTGGAACCAAAAACACCATAAAAATCGAGTTTTGCCGTTGTCTCTTGCAGGATTTCTGCTTCCTGTTGTCCACGCGGGCAGGTGGGCTGGGCATTAACCTGGCCTCTGCGGACACGGTGGTCATTTTTGACTCCGACTGGAACCCTCAGAATGACCTGCAGGCACAGGCCAGAGCGCACAGGATTGGTCAGAAAAAACAGGTCAGTCTCCACATTAGCATCAGCTCCTCACATTACATGCAGTCTACCCAGAACTGATGTATTAGTCAAAACCTTCTCAACATATTTACTTGATTTATCAGTTATGTAGTGTATGCTGGCTTCATTGCATGAATATTGATTAGAGCTGCACATATTGCAGTGCAAAATAGCAGTATATGATGATTACAATCTCTTATTATGTTAAAGTTGTTACAGTTTTTAGTTGTAATCTGGTCTGACCTCATAAATAATACTATTAGTGATATTGATTAATAATAATAATAGTAGTACTGAAAAATCATGATGCTAAACTTTCTCCATATTGAAACCTCAGTTGGCCAGACAGTTGTTTTCTTGGAGCCTGGAAACTGTACATGTCAGATTTTTAAATGCTTAACAGCGCACAATATATTAATAATGCTCATAAAAGGTTGTCTCGGTTATGACCTGGCAACAATATTACATCATGACTTCATTTGCACTAATTAATCTACACATTTATTCTTTATAATTTAGTGTAGTTCAGTACTGTACATGTTTGTGATCTTCTCTTTCAGGTGAATATATACCGTCTGGTGACCAAGGGCTCGGTTGAAGAGGAGATTATTGAGAGAGCCAAGAAGAAAATGGTGTTGGACCACCTAGTGATTCAGAGGATGGACACCACGGGAAAGACTGTCCTTCACACAGGTGCTGCTCCTTCAAGGTACAGCTACCTAACTCGACATATGAGCACTGTTTTTATTTTTATTGAAGAACATGCAGAAAAAGTGGAAATTCTGATATGTGTGTTTTAGCGGTGTAAGGATTCATCGATATGGATTGATACGATATGTGACGATACGATGCATCGATTAAAAAAAGGCACCTTTATTTTGGCACTGTCCACATTTTCACATAATGTCTGTCTATGCATTACCACCAAGGCGTGCATTCTTGTTCAATCTCGCGTATCAGGACTCGATATAAGGACTGCCGGAAGGCACGAGGCGAGCATATAAGACGCTCGGGATTGTTTCAGTAACAGTCGAGCGCTGAGAAGTTTCCCGTGCACACATCTGAAGCGCACACACACACACACACACACATCTGAAGCACACGCGCACACAGACAGACAGCCATGTCAACTCTGCGCGAATACTGAGCTCTCCTCTGCTTTTGTGTGCATGGATGAATAAAAACAGACTAAACTACATCAAAATGCATGTTTTGGCTAATATCCTTGTAAACAGTAGGTTAAGGAAAGCATGTCTTAATGTAAACAGTGGAGAAAAAAGGCATGTGTATCAGTTTATTAAACCTGTGCTTTCATAAAGTGAAAGAAAACTAATAATAAATATAATGCTGTCAAAGAAAAATACAAGTGCTAACTGCTCCTGACTAAATAACCTTTGTAACATCAAAAAGTATTCATTTACAGGCTATTTAATTTACACAGTGAAGACTATGGGTATATATCGTCTGCGATAATATCGTAATTGTTGTTTTAACGATGTGCAATTTGACAATATCGAGTATTTTGCAAAAACCAAACAAAAAGCCCGCATAAATTAGCCTGTGTGGTGATGAAGGGGTTAAACAATGCACGCACGCATTTAGAGCGTGTTCTTTCACTGCACGATTCAGTTGATTCAAATGCATTAAGAGTGATCGCAAAATTCAAGATATGGGGCAGAACATTTATATATTTAGGGTTTCATATGATTCAAATCACACAAAGAGTGCAGTTTTTTCTTCATAAAATAAGCACGATTACAAATGTGATATTGATTTTATACAACAGTTCAATAAACAATAAGCTAATATCAAGAGACTTACATTTTAGACACCATATTGCCTGTTTTTGCTCCATTTCGCAGACAAAAAATAGTTCCAAACAGCTACAGCACTGTTTTGCGTCTCTGAGCAACATGACAGTGATTCATTAATGAATGAATCAATGAACCGTTTAAATGATTCGGTTCAGTCGCAATGACCCCCTTGTTAACAGTGACGTGTTGCCACCTGCTGGCGGTTTAATTTCACATTTAAAGTCTATTTTCATTTTTTTTAAATATAATTGTAAATATCAGTATTCAATGTTTTATGTTTAAAATGTCAAAAATGATCCATTTGTAACTGGTTAAATCACTCCATGTCCCTCTGAGCTGCATTAAACAGTGTGAATACATCTAAACACCTTCAGATGCAGCTTCTGCAGAGATTCATTGATGATACTGGTTTCATTTGTTTAGTAACAGCCTAAATGTGTATTATCTTAATTGACTGATTAAATGTAACAATTTGACTCAAGAGATGTAGACTTTTAGAAAACAATTGCTTTATTAAAAGGTAAAAATTTATTTAAACTTAAATGAAAATATTAATTTTATCACTGATGTGAACGGAGCTCATGTCAGAATATCAGAAACTGCAGCTGTTCACCGTATTCTGATATAAGCACAATAACACACTCTGCAAAATATCGTCTAATTATTGTTATCGAAAAAATCCCCAAAAATATCGAGATATAATTTTTTTTCAATATCCCACACCCCTAGTGAAGACTATGCAGCTATTTTACATTTGATTATTATATTTCTGTAGTGTACCTGGAAATGTATTTTAGACTGAGCTGAAAAACCTGAAAAGCACTGTTTATTGAACTATTGTATTTATTTTCTGCTATTGCTTGTAATTTGGTTATCTGTAGAAAATGTTTAGCACTGAACCATAGCAGCATTTTTAGATTTATGTTCATGTTATATATTTTTGGTTGCATTTGTGAGTTAATACAAATATAGATTAGGGGTCGACCGATTATCGGCGCCGATATTAAGCATTTTTACGATTATCGATATCGGCCATTTTCAAAACAGATTTGCCGATAATTTTTTTTAAAATTATTTTTATTTATTTATTATTATGCAAACAAACATACTATTTACAGGTGACATTATTTATTGGTGAATAAATAATACAGGTGAAATTATTTAATGTTTAAATGCACTATTTGGCTCGATGCAGCCTGTCTGAGCTCAACACTCTGTATAGAGCAATCTCCGCCCACCGCTCATCTGATATGTAGAGAGTCACGAGTCCGACCAATCAACGCGGAAAACTGAAGGCAGTCTCACACCGAAAGCACTTGCTAACTGGAGCTGCGTCAGTGATCACGCATCAGTTTTCTCTCAAAAGTAAGGCAGTAGCAGACGTTGCTGAAGTTGCAATAAATCACAATCCACTATGATGGCCGCGATGCGGAAAATGCGGGCGGAATCACGGAATGCAGTCATATAATGGAATTTACCGTATAACGCGGAATGTGTCAAAGTTTGGATGAATTAATCAAAAGTAGGTCAGTACACTTAAATCGACTCGCGCTATGGACTAGTATCTATAAATATTAAGCCGCAAAAACACTATTTAAATATGAATCCTGCATGTTCTGCATCTCTGTTAATGAATGACACAGACGTGCGGTTTCATTTCATTCAGAGCGCGTGATGCTCGCGGTGTTTTGAGCATCTGCCGTCTCACTAAATGAGGACATAAATACATGAACAACATCCCCAGAACTGCTTACAGAACTTACAAAATGTTTACAGAATGCTTCTGGGTGATCCCTGCACTTATGTTATTATTAATATTACTGTTTATTTAATGTTGTTATTAACAGTTTTCAGAATTAAAGACATGTTTAAAAGCATTTAAAGAACGTTTTTTGTCAGAGCTCTTGTTATTATCAATTTTGGCATTAATTTAAATTTTTACACCAGACACGTATATCAGTTCAAAATATCGGTTATCGGTCTACTTGATCTGTAATAATCGGTATCGGCCCTGAAAAACACATATCGGTCGACCCCTAATATAGATGGTTGTTTAAAATAGGTATATAATATCATAGTATCGATTGATATACTCCTGAATCGTATAATTTTTTTATGAATCGGAAAATATGGTATCGCTGGGTATGAGAATCGATATCGTATCGAATCACGACGAACCATCCGATTTACTCCCCTGGTGTGTATAGTGTGTGTGTGTGTGTGTGTGTGTGTGTATATATATATATATATATATATATATATATATATATATATATATATATATATATATATATAAACGATGGTGTAATCATTGTTTGGTTTCCTGCAGTTCCACTCCATTCAACAAGGAGGAGCTGTCAGCCATCCTGAAGTTCGGTGCTGAAGAGCTTTTCAAAGAGTCGGAGGGAGAGGAGCAGGAGCCTCAGGTCTGTGGGGTTTAACTCTAGGGCTGGGCCATATACTGGATTTGGACTGTTGTCTGATTTACGGTTATGTTCATGTGACATTTCTGTGCTGCAGAATCATGAATGCTTGTCATTTGAATGTGTTTAAGCGCTGTTAAGCGGGTTGTGACGGTCACCTGACATCACACAATCTATAACAAGCATAACACAAAGTTTTGTATACAAGTGTAATAATAGTAAAAGTTGCAGATTGTTTTATTTAGACTATAAATCTTTGCTAATTCACAAATGACCTCAAACGGCATACACGGCATTTCCTTTAGATTGGAGGTTTGAGCGCAGGTCAAATACAGTTTATTCTGCATTCAGCATATTTATTTTGTGATGAGCGATGGACCTTGTTGGGAAACCAAATACCACATCACCGATCTGGAGCCATCTGCATTCATGTCCCCCATCCGCATTTGTACAAGTGTCTTCAAGTTCACGTGATCGCAAACGCCCGACTGGTCAGGTGTGTATTGGTGAGGCTTTCTCCAAACACAAACGAGACCGTGATGAATGGAAGATGTTAACAAGAGATGTGGCAACATACGCCGCGATTCCTCCACAGCGAGCGCGTGCAGCAGACGAGGAGTTAACGTGCACGCTTGCTCGGTGGAGGAACAGTGAACCGTGTCTAAACCGGACGCCGCGTCGCAACACAACCGGTCGAGTATGTCTACAGGACATTTGAACTTTGAGTCATAAATAGGACGAGGCAGGGAGAGGGATTTGTCGAGTCTGATCGCGCTGCATGTAAACCGCATCAGTGATTATAATTAGAGATCGACCGATATATCGATTTACCAATATTTTTTCCGTTATTTGAGCATTTGACCATTATCGGATATCGGTTTTGTAATATCGGTATATTTGTATTTATCGGATTCACCAATAAAGAAGAATTGCATGCAGGATCGATATTGCAGCGTGTCTGAGGGGAGACGAGACAACAACAACAACGGCGTCCAGGTACTTGATTTGCTGTAGTTAGTCAACTTTATTTAACATAACAGCCATTAATTAATGCACAAATTGGATGAATTACATAAATGTCTGATATGCAGTTTATGCGGCTTGGCTCTAAGAAATAGAGACAAACTCACGGAGTCACGTAAGATAATCCGTCACTCTTTCCCAATAAAGATGTAACTTTGCCTGAATTAAATAATGCAGTCACGAATGAGCGCATGGTGGAAATAAAAGCGCTGAATTGAATTCTCTCTCTGTTGTATATGCTCATTTTAGTCTTGAAGCCGCTTTCATATTGCTGTTCACTCAGCGGTTGATGATCAACATGAAATACTGTTAATTTTCAACAGTTTTTTGTTGTTAAGATGATTGAAAGGTGGAAAACCCAAAGTGAAGAATGGACTTACTTCACTCAGTTATTTATTTACTTTATAACAGTAAATAAATATCGGTTCTGCATATCGGTTATCGGGTACATAAACATGCAAATAATTGTTATATCGGTTATAAAAAAAAAAAATATCGGCCGATTACTAATAATGGGTTCTCGCCGCACCGCTCGCGTGAGGTAGACAAGGTGTATTTAACTTTCTTATTTAAGGATACTTAACTGTTTCTTTGATATTTATTTTAGTGTTTTGCTGGCTGAGTGTTCACTGACATAAGTGCTAAAATAAACACGTTTGTTAATACATGATTGAGCCTCATTTATTTGTTTTTGGGAATTATATATATCACAACACCACGCCACCGGTGGTAGTTGGTCCATTACCACCACGTTGGTAAAAATCTGCCACCGTCACAGCCCTAGATTTGAGTGCAATAAGCAGTGACATAAGGTGTGCGCTCTGTCAGAGAGCTGGTTTGAGCGCACACACAAAGCCGTTTTCCTACGGCGCACGAGTAGTGAACTGAACTCTGAACTGGTGCTTTATTGGGCTTACATGGTCAACACACACTGATGTCAATGTCCTCTTTGTGAGTCTCCCTGTAAACACAGTTGGTTTTGTCTTAAGTGAAAGAAAACGGTTAAGAAAGAAAGTGCATGTGTATCAGTATACTAGATCAGTGCATTTGGTCTTAAAGGGACAGCAGGCTAATAAACCTGCTGCTGTCTGTCATTAATGTGTATCAAACAACAAAAGAGAGAAAATCTCACCGCTTTTGACTGAATCACTTCTAAGAGTAAATCTAGGTGTAATTGATTTAATTTACACATTTGACAGCAGTGTTTTTTGTACATAAAGCAGTTTAAGTAGTATTTCTAGTGTTTTGAGTTTTTCAAGTAAGTCTGTTTATTTGTTTATTTTTGTCTCATTGCATGTAATTAGTTAATTTAGTTATCATTTAATGGCTGACTGTTTACTTGTCTTCAGTAAGTTTGAGATTTTTATTTTACTTATGTTAGTTAGGCTAGTATTATTTCTGTTATATTGAAATTGATGGCGAGAATGTTTCCAATATTTTGATATATTACACTTTTACCATGCAAAAACAACTGTATACCATCAAGATTTTGGTCATGTTTCCCATATTTAACCCAAACATGGTTGTCAGTGTATAGATACGGACTTCAGTGCATCCGCTAATGTTTGTTGGTCTGGTAGGAGATGGACATCGATGAAATCCTGAAGAGAGCCGAGACCAGAGAGAACGACCCTGGACCATCGACTGTAGGAGAGGAGCTTCTCTCACAGTTTAAGGTATACACTTTAAACTTAAAATCCGTGTTCCCCTTCCATATGTGCTGGACCATCTCCAGAGGCTGTCAGTCACACGATTAAACAAGGCTTACTCCGTCTTGCAGGTAGCAAATTTCTCCATGATGGAGGATGAGGAGATCGACATGGACACCGAGAGGGATGTTAAGAACTGGGATGACATTATCCCCGAGGAGCAGCGGAGGAGACTCGAGGAAGAGGAGCGACAAAAAGAGCTAGCAGAGATCTACTTACTGCCGCGCATGAGGAAGTGTGCTAAACAGGTTAGCCAGTCACAGTGTTTAATCGTGCCTAAATCATCAATTATTTTCAGTAGACAATATTAACGGTGTTGATGATTGGTATACTGGTCCATACGAAATACATGACACCTATTTCTTTGTACCGTTTATTTCCTTTTTTAGGCTTTTCCAAGACATTAACAAAAAGCTTTTTACAATTACAAAACTGTATACCCCCCACCCACACACATTAAAGGGGTCATATGACGTTTCTAAAAAGAACATTATTTGGTGTAATGCAATGTGTCTATGCGGTTTAAAGTTCAAAAACACATTATTTTCCACATACTGTACATTATTGTTGCTCCATCTTTCTAAAACGCGTCGATTTTTACAAAGCTCATCGTTCTGAGAAGCCAGGTGTGCTCTGATTGGCCAAACTCTCCAGTGCGTTGTGATTGGCCGAATACCTCAAGCATGAGTCGAAAATGTTCGGCCCCCTTATTGTGATGCCGTGTCCTGGCACGACGAGACCAAAATAATAAAACCCATTATAAACGATACATTTGTTGCATCCAGTGGGGGACAGTGAATTAGGGCTGTCAAATTGGCTGAAAAATTTTATACATTTGTTTTACTAAAATATTATCAAAATTCAAATTCTATTCTAATTTAAAAGGCATAAATTCAGTTAAGGGAAAAAAAAAGCTTTTGGCTTCACTCCTGAGGCCACAAGAGGGCGCATCGAGAACGCATGAAGTGACCAGGTGTAAACCGCCCCTTAATGACTTGATTAGCTGGATCAGGTGTGCTTAATTAGGGTTGGAGCTAAACTCTGCCGGGCTGCGGGGGAGTTTGACATCCCGGCTCTAACATCATGTAACCAACACATCAATGTCAAAGTTCAATAAATGAAAATATTTATTATTATTTAGTCATTTAGCAGGCGAATCACAAAAGAGGGCAACCGAAGCAATCATAGTATTAAAATGACTAAAAACAGATCCAAAGCTAAAACATGATACACATTTTAAAAATAAAGATATTCAATAAAAAGTACAAATGCATACAACAAAATGTCAAAACTTAACATTTAAATAAACTAAAAATAAAGCTAAAAAAAATCAAAATATTAAAGAACAAAAGGTATAAGAGTATAATAATGATTCTAACATCACAACCACACACACATTCATATATATATACACATTTATAAAATCTATATATATATATATATATATATATATGATTTAGTTTCCATTTAGTTTGTTGAAGTAATAAAATAACTAAAATTAAATAAAACTAAAACTTAATAAAAGACCTATACAGACATAATTTAACTAAAATAAATAACCCATACAAATCAAAGGACAGTAGTTTATCAGTAATCCTAAAAATAACACTGAGCCAAACACACATGCTAACACATAGTAAGAAATGGTTGTAAAAACTTCAACTAGTATGAAAGCGGAGGAATAAAAAGCGCGTATATAAATGCAAGTATTCAAAAACAACTATAGAAATAATCTGATTTGTGGTTTATGCATAATGTTTATGAGTATATGAAGCTCAATATGCTTTTGGTTTTGTTTAGATGCATGTGTTTTTTATGTTGTGATGACAGGTCAACTTTAATGGGAACGAGGGCAGACGCAGCCGGAACAGACGATACTCTGTTTCAGACAGCGATTCGGTCTCCGACAGAAAGAGACCCAAGAAACGAGGAAGACCTCGAACGATTCCAAGAGAGAACATCAAGGGTTTCACTGATGCCGAGATACGCAGGTAAAGCTGCTGCTGCTGCTCAGGGTGTCACATTCAACACTAGCGGTCAAAATCTGTCAACAAGAAAAGGCAGCGGCTATTCACACTATATAATTACATTATATACATTTACATTATAAAACAGTACACAATAATAACGTATTGAGTGTAAATTATAGTTTTAATTCAAATTAATAAATGGATGCTACACCTACACCTACCCTAACCCTACCTGATACTTTATGCTCAACTTTGATTATTTCCTTCATTTTAATTGAAAATAAATGCCTTTCCGATGCAATATGAAATTTGAAAAGGGAGAATTTTTTTGGCAAAAGGCGGTTTCGAACTCGTGTCAAAAAGTGTGCTCTTTACCATCTACGCCACTGAAACTGAAATGAATCAAGCGTCTTTTTTCAGTGTTGACTATCCCAATCACACGCTGGTGGGCGGAGTCAGTGTAAATAGCCTCTGCCAACAAAGCATGCTATTTGCACTTAGTGTAAATAGGCACTCCGAAAAAATAACACAATGCATTTAATTTTCGGATAATCTAATGACAGTTCATTGTGAAATGTATTCATTGTGTATCTTCACACAAAATGTATATATGTAAGTGTAATTTTGAATTATTGTGTAAGCTTAATTTTGTATGACTAATGTCCACTATAAAACGTTTTCTCCACACAGGTTTATTAAAAGTTATAAGAAGTTTGGTGGCCCTTTAGAAAGGTTAGTAGCTGTTTTTAATTTCTTCATCTGGTAGCAGTCGTGCGTTGGCCTCTGTCATTGATCCGTGTGTTACAGGCTTGACGCTATCGCTCGCGATGCTGAGCTGGTGGACAAATCAGAGAATGATCTGCGGCGGCTGGCTGAGACCGTGCACAACGGCTGTCTGAAAACGCTAAGAGAGAACCCATGTGGACCCGAACGAACCTCAGGCAAGAGAAGCACACTGACTGGTTACTGAGGAGTCTGTGCAAATTGGGGCTGGGTTACTGTGTTTTGTGCATTTCACTCATTCCACTTAATCCTGCAGAGAAACTCGTGGTTATCCGTGTCATCCTTTTCCACCTTTGATGAAATGAAAAGCATGTTTAACTGCAGGGGTGCATTTATCACATTATGGATGTCATAAAGTAGCATGAATAAGACCCTACTAGTAAAATAATGATTTATACTCCCTCTGCAATGAATATATCCACTTCCATATGAAGCATTTGTGATTGGACATTTTTAGGAAGCACATTTCAAGGCCTGACTTGATTTAGTTTTGTGCCGGTTCATATCAGGAGGCAGGCGAGGGAAGGTAAAAGGACCCACCTTCAGGATCTCAGGGGTTCAGGTCAACGCGAAGCTGGTGATCTCTCATGAGGAGGAGCTGGCACCACTACACAAGGCCATTCCCGACGACCCTGAGGAGAGGAAGAGGTATGTTAGCACTAGCATGAGTGCATTGCAGCTTATTCAACCCTAGCCTGATCTTGACTCAGTTTTGTCATGTCTTTTTCTTGGCTTTGTTGTTTTAAAAGAGCTTATCTCAAGACCCTGCATTCAGTTCTGTCGATTATACTTTGTGAGGGCTGAAAAATGACTTGTTTTGTCTTGAATGCTTACAGGTATATAATCCCATGCCACTCAAAGGCAGCTCATTTTGACATTGAGTGGGGTAAAGAGGACGACTCCAGCCTGCTTATTGGTATTTATGAGTATGGTTATGGCAGCTGGGAGATGATCAAGATGGATCCAGACCTCAACCTCACACATAAGGTGCAGAAATGCATGGAGAATCAGCGGTGTTGGTTACACTGTATTTTAAGGTGTCCTGGTTACAGTGTAATTACACATTAAAGTACTGAGTAATATTAATGCATGCATGTAATTTTATGTTTAGGGTTAGAATTACAGTTTGGCTTACGGCTACTTGCATGTAATGACTCGTAATTTATTCTTATCATAATATTAAGTACATGTTACTGTAATTGAATTACTTTTCCCTCGAAGGAAGGGATTACTCTTATTCTTTTTCTGTAACTTAATTAGTTAATTTTATGTAATTTAACTTAATACTGTATATAGGCTGTAGAACATTTATATGCAATACAATAGTGGATTAAATCAACATTTAAAGCCTAACCTTAAAATGCATGCTTTTTATACTTTGGTGCATTAATAAGAATATTGTTAACACTTTAGTGTCCAATTCTCACTATTAACTATTTGGTAATTAGCATGAATATGACTAGATATTGGCTTAAAAGGCACATATTAATGTCTTATTCTTCAAGACCTTATTCTAAATCCTCAATCCGACCCAATTCTTAAATTTATCAACTACTTTACTAAGTATTAATAAACAGTAATTAGGAGAATATTGAGGCAAAAGTCAGTTAATAGTGAGAAAATGACCCTAATCTAAAGTGTGTGCAGAATAATTAAGAAGAATTAAAAGAAGCGTTTCATGTCTCATCGAGGTTGATATAGGACTTATAAAGTAATTAGTTATACGTAATTAAATAGTATTTGTACAGTAATCTAATTACACTGTTGAACTGACTTTTTTAGAGTAATTTACCCAACACCGCGTGAAACAAGTACACTTAGGTGTTACTGTGGTGATTGATGAATATGCCATCACACTGTTGTGTCCTTGTTGCTGTTGCGATTATGATGTTTAAGTGATTAATTGTTACAAAACTTGTTGCAGCTCCTTCCAGATGACCCTGACAAGAAGCCGCAGGCCAAGCAGTTGCAGACACGAGCTGACTACCTCATCAAATTACTGAGCAAAGACCTCGCCAAGAAGGAAGCCCAGAAACAGGCCGGCACAGTGAGTCCACGCATTACTGCACAACATCACTAAAAGCAGACGTAAGCAGCAAACGTGGTGTGTTCAATGCTTTATTGGTCACACAATACGATCACTGTTGCTCTATAGGCAAACTCACGCAAGAGAAAACCACGGGGCAAGAAGAACAAAGCTGTTAAACCCCAGATGGATGACGTGACGAACAGTCTGTCCTCGGTAGCGCCATCAGATAAGAGCTCTGAGGAAGAGGAAGAGAAGGAGGAAGAGGAAAAGGTTTGTGTAATAAATTATTGAAAAGCATAAGGTGATTCTCAACCACGGAGGCTTCAGCACACTTGCAAGAGGGCTACAGCTTGGGAAAATCGATTCTCCGAAGCATCGCGATTCTGAGCTTGGTTTTTTTCACGCATATAGCACGAGTGCGCGCTAGGGGTTGCACAGATTAGTCAACTTCAGTGCTCTGCATGACGCTTTAAGCTTGACGTCGACTAGTCGCTGGTCCTATAGAGGGCGCAATAGGATAATAAATCCACATTTACGCTCCGTTTCCAAACAGTTAAAATTAAAAACTAATTCATACTCTGAATGCGCTCCACAAGACATGTGTGATTATATTCCTGGTCCTATCTGATTTAGAACGAGCAGGAATCTGTGAGAAAAATAACCCAAAGACTAAAGAACTGATCAAAATAAGCTGTTATAGGTGAAATAGTCATGTGGGCAGCACTGTGTCATGAGCGACTGACTAGTCGACTTCGACTTGACTTTCATCACTTGAAAGTCGACTTTAAAAAAATCAGAAGTCGTTCAACCCCCAGTGCGCGCTAGAGACGCGGCGGGCTTCATCACACAGAGTTTGCGCTGTGAGACACGTGTGCATTGCTTGACGGTGTGTGCTTCCACTCGCCGTGTTTTACTTTAGATACGCTTTAATTTACACCGTTTGGATGCAGTGCTATTAGATGCATGAAAGAGACGTTCACGTGCGCTTTGTGTTTGTTTGTCCTGAAGCTCGAGCGCGGCTAAATGCACTTGCATTTTCAAATACTTTTATATGAAATTGATGTAAACAGTTATGTTTTCAGAGCAGCACAAAACATCTGGTTTATGGAAATAGATCTGTGCATTTGTGTGAATGCTGCCGCGGTCTATGATGTCATCAGTAATAATCAAACGGCAATAATGCTGAGAAACCCAGAACTATTGTGTGTGAACTTTCGGATACTTAAAAAAAACACTTATTTTACATAAGTACCTAATTGTTTTAAAAAGTAGCCTGTTCATATAATGAAAAAAACAAAGTTAATTTTACACACAATAAATTTGATTTAAACTGTATATGAAAAGCTATATTTATCATAAGCTAAAATGATAAAACGCACTGCATTTTTTAAAACGCCAGGAGCGTGCCGTGCCGAGCGCCTTTCTCGCGCTGAGCAATCGGGTGTTTTTTTGTCGGCGCAGAGAGTTGAAGAATGTTAAACTTTGGATAAAACGCTCATCATTGTCACTTTCTAGTCAGCCAACCAATCAGAGTGGAGGAGGGGCGGGGCTACCGACTGTACCACGGCTGAACAACAATGGAGAAGTTAATATTGCTCGTCTCAAGAGTATTTATTTTCTTTACTAGATCGACTTGCCGGACTACCATAATTCAGTCTGCCATGTTTCAGAGCATAGCAACCACAGCATCTCAATGGGAAAAAAACGCTGCGCTCACAGCGGGGCGTTTTCAGCAGAGCGCCTGACGTATTTAGCTGGCTAAAACGCTTTAGTGGACACGCGCTTGTAAACGCTGTTTTGTACTCATTTATTGATGAGTCTGTTGCGGTACGGCCAGCTGAAAGCGCTGCTTCACTGCCGCTCGCTGCTCAGAAGAGACACCGAGAGAGGCGACACCGTGCCGGGAGACCTCGCGGTGCAGCACTGGAGACATCTTCCAACTGAATGAAAGCAAAGGTTTTTCCAAAAAGTGGCTAGGTTTGTCAGTATGTACCTTTTATGGGGTAAAAGCCACTAAAGGGGTCTGAAAGCTGCTAAATATAGTGCTGAAGTCGCACTTGTGTGTTAGACGTGGGAGCTGATGGCAGGGGCCGGTGGGTATTTGTGGCGGTCGATGTGGATGTTGTGGCGGCCCGACACAAATAAATCAACGTGTGGGAAACACTGAGATGCGTTTACTCAGTCACGCGAGCACTAAACAGCACTGCGAGATCCAGTGTCAAGCGCTTGAATTCAGTGATGAAACACGCATGACTCTGTGATTTAAAATAGTTAAAGCCAAACAGCAGAAAAACACTGTGTGCTGCGAGACTTTTCAATCTACACATCTCCATTACTTACCATTGATTTACTGTAGTAACACTAACTGCACCATGGTATTGTGGCAGAAATGTGGGATATTCACATTGAATTTTATTACAGGAGTGATGGCATATAATTATACTGATTAAGCTATAACGTGTGCATTTATACTGAATGTATTTAGACTACTGTTTTTCATATAAATAGGCTACATAAAAACCATAGTTATATATTAAGCATTCGTATTGAGGTGTGGTTTAAACTGTTTATCATGATTATAATGTATGCTACTATGGGAGAGCAATGCTTAATAAAAATAAAAACTTGGACAAAATAAATTTAACCATATAAAACTAAAGTTGATACAATTACAGATGTTACTGATTTAAAAAAATAAAATAAAATTAGCTCTGCATCCTAAGAGACAAAAAAAAATATTATTATTATTAATAATATTATCAGGCAAACCTGTAACAATATCACTCATTAGAACATGCAGAAACTAATTAGTGACATTATTTTTTTATTTAGATTAGGAAAATGAATGGTCTGGTTTCTACAACTTTCACTTCGGAGCAAAATTCTGGCTTTAAACTTGAAAGAAATAAAGATTTGACATTTATCGTGATTAATTATCCATATCGACTGATGTGAAAAAGATTATCGCTTTTTCTTCAGCAAGTAAGTGCTGAGAATGCACTTTCACAAGGTACATTGTCAAAAAAAGAGCAGTAAAGCCTATACAGCGCGGTTTCCCAAGACTGGGGACATTTACTGTATGATGTGCACTTAGGCTTGAGTAGGGATGCATTTCTGACCACATTGTCTGAGGCTGACCTTAATACCAGGTGTATACCAGGTCTGATGCATCCCGGCTGCAAGTAGGGGTGTGCAATATATACAGTGGGTATGGAAAGTATTCAAATTTGTCACTCTTTGTTATATTGCAGCCATTTGCTAAAATCATTTGTTCTTTTTTTTTATTTTTTATTAATGTACACACAGCACCCCATATTGACAGAAAAACACAGAATTGTTGACATTTTTGCAGATTTATTAAAAAAGAAAAACTGAAATATCACATGGTCCTAAGTATTCAGACCCTTTGCTGTGACACTCATATATTTAACTCAGGTGCTGTCCATTTCTTCTGATCATCCTTGAGATGGTTCTACACCTTCATTTGAGTCCAGCTGTGTTTGATTATACTGATTGGACTTGATTAGGAAAGCCACACACCTGTCTATATAAGACCTTACAGCTCACAGTGCATGTCAGAGCAAATGAGAATCATGAGGTCAAAGGAACTGCCTGAAGAGCTCAGAGACAGAATTGTGGCAAGGCACAGATCTGGCCAAGGTTACTGCTGCACTTAAGGTTCCTAAGAGCACAGTGGCCTCCATAATCCTTAAATGGAAGACGTTTGGGACGACCAGAACCCTTCCTAGAGCTGGCCGTCCGGCCAAACTGAGCTATCGGGGGAGAAGAGCCTTGGTGAGAGAGGTAAAGAAGAACCCAAAGATCACTGTGGCTGAGCTCCAGAGATGCATTCGGGAGATGGGAGAAAGTTGTAGAAAGTCAACCATCACTATAGCCCTCCACCAGTCGGGGCTTTATGGCAGAGTGGCCCGACGGAAGCCTCTCCTCAGTGCAAGACACATGAAAGCCCGCATGGAGTTTGCTGAAAAACACCTGAAGGACTCCAAGATGGTGACAAATAAGATTCTCTGGTCTGATGAGACCAAGATAGAACTTTTTAGCCTTAATTCTAAGCGGTATGTGTGGAGAAAACCAGACACTGCTCATCACCTGTCCAATACAGTCCCAACAGTGAAGCATGGTGGTGGCAGCATCATGCTGTGGGGGTGTTTTTCAGCTGCAGGGACAGGACGACTGGTGGCAATCGAGGGAAAGATGAATGCGGCCAAGTACAGGGATATCCTGGACAAAAACCTTCTCCAGAGTGCTCAGGACCTCAGACTGGGCCGAAGGTTTACCTTCCAACAAGACAATGACCCTAAGCACACAGCTAAAATAACGAAGGAGTGGCTTCACAACAACTCCGTGACTGTTCTTGAATGGCCCAGCCAGAGCCCTGACTTAAACCCAATTGAGCATCTCTGGAGAGACCTAAAAATGGCTGTCCACCAACGTTTACCATCCAACCTGACAGAACTGGAGAGGATCTGCAAGGAGGAATGGCAGAGGATCCCCAAATCCAGGTGTGAAAAACTTGTTGCATCTTTCCCAAAAAGACTCATGGCTGTATTCAATCAAAAGGGTGCTTCTACTAAATACTGAGCAAAGGGTCTGAATACTTAGGACCATGTGATATTTCAGTTTTTCTTTTTTAATAAATCTGCAAAAATGTCAACAATTCTGTGTTTTTCTGTCAATATGGGGTGCTGTGTGTACATTAATGAGGAAAAAAAATGAACTTAAATTGCTGCAATATAACAAAGTGAAAAATTTAAGGGGGTCTGAATACTTTCCGTACCCACTGTATTGTCTGCGATTATTATCGTAATTGTTGTTTTAACAATGTGCAATTTGACTATCGAGTATTTTGCAAAAACCAAACAAAACGCCTACCGAGTGCACGCCTACATTAGCCTACGTGGTGATGAAGCGGGTTAAACCATGCACGTGCGCATTAAGAGCGTGTTCTCGCTGCATGATTCAGTCGATTATAATGCATTAAGTATGATCGCAAAATTCAAGATATGAGGGCAGAAAATGTATATATTTACGTTTCAGTTAAAATCATAAAAAAAGGGTGCCGTTTCTTCTTCAAAAATAAGCATGATTACAAATTTGATATTGATTTTATTCAACAGTTCAGTAAACAATACGTTAATATTAACAGACTTGAATTTTAGACACCATATTGCCTGTTTTTTCTGCATTCATTTTTGTTGCGTTACAGCGCTGTTTTGAGTCTCAGTGATTCAATCGTTTAAATGATTCGGTTCAGTCGCAACGACTCACTTATTAACAGTGACGTGCTGCCACCTACTGCCGATTTTTATTTCACATTTGAAGTCTATTTTCATTTTTAAAATAATTGTAAATATCAGTATTCAATGTTTTATGTTTAAAATGTCAAAAAATTATGCATTTGTAACTGGTTAAATCACTCCATGTCCCTCTGAGCTGCATTAAATAGTGTGTGAATACATCTAAACACTTCTGCAGAGATTCATTTTGATGATACTGGTTTCATTTGTTTGGGAGCAGCCTAAATGTGTATTATCTTAATTGACTGGTTAAATGTAACAATTTGACTCAAAAGATGTACACTTTTAGAAACAAAATTGCTTTATTAAAGGTAAAAATCAAATTTAAACTTAAATGAAAAGATTAATTCATCACTGATGTGAACTGAGCACACAGAATATGAAGAATATCATAAACTGCAGCTGTGCACGGTATTCAGATATAAGCACAATAACACTCTCTGCAAAATATCGTCTAATTATCGACATCTAAAAAATCCACAAAAATATCAAGATATCATTTTTTTTTCAATATCGCACACCCCTAGCTGCAAGACATTTCATGAAGTTATAGGAACAAAACTGGCTTTAGCAAAAACTGTATGACATTGTGAGTGATGCTCACTTATCTGCTTATTAAACCTTGGCCACCTCTCTTGCAATCAGACAACCTTGATAAAAGAATAAAGTCGCCCGCGCTAAAGTGTTTCTTGTGTTCTTCCAGGAAACTCCTCCAGCTAAGCCTGCCAACAGAAGAGCGCGTGTGTCTGAGCGGCCGGTAAAGGAGGAGGAGGAGGAGGACGACGAGGATGAAGAGTCTGATGAGGACGAGCCGGAGGACAAAGAGCCCGAAGAGAAGGACATAATAGAGAAAGTGGTCAAAAAAGAGATTAAGAAAGAGAAGAAAGAAGAGGGTCGGGACAGCACAGAGAAGGAGATGAAGTCCGAGCCTGAAGAAGAGACTCCTGCAGAGAAGGTCACAATCACACAACTCTTTAACACACCCTTGAAACCTAGTGAGTTGCTTACCTAGAAAGTGTTTTTGGAAATCAAAGGCACGTTACGAGTCAAGCCTGCATCTGATTAGCAGTGGTTGTTTTTTATGGATTGTCCTCGTTTGCATGTTCTCCATTTCACTCATTCAAACAAGTCGAGATTAATAACCTGTTTCGGTTATTAATCATATCTCTGTAATGTTTTTCATAGCAGTTGAGATGTGTGTAAACATCAGCAGGCTTTACGTGACACAGTCGAAGGGAATTCAACCTGTCCCTCTTTTTCAATTCTGAATCAACGAGATGCCAAAAACTGGCTATTGATGTGAAACACCGACTGAAATAGATGATCAACTAGGCCTTCGCTAGCCACATGCCAAAGACGGCAAATATCCTGTTCTAGGCAACTCGCTAGGTTTGAAGACGTTCTAGTTTAATGCTTGTCTTTGTATTCAAATGTGCTATTGGGTACAACATTTGCATGTTATTCACAAGCCGCTGACTGCGTTCTCAGGCTGTAGAGGTGAAGGCAGAGGTGCGGGAGAAGAAAGCTGATACCCCCGTGCACACGCCCACAGGAGGAGATGCTATTAACCTGTCTGAGGAGTCTGAAGAACTGGACCAGAAAACCTTCAGTGTGGTGAGTTTGTGGCATGTGTTTCTTTCCTTGCCTATTCTCAGGCTGAAGCCTTATTCACAGTTAGTGGAGAACTGGAAAGTGAGTGGCTCTGGTGAGGAGATAACCTTATTAATGGGGTCATGATGTGGATTTTTTATTATTTTAATGTGTTGCTTGAGGTATACTTAAGTTTTTGGCACAAAAAACTAATATTTGAATATTCTCTGTCAAAAACGAATTGTTTTAAAGGGCGTGACCTTTTAAAGCTTGTCAGTAATCAGCCACTGTTGTTTGTTTTTAGTCAGTTTGAGCTTTTCCTCACTTTCCTTCGCTTTTAAATAGCTTAAAAGCACCGTGCTCATTTTACTTTCACTTTCGAATTAGCGGCAATTCAGTTGCTTGAATTCAATTCAAGCGACAACCAAATGCGACGTAGAACATTTATTAAAGATGTAAATGAGCGGTTTAAACCAAACGCGTCAAAGCGAACGTTCGTTCACTGATGTGTCCTGATGACAGACTTGAGCGTGGACCGAGTCAGAACACACATCTGTGTACCATAGACAAGATAGCGGCAGTGATTGTCATTTCTGTTTGCTTTTGATGCAACACGACACTAGCTTTCAGCGTAATCCGGTGTCGGCCATAAGCAAGTGGGCGGGGCCTATGGTGAGACGAAGACTATTCGTCGATGTCTAGCTGAGACATCTAAAGCTGAGGTCGCACTGGTTCAGCCATTCGAGAAAAAAAACAAGTCTCCGCGACTCAGAAAGTCTCTCTGCTGTTCAACACCAGACACGTTAGGCTCATATCGTGGTCTAAACCAATCAGAGATAGTGAAGGGCGGACCCCCCCTCTGATTGGCCGTGGTCCAGATATTCCTGTACGTGTGTGTACGTTTGAAGATGCGTGTGCTGCTGCAGTCAGACAGACAGAGAGAGAGAGATAGAAGTGAGTAGTAGAGCTGCGCGCAGCTCTTTCTCTGAATCTGCTCTGTTCAGTGAGCGTCTGACAGTCCCTCCAGGATCGCTGAATTTATCGCAATATCAAGCAAACTCCACTATTTTCCAAATTGCCGCAGATTTTCCACAGATTTTGCGCTTAGACGCGTCTTGTGACGTCATCGCAATGCGCATTCAGTCAAAGAAAGGTTGTTTCTCAGTTCCAAAAATGGAATAAACAGCTTTGCGTTCTCTTCATCCCCGATTTACAAGAGCTACATCGGACAAACGAACCGAAAGCGGAACGAATCCGCGCTACACGTTTGGGTTATATGGCGCAGACCATTTATCTGCTCGGACCGGCAGCCCGTGACATCGTTATACACAGTGCTGGGAGATACAATGAAGAAAGTAGTCGAATTCACCGCAGAATAAATAACATCTCTGTCAAATCTTGTGAGAAGCATTCAAATTCTGTTAAAGCTACAGACATCAGAACAAACGCCACTGATGTGGAAACCAGGAGAAACAATGTCCAATAAACACATCACCACCATTCACCATGGATTTAACATAACTACAGGAACAACTTGTGGCAGAAAAGGTCTAATGTCTTAAACTGTTTTTAAATGCTTCACACAACTTTTCCCAGCACTTCAAAGCTTTGAGTATTACCATATTTTAAAGTTATTTTTAATGTGATGACATTATTTGTTCATCCTTCATAGGTTGCCCCATTTATCAAACTAAAAGTTTCATAATGTAGGAAAGCAACCACTTATTTAAAAAATACATTAAGTTACCACTATTAGATGGCTGCAGAGAAGTACTTATAGGCTTATCAGCCATTCCCACACCCTAATATATATATATATTTTGTATTTATTAAATTATGTTTAGACATTATGAATGACATTGATAAAAGTTAATTTTGAACTGCATCTCAACTACCCAGACAGCACAAGTATATCTGTAAGACATCTGCTAAAGATCTGGGAAACATCTGCTGTGTAATCTGATAAACGTCTCAGAAGCAGTTTTACATGCATTTAATAAATCTCTATTTGACATCTGACTGGAAAGAAACATATTAGAGACGTATTGCAGATGAGCAAACACTCTTAAAAATACCTCTTGAATATGTAAATGCAGACATCAAATAGACATCTCAGAGATTAGGGTGTGTGATTAGGGTGAGTGCTTTACTGTCAGGTGCTGGTTCTGTAGGACTTAAAGGCACTGGTGCTGGTGTCCTTAAATGCTAGTCTGGAGCCCTACAATGGTTCTCGAAGTCAGAAAAGTCATAGCAATATTAGAAGAATGATGTCTGTGGTATATTTTCACTGCAAAATAATAAGAAACGCAAATTTTGAAGAATTAAGAAGCACTGCACTAGAGCATCCCTTCATTCAGACACAGTGGAAGATCTGATATGAATCAGTGTAGAGGGTCAAGTCTGGAAGATGTTGATGCTAGAGAGAGTGTGTTCAGCTGATTTAGCCGAGGTCAAACTAGAGGAGTTGTCCATCCGAGGGGCATGTGACTGCAATGGAGGATAGTCCATAAGACATTGAGCCATGAGATGTTCAGTTTGACACCCTTCAAACACTTAATTTAGATTTTCTTTTTATTTAATTTATCTTGAGATGTTTTTAAGTTTAAATATTAGCTCAGTGAAGCACTTTAAGCACCAACACCTTTTCAGTAAGTTACCTTTCCTTTAGAATTGTGCTTCAAATAAAGAACTTCATGTTGACCTGATTGTTAGTTAATCGTCATTATTGCCTATATGAAAATTTGGGTGCACCTAACTTTTGTGCTGCACCAGTGAAACCAATGCAAAAATTAGTCTAGAGCCCTGCCTTATATGCCAAAATATCAAGGCAAATTTGATTTCTCATGACCCCTTTAACTTCCTCCTTGCTTAATATGACTGAAAGCTGATTCTGAAATACTGAGAAACCATTGTCGTGTTTGCATCTGATCCAAACATTTCCTCATAAAATTCAAAGCCACAGCACAAACACTGATGGTTTTGTAACCACTGTTCTTCCTGAGTACTTAATGGGTTAATAAAGCTCCATTATTTGGGGGAAATCTGCCATTTTGTTGCCCCCAAGTATGCAGATCACTAGGTTTGGTATGTCTCATTTTGTAAATGTCATTGATGTGAGGTGATTGTATCTGTATGGTGTGTTTGTCAGTGTAAGGAGCGCATGCGCCCAGTGAAGGCAGCACTCAAGCAGCTGGATCGTCCCGAGAAGGGTCTGTCTGAGCGCGAGCAACTGGAGCACACGCGCCAATGCCTGATCAAAATAGGAGACCACATCACCGAGTGTCTGAGAGAATACACCAACCCCGAACAGATCAAACAGTGGAGGAAGTACGGCCATTTTATCATCAGCTTAGAAGCGCAGTATATAAACGAAAGAGATTAACCTTGCTTATTTCCCAATTCCAGAAACCTGTGGATATTTGTTTCGAAATTCACAGAATTTGATGCTAGGAAACTGCACAAACTGTATAAACACGCCATCAAGAAAAGACAAGAAAATGCTCAGGTATGGACACGGTTTTCACTGAGATTCTCTGGTAGTGATATTTTGTGATGTTTTTGTTGAGTTGGTATCCATTGCTTTAATAAGTTATTTATATATTTGTGATTGGAGCGTTATAATTGAGGGGTTGTGATGTTTGTTTAATTTCAGGCAGTGGAGCAGAACACCAGCACTCTAAATACACAAAGCTTAAAACATGCAGGTATGTCTGCTTTCCATTTTGTGTCTATTGATGATTAACATCCATGCATATTGCACATGTGTGACCCTGGAGCACAAAACCAGTCATAAGGGTACATTTTTTTTTATTGAGATGTATACATCATCTGAAAGCTGAATAAATCATATTTCCATTGATGTATGGTTTTGACAATATTTGTCTGAGATACAACTATTAGAAAATCTGGAATCTGAGGATGCAAAAAAATCTAAATATTGAGAAAATCATCTTTAAAGTTGTTCAAATTAAGTTCTTAGCAATGCATATTACTGATCAAAAATTAAGTTTTGATATATTTATGGTAGGAAATTTACTAAATATCTTCATGGAACATAATCTTAATATTCTAATGATTTTTGGCATAAAAGAAAAATGTATAATTTTGACCCATACAATGTATTGTTGGATATTGCTACAAATATACCCCAGCGACTTAACACTGCTTTTGTGCTCCAGGGTCATGTATGATCTTAAAGACTACATTTTGTAACTCATATTTGAATGTTTCATCCATCCATCCATCCATCCATGCATGTTTGTTTCGTTTGATTTTCTAATATAACTGCGTCTCTCTGGTGACGTTTACTGCACTTATGTAATCATTTAGTCTGCTAAAACCCCTCATTCAGATCTACTTTTATTTATTTATTTAGTCATTTAGCAGACGCTTTTATCCAAAGCGACTTACAAATGAGGACATTATAGAAGCAATCAAAATCAACAAAAGAGCAACAACATGCAAGTGCTATTACAAGTCCCAGTTAGCCTAACGCAGTACACGTAGGAACGAGTATATAGAATATAGAAAAAAGAAACTTAGTGTTAGTTTGACAAGAAAAGCTAGCAGTTAGAGAATATATATGCGATTGATAGAGGGTTAAATGTGTGTTAATATAAAACTAGAATAGAGAGTGCTAGAGTTAGAGGGTCAAATAAAGATGGAAGCGATGTGTTTTAGTCGTTTCTTGAAGATGGGTAAGGATTCAGCTGCTGGATTGAGTTTGAGGGTCAAATAAAGATGGAAGAGGTGTGTTTTTAGTCGTTTCTTGAAGATGGGTAAGGATTCAGCTGCTGGATTGAGTTAGGCAGGTCACCAGATGGGAACAGTTAATGAAAAAGTCTGTGAAAGTGATTTTGTGCCTCTTTGTGGTGGTACAGTAATGCGTCGTTCACTTGCAGAACGCAAGCTTCTAGAGCAGGGCTCTAGACTAACTTTTTGCACTGGGTGCACTGGTGCGCCTAACTTTTTTTCTTAGGTGCACCAGCACAAAAGTTAGGTGCACCCAAATTTTTATATAGGCAATATTGACTAGTAAACGATTAACTAACAATCTGGTCAACATAAAGTTCTTTATTTGAAGCACAATTCTACAAGAAAGGTAACTTACTGAAAAAGTGTTGGTGCTTAAAGTGCTTCACTGAGCAGAGATTTAAACTTAAAACATCTCAAGATAAATAAAATCTAAATGAAGTGTTTTAAGGGTGTCAAACTGAACATGTCGTGGCTCAATGTATTATGGACTATCCTCCATTGCATTCACATGCCCCTCGAATGGCCATCTCCTGTAGTTTGTCCTTCTTGATCTTTGGCCTCGGCTAAACCAGCTGAACACACTCTCTCTAGCATCAACATCTTCCAGACTTGACCCTCTACACTGATTCATATCAGATCTTCCACTGTGTCTGAACGAAGGGATGCTCTAGTGCCCCCCCCCCCCACACTGATTCTTATCAGATCTTCCACTGTGTCTGAATGAAGGGATGCTCTAGTGCAGTGCTTCTCAAACCCCCCCCTTAAACCCATAAAACAATCCAGCGCCCCATCCCACCACAGACTACCAAATAATTGCACTAAACATAACGAAAAAAAAAAGTATTTACAGTTTTTATAACCAATTCTTACTATGCAAAAAAGAAGTATACTTAGGCCTTTAGTGTTATGTTAGAAGCATTTTTATACTCATACCTTTTCTTGATTTAATATTTTGAATTGTTTTTAGCTTTATTTTCATTTAAATGTTTAGTTTTGAAATGTTGTTGTATGCATTTGTCATGTTTATTTCATGTCTTTATCTTCTTAAATGTGTGTATATAATATGTATAGTTTTAACTTTTAATTTTAGTTACTTTTTCTTATTTGTAAGTCGCTTTGGATAAAAGCGTCCGCTAAATGACTAAAAGTAAAGTAAAGAAAAAAATAACTGTTCTGTTCCGTCTAATCGTCTCTCTGTGCTCATACTGTATTTTAATGCAGCCAAATTCTCAATAAAACTGTTTTACTTTATATATTTGACTGTTTATGTTGTCAGTCAACGGGATAAATATGAAATAATGACTGAAACACGTCCCTTTAAGAATTCATAACCAGCTCTCCCTTCCAAGAAGCTAGTCTGCACAAAAATACTAATTTATAATTGTATTGAGCCGTTGTCTGATGAAATCAAATAATACACAATATAAGACAAGACAATTCCTGTGCTGTGATTTCTTCTATATTTGCATGTACGTTTACAGAAGCAATAATATCTGTTTTAACTGAACGGGCTCCTCTCAGACGCTCGCTGAACAGAGCAGATGCAGAGAAAGCGCGCTGATCTCGCGCCGTTGCGGCGATCACAGAGACTCTCTGAGAGACTCGATTTGTCACTAGTTGCTTTTTTTGGGAAAACAAAAAGTTGCTATGGGGGCCTACAAAGGCGCTAAATCTCGCTAAGTTGGCAACACTGCACGCATCTCTACTACTCACGTCTCTCTCTCTGTCTGACTGCAGCAGCACACGTGACGCATTTGTAAACGCGTGCACAAACATACAGGAATATCTGGACCACGGCCAATCAGAGGGGGGGTCCGCCCTTCACTATCTCTGATTGGTTTAGACCACGATATAAGCCTAACGGGTGTGTCTTTTGTTGAATCACAGAGTATTTGTATTGTATTTATTTATTTATTTTTCTGAGTCGCGGATACTTTTTTTTCTTTTCTCGAATGGCTGGACGCACCAGTGCGACCTGGGATTTTTGTTAGTCGCACCCGTGAGAAATTAGGTCGCACTCTAGAGCCCTGTTCTAGAGGGCATATAAGTCTGAAGTAATGAATTTAGGTAAAGGGGTGCAGAGCCAGAGGTGGTTCTGTAGGCAAACATTAATGCCTTGAATTTAATGCGAGCAGCTATTGGTAGCCAGTGCAAATTGATGAACAGAGGTGTGACTTGCATTCTTTTCGGCTCATTAAAGATTAATCTTGCAGCAGCGTTTTGGATTAATTGTAGAGGTTTGATGGAACTGGCTGGAAGACCTGCCAAGAGCGCATTGCTATAGTCAAGTCTGGACAGAACAAGAGCCTGAACAAGGAGTTGTGTTGCATGTTCTGAGAGAAAGGGCCTGACAAGTCAACAACCGATGGATGAACCACTGCCCTCATTATTTTTCCACAATACAAAGAAAAGACCTGTTGCTACTGCAGCTTTAATGGTGTATGGGTAATGCCGCATTTCTGCTGTGTAACACTGAATGCTGTTGTGTTTACAGATGTTGAGCGGATAAAGGAGTCACAGCAGGACGACAGCAGCAGAGACAGCTACAGCTCTGACAGACATCACTCATCTCGCTACCATGAGCACAGCAAAGATCGGCATGCTGGCGACTCGTATAGGAAGAGCTCCGAATCCAGGAAGAGACCCTTTTCCTCCTTCAGCAACGGCAAAGACCACCGAGAGCGAGACCAGTACAGAGAGAGAGGAGAGCGACAGGACAGCAGGTGCTTTTTTGGTTGCTCTAAAAAGGTTTAAAGGTGCCATAGAGTGGAAAACTGTCTTTAGTTTTCAGCTTTTACAATTAGTTACAATGTCTACTGATTAATCAGTGAAATAATCGACGATTAATCGGCATATTATTTTTCCTGCATGGCCGTGACTGATGGTGTGCTCACATTCACATCTTCCGCGTAAGTTCACAAATGCCAAGCATTATCGTCTGGTTGAATCAGAAAATGGAAGACAGCCGAAATTTATGATATCGGTCTGGAGCATAGAAAGCAATCAAAATCAGCTGTAGTAGTAGGCTAATTGTATTTTATTAGCATGGCTACAGATATGCTGCAATCAATAAAAAATGTCAGTGTATGTACAGTAGGGATGGGTCGGTACGCGTACCGGTACAGTTCGGTTCTCAGACAAATTCCAAATGGAAGTGATCATCACTATCCCTTTGGAGTGGGGACTTTGCAGTGAGCAGGGCACGTGTGTGTCATTATGTAGTCGTTTGAAATGCACTCGGCGAAGGGAGCGATGTAATTGCGAATCTGCTGACGGACACCGTGCTGCGTTTACTGTGTTTACACAGGACTGGCGGGAAATGTGCATTGATTGATATTTATTATGTTACGTGATTTATTTTGATAGGTTAACTGTTTTTGTGGTGTTAAGAGAACGCACTTGTTAACAAGAGAAACAGTCTTTTCTGCTCGCTGCAATACATGGCTATTTTTCTAAACTAAAGTGAAAATAGCCAAGATATTTTCAGAGATGATAGACCAGATGAATTTGACAAACAACCGACATTTGACTTATTTTTCCGGCTTTCCTGAAAACAGCGCAGCGGGTTTTCCCAGATCGCATCACAAATGTTCTTAGCAATTGTTGAATATGAGTTTGAATATGATTTATGATGGTTTTGCAGATACTACGGCGACAGCAAGCACAGGAAGCTGGACGAGCATCACTCCAGCAGAGAGCACCGATCAGAAAGCAACTCCAAGGACAGGACTCACCCCGAACACCGCTTGCACTCAGCCTCCGACTACACGCACCGCAAATCATCCCGGGACTACCGCTACCATTCGGACTGGCAGATGGAGCACCGGCCGCGCTCGCCCTACGAGTACTCGTCTGACCACAGAAGCACACCGGAACAGGTCTGGAGCGGCCGCAAGACATAGCGCGCTCCTCTCCGCTCGCTTCTGATTAGCCATAGACACACAACACACAGCAAATGCCTTGCACTGGGGCTCTGGGAGTGCCACCCTTTCCTACTCACCTCGGAGCAAACACAGATCACGTATTTTTGTATATTTAAGAGCTAGCTGCATTCTTTCGTAGCTGCTGCGGAGTAATTTTTTTTTATTATTATTTTTATAAACCGACTACTTTGCTTTTGGTTTCTTTGAAACCGCCGGATCCATGTTTCACAGTCACGTGCGACACTGGATCCGGACGTACAGCCGTGAATAATCTCGACGCAGTTTAAGAAGTGTGATGCTACAAACGTGCGTCGTCTTTAACCGCTTGGTTTCTGTTCTGAAGGGGTTTTCCTTCCAAAGTACCTCGTTTACAGTGTTTTGTGACCATTTTGCCAATTTTTACCTGTCATTTTTCTTTCCATCATGCTTGAATTATTTAAATCTGTAAAATAATCTGGACTGTTTTTAGCGCGCATCAGATAATGTCACTTTCTCCACATTGTACTACTGTAAATTATTGTATAAAGTAAATCAAATGGGCTGGTATTTTTTTAACTGTTTCCCCATCAACTCAGGCTATTTTCTCTTTTCCTTGTTTTGTTTTTTTCTCTTAATCTCAGTAAATAGTAAATATTCCACGTGTATTCGTTCTGTAGGATGCTTTGGTTTGTTGGTTTCTCTCTGTTTTTTTAAGTGAATTGGCCTCGCTTTATAACAGCATCATGTCAAAAAATACAAACTGTAACAAAACAAAAGGACGTGAAAGGGTCGATCGTAGCTAGAGGCACTTATGAGCTCTCCTTAGAACATTTCCATGATGATATTTCCTCTTGTTTTCTATTAATGTTGGCAATAATGTAATATTTTCTATGCAGCCCGAGTGTTTTTCTGGTGACTGGCCCGAGTAAGTCCGAATGCTGTTACAGGACATGCTGATGATGTATATAGATCTCCTTCTATATTTCAAATCCAGATTTACACTGAAAATGCATGGATTTTTAAAGTAATTGTTTTATATATTGTTTATAAGTCATTAAACTCAAATCACTGTTTTCACCTGTAATCTGGCTTTAATGTAATTAGTGTGCTTTTCATGCAATCGTTTTTAAAATAGATTTATGATCTATGCTGAGGTGGTTTGCTGTTTGTCTCTTTTCAACACGGGCTTCTTTTTGGGTAAACTTTGTAAACTGTTGGTTGTTCCTTATTTTTTTGTATATTTTATTTAACGTTTAGAAGTTATATTAACAAACACAAATGCAAAAAACAGTAACCAACATAGAATAATAAAATATACACACACAAGCCTGGTGCACAAAAGCAGTGTTCAGTCGCTGGGGTATATTTGTAGAAATAGACAAAAATAGTGTATGGGTCAAAATTATTAAAAAAAATGTTATGCCAAAAATCATTAGAATATTAAGATCATGTTCCATGAAGATATTTAGTAAATTCACTACCATAAATGTATCTCAACGTAATTTTTGATTAGTAATATGCATTTCTAAGAACTTCATTTGAACAAATTTAAAGATGATTTTCTCAATATTTTGATTATTTTGCATCCTCAGATTCCAGATTTTTATATAGTTGTATCTCAGACAAATATTATCCAAACCATACATCAATGTAAATATTATTTATTCAGCTTTCAGATGATGCATAAATCTTATTTTTGTCAAATTTACACTTAAAACTTTTGTGCTCCAGGGCCACATATAGAAACCTTTTCTCCTCCATCCTGAAAGAGCACTATCAATCTGAGAAGACTCAACCGAAGGATTGCATGATATTGGTGTACTGACATGACCCTGGACCACAAAACCAGTCATAAGTCATAAGGGTCAATTTTACAAAATCTAATAATAAAATAATCTTTCCATTGATGGATGGTTTGGACAATATTTGTCTGAGATACAACTACAGTGCTCAGCGTAAATGAGTACACCCCCTTTGAAAAGTAACATTTTAAACAATATCTCAATGAACAAAATTCTAAATTTTAGACTACAAATGTCTAATTTAACAAGAATTCAACCCCAGGTGAGTCTAATTATTAATTACACAGGTGTTCAGCAGACAGTTGACTATAAAAGGGTGTTACTTAAAGAAAACCCCTTCCCATTTCATGCTGTCAGCAATGGCACCACATGGAAGAGAAATGTCACAAGACCTGAGAAAGAAAATAATTTCTTTACACAAGAAAGGTGAAGGCTACAAGAAGATCAGCAAAGCTTTACTTATCAGTCAGAATACCGTAGCAAAAGTGGTACAAACATTTAAAAAAGATGGAACTGCAACCATCTCACAGAGACGTCCAGGTCGTCCACGGAAGTTAACACCTCGTCAGGAAAGTCTTCTGATGAGAAGGGTTGAAGAAAATCAACATGCAAGTTCACTGCAGTTATCTAAAGAAGTAGAAAGCCAAACTGGGGTGACTATTTCCCGTGACACAATGCGGCGTACACTGCAGAGGAATGGCATGCATGGGTGCCGTCCACGAAAGAAGCCTCTCCTAAAGCCCAGGCACAAAAAAGCCCGCCTAGAGTTTGCCAGGGCCCATGCTGACAAAGATGAAGACTACTGGGACTCTATACTCTGGAGTGATGAGACCAAGATAAATGTTTTTGGAACTGATGGCTTCAAAACTGTATGGCGTCGCAAAGGTGAGGAATACAAAGAAAAATGCATGGTGCCTACAGTGAAACATGGTGGTGGCAGTGTCCTTATGTGGGGCTGCATGAGTGCTGCTGGTGTCGGGGAGCTGCATTTCATTGATGGCATCATGAATTCACAAATGTACTGCTCTATACTGAAAGAGAAGATGCTACCATCACTCCGTGCCCTTGGTCGTCATGCACTTTTCCAACATGACAATGATCCTAAACACACATCTAAGGCCACTGTTGGATTTCTGAAGAAGAACAGGGTGAAAGTGATTCAGTGGCCAAGTATGTCTCCTGATCTGAACCCAATCGAACACCTATGGGGAATTCTGAAGAGACAAGTTGAGCATCACTCTCCATCCAGCATCCAATCTCTAAAAGAGGTCATTCTTGAAGAATGGAAAAAGATAGATCTGGCAAAATGTCGCCAACTTGTTCATTCCATGCCTAGAAGACATGGTGCTGCCATTAAAAATCATGGAGGCCATACAAAGTACTAGATTTAGTAGTTTTTGTTGTGGGGTGTACTCATTTTTGCATCACCCTAATTTGAGTAAAACTGAAAAATGTGTAATCTAAGTTATATTATTAACCTTACTTTCATGTTATAAGTTAAACAGATGTTATATTAAACTTAGTCTTGTCAACATTTTGGAAATGTTTTTTGTGTTCATTGAGATATTGTTTAAAATTTTACTTTTCAGAGGGGGTGTACTCATTTACGCTGAGCACTGTATTTGAAAATCTGGAATCTGAGGATGCAAAAACATCTAAATATTGAGAAAATCATCTTTAAAGTTGTTTAAATTAAGTTCTTAGCAATGCATATTAATAATCAAATATTAAGTTTTTATATATTTACGGTAAGAAATGTACAAAATATCTTTATGGAACATGATCCTAATATCCTAATGATTTTTGGCATGAAAGAATTATACATGTATAATTTTGACCCATAAAATGTATTTTTGGCTATTGCTACAAATATACCCCAGCGACTTAACACTGCTTTTGTGCTCCAGGGTCACATTTGTATCTATTTAATTCAAAATCTGCTAAAGAGTTTCTCAACGACTGCTTCCTAATTTACTGGTAGATGCACTCTCTGTAAAGAGCAAAGCTGGGAGAGAACATGGCCTCGGCACTAACCCAGAATGGAGAGATCATCCAGGATGCCCCGTGCCCAGAAAGTGAGAGCCCAGGCTTCTGCTGCCCAATAATAATAATAATGCTTGAGAATGGGAAGGCCAAGACCTCCACAATCAGTAGGTTTTAGTAAGTGGGCTTTTGCTATGCGAGGTGTTTTATAATTCATACAAATGAAAGAATAAATGAGTCAAGTTGTTTAAAAAAAGAACTACCATCTTTATCACATTCACAAGGCCAATTAGAAATAACAGGAGCAGAGTCCAGCTTTAAATGTTTAATTTGACACTTAATCATGTATAACAAATTTGTTTAAAACAATTTTCAGGCCAAGATATTTAAAGTGATCCTTCACTATTTTAAATGGTATATTATTCTAAAATGTATCGCTTTATTGTATCGTTAATTGTTAAGGGCATAAATTCACGTTTATTCCATTTAATTGCGTCTTCTGACATTTTACTAAAAGTATCAATGCAATAAAAATGTTAGGGATAGAAACATGATCCATAACATCGTAAAAGATCATCAGCAGATTGCCCAGAGAGACACCATGGATATGTGGACGGGTTGATTATGGCTAATGGCTCAAGTGCAAAGTTAAAAAGAAGAGGTGCTAAGGCGTCTCCCTGTTGTGCACCCCGTTCCAGCGCAATATAATGCCATTGGTAGGGGTGTGCAGTACTGCACATTTTGGTATCGACCCGAGAGTAAATACATGGCCAGTATCTCCGATCCTTGTGCTTTTAAAAAAAATACATACATTTAAATGACCAACAATAATAAAAAAATTTTACAATACTAATATTTATATGACTAATATAATATTCACCTTAAAGCTACGTGGATATTGTTTGTCTTTATAAAAGACTTTGCAGGCAGAGCCCACAACATGAAAGCAATGCACAGTTTCATACAAAGTATTTTCCTCCATATAGAAAAGAGTTATCAAAATATTTAACGTGGCTTAATAAATTAGGATTGTAATATTAAAAGACAAAACTTAGTATACACCTTATCAATGTTGCAAACTAGATATACAAGATAGCAGATGTGCCCAGAATATGAAAGCAACGGTCAATTTAGCATTTTCCTCCCATATAAAACCATTATAAAGAACATTTTACTGTAAGTGGCTTATTGAAATATTTGTTCTACTTATTAGATTGTGTTTTATTAACATCTACACCAACCCTAAATCTACCCTCACAGTAATGCAGATACATTCAATATTGTAGTTCAGCGAGAGAAAAAGGATGTAATATAAGCCGAGGTATCACACTCAGGCGATCTGGTGGTACCTGTTGAGTCACTATATGCTAAAAACATCGAAACTGTCCTCCACGTGACGTGAGAGTCCACTAGTATTCATATCTTTAAAAAGCGTGTGAAGACATGCCTTATTAAAATCGCTTATGAGCATAATAGTGGGTGACGAGTGTATTTATCTTATGATGATGCTGTTTTTAATATTTGTTTTATGCTTGTTAAGGACTTTGAGTTGCATTTTATGTATGAAAATACTATGCAAATAAATTGTTGTTATTATTAATTAATACATCTTCGATTCTAGCTCAGACATAGAAGATACAATAAGTTTTGGGAGACTTAATAATAATAATAAAACCTATCATAATCAGAGTCAGTATGTTTAACTTTAGAGGTATATAATTCTGAGTAAAATGAATTGATCTCCTTTGGATTAATTAAACTGCATGTTTTTGATTGTATCATATGATTATGATCAGTGTTGGGGAGTAACTAGTTACATGTAACAGATTTTAATTACAAAATAAAAGTAATTGTAATTAGTTACAATTACTAAGAAAAGATGTGTAATTAAATTATGGTTACTTATGAAAATGTTAAGGTTACATCTGATTTTTTCACACACTCCCATGTACAGATTGAATTGATTCCTTTCATAAATTACAGTGACTGCTCAAAAAATATGAAACACCAATGTTTCAGGAGTTTATAACATGCTTTTCCAATAACTCTTATATGTCCTATATGCGTTTATGTAAATGCTTATTTTTAAAGATGAAGTTTTTTCTAAGGCATTGTTAGATGCCAGTGTTTCCTGTCATGACTATGCAAATATTTGATTTAAAAAAACAGTATCATAGCTATTAAACTATTTCTTGTTATGATTTTAAATCTGTATTTAACCTCAGCATGATTTTAAAGTCAGTCTGATTTTGAGGTGGCTGTGCTTTAAAGGGGGCATCGGATGCCCATCTTCCACAAGTTGGTATGATTCTTTAGGTTCTTCTTGAAATGGTCTCAGGGGTCGTGAAAAACAACACCCTTACCTTGCCAAAAACAGCTCTGTTACATGCTAATGATCACTGCTCACCCGTTCCTCTCTTCTGAGGAAGAGCAAAGGTGATTCGCAGATAATCATGCAAAATATCAAGTGTGAGACTTACTTCTTCTGGAGGTGCAGCTGGATCATGAGCAATGGGTACTGCTCCATCCTTGAGTTTGAACTTTTTAACAACACCTGCCTTGAATTGTCTCTCATTCGGAACGCAGTCTCCAGTAAAATGATTTCCACAGCAAGACATAATCGAATTTAGTGAAACTGAAGTGATGTGTGGCCAGGTGTGGTGACCCATACTGCGCACGCGCACACACACACACACAAACAAACATGCACACACACACACCGTGAACACACACACAGTAGTGAACACAGTAGTGAACACACACACACACACACACACACACCGTGAACACACACACAAATACCATGAACACACACACACAGTAGTGAACACACACGAACACACACACAAACAAACATGCACACACACACCGTGAACACACACACAAATACCATGAACACACACACACATATTCACTCCAAAATGTTTAGGTTTTTGGGGGATTAAAAGAAAATAAGTGAATTTGTATCATTGTAGGGTGGTTGTGTCCACACACCGCAAAGACACATTTATATGCAAATGAAGATATTTTGCATTAATGTCTCCTTTAAAATATTATAATCTTAATTCAAGTGATGAAGAATTTGGAAAGTCTGAAAGTAATCAGTGTTGAGCACTACTGTAAGGTTAACCCTGCCCGCTTTACATGTTTGTAAACTGGTATTTCTTCTGGTGGAAGCCAGCCAAGCAGGACCTGTAGCATTAAACTGGGTTAGCTGCCAGCCAGTTTCAGAAGCTTGCACCAATCCTGGGTTTTAGGTATCATGAAAGTGGCTTGGCTTTTAGCTGCGTTCGTTGCCATAACAACTTACACTCCACGGCTAAGAGCAAAGTGACACATGTCAGTCATCCCCCCCCAACAAATTAAAGGTCACTAGTACTAAAAAACAATCTGTTATTTTATAATGTAAACAATATTTAATCCACTACACTCAAGCAATTTTAGTTTAACAGTTATTATACATTAATATAAACAGATCATATCTAATATAAGTGGCATGTCAATATATAACACTTTCAAAATGACTGTGACCTTACATGTTGAGTCTCTATCGCTGTATATTATCAAACTAAGTTAATACGTTTCACTTGTGACTGCACTGATAGAGAAAGAAAGTACTTTTTAATTTTAAATGCATTAAATTAATCATAACCTTTAACCAAGGCTCATGATTGGCCAGTGATGTCACACATTCATGTGCACCAGACGCGATTTCTTTAAGACTGCAAGGGAAGCTCAGCTTCCCCTATAATTGTCAAAAAATGAATGGTCAAATATATGTACTATTATGTTAACATTTTATTGACTAAAAATGCGTTAAACACGTTCATCTCGAACGAAAACAATTTCGTTCAGAATCAGCTACTTAGGTCGGCTGACTCGATTTCCTTCTCATTCATTCCCGTAGCGTACAGTGCATTACTCTGTTGAAGCCCAGCGTCCATTGACTTCAATGGGGCTGCTTTAAACAGTTTTTTTCAGTGCTTAGAAACAAGACGGTCATTGGATAATGCTGCGATTATGTCCCGCCCACGGACGCTCAGCGTCTCTGGGATGAATGGAGGAGTGGGCTGGCCCGGACTCCGAGCGTCTGCGTGATGATTGGAGGGTCTGTCGAAAGACTGCATCTCCTTTTGATTGACAGCGATTTTGTACTATAAAAGTCACTGACACTGAAGCTATTCGAGCTCAGTCCCATCGCGGAAGTGTAGTCGAAAGACAAACTGCTGCAACCTATTTCTTGGTATTTGCTTGGTGAAATTGCTAGCCAATTTTCATCATACATTTCACCCAGATTCCTTGTTTCAGTTCAACCTAATTCCCATATTTCGAGTTTAATATCTTTTTTTAGATCGTTTGTTCATTCATTCATTCATTCATTCATACATACAGTAGGCTAGAACATTTTCTTGAAAAGGAATGTTGGGCAGAATTTAGGTATAAATAAATTGTAAATTTTTATGATGTTGGCCAAAAATGAGCTTCCCCTCTTTGAAAGACCAGCAGCCGCCACTGGTCAGCCGACCTAAGTAGCTGATTCTGAACGAAATTGTTCACATTGTGCACCAAGGATCAAGCCCGAGTTGATGATCGGCATCACGGGACCAACAAAGCCAGATAGCAGTGGTTTGGTTTTGTCATCTCGAAGCGAATCCTGTAACAGTTAGTTCATCTACATCCCGGTACAGGCTCCTGATATGATCAGCCTGTCGGTCGCTGCATGCAAACTTCATCTGAACATTGCAGAAAAGCTTGCTTGTTGACCCAGCTTAGTTTGCACCTGTAGGCAAATCAGCGGAGCACGGACTGTAACAGAAAGAGACGAGCCCGTGTCTTTCAATGGTTTAATAGTTGATGTCAAATGCATGATTCGTAGGCTTACAGTTTCACTGATGTTATCAGAAGAGACATTTCTACAAACAAAACTCGTATCACACATAAATAGATCGAAGAATGCATATGTTAAAGGATTTTATGAGCTTATAGCACAAGCCAAGGCTAGCTATGTCTATAGGAAAGAGAAGGACGTTTACTGAAGCATTGCAGGGGATGGATCTAGGTCTTAAACACAACTCTGGTAACATGGCTGTGGGGTGTAATCTAAAATGGCTGCCACAGGTTCAAAGACAGGCACGGGCAAAGGGGATAACAATAATCGGCTCACTTCCAGTTTGAAGAAGCATAGAAAGGCAACATTTATTCAGGCAAGCATCATCCTGGAGGACAGGGTTTTAGTAGGTCTTCTTCTCCTCAAATATAATGTTGGCCGTGGCTTTCTTGGCTGCAAGACAAAACAAAAGACTGCATTATCAACAGAATGCTCATTTGATCATTCGAATGCATTTTTTACACATGCATCTGGTTTTCCACCTTCATCTCTAAACTTGTCTGCCGCCTCTGATGCTTTATCCGTGAGGTCCTTCATCACGTTGTCGATCTTGGCTTCGTTCTTTAAGAAGAAGGGCCGGATGATTCGTGTGTAGATCAGAACGGAGCCGTTCGATGCAGTGGGAGACATGCACCAAACCAAGAAACCACACTAGCAAGAAAACACAAACATTACAGTCAAGCAAATATTAAAGTGAATGGACACAAACGCAGAGTTGTTTCTCAAGGGCGCACAGAGACCTCCTTGAAGAGGTTCGCTTTCAAACGAACTCTGGAGCGGTTCATCGCGATCCGACCTCAAACAGACCCAACTGCAAAAAGAACTGTGCATTTTTGGACTAAACCAGCTGTTGTCCCATGCATTATGGGAGGAGGAGTGTTTGTAGTTTAGCATGGCAGGTCGCGGACACACTTGCGCAGTCATCTCTCTATAATAGCAGTGTGCTGTCTGCTGCGTTTGACTGCTGTCTTTGTGTACTTCCGGGAGCACCGTTGGGATTCTCCCGCCCACTCTTTCTGACCAATCGAAAAGCAGTTTAGGGAATGCGTTCAAAGACACATCTAGCCAACAAGTGAAGCGGATGTTGTCACGTGACTGCATCTTGGTTCGTTTCAGCTGGTTCGGACCAGAGCTAACAGTGTGGTGTGAAAAGGAACCAAAACGGCTAAAATAGCTACAGTGTATGTTTTCTGCCTTTGGTCCGGACCAAAGCAAGTGAACTATCGGACTATCCTGGTGTGGATACACACTATATCTCAGTGTAAAGAGGTACAACCAATTTCAATAGGTTAATACAATCAAAATCAGGTAAATTATTCGTTATGCATGTGAACTGTTAATAGGGGAATATGATTTGGCACACTTAGTAGTCTGGAACCATAATAACACCTCCAACCGGTTCAGAAAATCACTTATTTTCGTTTTAAATTGAGTCTTTGGTCTAGAAACATATTTTCTTCCTAATTTGAATCTTCATGTGTTTTTAATGTTTATCAATAATTAAAAAATGGTTTTACTATTTATTATGTCTGTCATGAAAAAGTTCCCCCATTCTCGTCATGCACCAATACAAAAAAACATGTTTTTACTCATAATAATAATAGTTAGCATTAACTATGATGATGATGCTGATTAATAATAAGAGCATTAACTCTTGCTATTACAACAAAATGCATTTGACTGTAGATAATATGTGACCCTGGAGCACAAAACCAGTCATAAGGGTACATTTTTCTGAAATTGAGCTTTATGCATCATCTGAAAGCTGAATAAATCATCTTTCCATTGATGTATGGTTCGGACAATATTTGTCTGAGATACAACTATTAGAAAATCTGGAATCTGAGGATGCAAAAAAATCTAAATATTGAGAAAATCATCTTTAAAGTTGTTCAAATTAAGTTCTTAGCAATGCATATTACTGATCAAAAATTAAGTTTTGATATATTTACAGTAGGAAATTTACTAAATATCTTCATGGAACATGATCTTAATATCTAATGATTTTTGGCATAAAATAAAATAATTTCTATAAAAAATCTATAATTAAAATCTATAATTTTGACCCATACAATGTATTTTTGGCTATTGCTACACATATACCCCAGCGACTCAACACTGCTTTTGTGCTCCAGGGTCACATATTATGTTGTATACTGTATAATACCTTTCCCAGGAAGTAGAAGGGGAACCAGGAGAGGAAGATGTCAGCGAAGAACTCCGCGACGCTGAACACGCCGTAAACCACCCAGTAGGTCAGCCATTTGGTGTCGTCCTCTTTGGTTGCGCTCTCGATGGCTTTGATTCTGCAAACACAGGAGACTGATATGATGCTTTCTCCACACGCCGTCTTTCGTTTCAGGCTTACTAATATTAGATAATATGCAGAGGATAAAGAATCTGATTGTTCATCTAGAGCATTAGATAACTGCTGGTCTTGTGAGAAGACCAGGAAATTATATTTCAACCCTGTAAAGCCTGACATATCAAATAATAGTCAGAAATACTTTAGTAGACCGTTTTCCTTTAAAGAAACAGACAAAATGTAAAATAATATATTTTTTACCTCAACTGTGCATGTGTGCGCATATATATATATATATATATATATATATATACACACACACACACACACACAGTTGATATGATCTAACAACACAGTGTTAAGAATCAAGGGCGTGAAAACTTTTGAACGAGTCATTTTTATTAATTCAACTATTATTTTCTCTTGTGGACTCAACATCTTTTATGTGAAATCTCAATCAGGTCAGTACTAAATAAACAATAACACGCATTTTGTACAATCCCTCTTATTTTGTTAACTAATTAACTTATTGCAGACTCTGAAAGCGGGATGTAAACTTTTGACCTCAACTGTATATAACCTTGCATATGTGCTTTGTTTTGCACCATATTTGATACATCATGGCTTTTATGGCCCATATAATATGACATAATGAGAAACATGGAGCTTATACTCAAGAAAGAATACAACAAGGTCCAAAATGAACTAAATATGCAGTTTAGTGCAGATATTGTCATTTATATGGCCAAAGAAAATGCAAATCAATGAAATGTGTTTTTTTTTTTACTGAATAAATATATTTTTTATAGTAGGGGCAAAACATATAATTCAGTATTGAATTATACTATGATGATTGAGAGATAATCAAATGTCCCTCAATCATATTCGATACATGTTTTTTTTCTAAAAATGAAATAAAATCAGATTTAAAGACGCTTCAGTCTAGTAAACGATCCTCTTGAAATATCACTAATAGAATGAAGTTCTTACACGTACTGTATGATAATCAGTAAAGATTTGACGGCGTGAAGCACGAGCTGAAGCTGCACATTTGTAGTTATACTCAAGGGCTCTTTAGCTGCTAAAGTATGTGAACTATTGTGTGTCATGACAGGATATCGGTCGATATGTGCAAAAAAGTTCTTTTTTTTTATTTTTTTTTTAACATTTTTCACACACACACACACACACACACACACACACACACACACACACACACACACACACACACACACACACCTGGAACAGTGGACACACACACACACACACACACACACACACACCTGGAGCAGTGGACACACACACACACACACACACACACACACCTGGAGCAGTGGACACACACACACACACACACCTGGAGCAGTGGACACACACACCTGGAGCAGTGGACACACACACACACACACACACACACACACACACACACACACACACCTGGAGCAGTGGACACACACACACACACACACCTGGAGCAGTGGACACACACACACACACACACCTGGAGCAGTGGACACACACACACACACACACACACACCTGGAGCAGTGGACACACACACACACACACACCTGGAGCAGTGGACACACACACACACACCGGAGCGTGGACACACACACACACACACACCTGGAGCAGTGGACACACACACACACACACACACACCTGGAGCAGTGGACACACACACACACACACACACACACTGGAGCAGTGGACACACACACACACACACACACACACACACACACACCTGGAGCAGTGGACACACACACACACCTGGAGCAGTGGACACACACCACCACACACTGGAGCAGTGGACACACACACACACACACAACACACACACACACACACACACACCTGGAGCAGTGGACACTGTTCACTCAGGAGAAGCTCCAGCACGACCACCGCATGTAACTTTATACAAGATTCACTCGTTTGAAACACAATTAATTATATTAACATTTACTATAAAACCATTATTTCACCAATAAACATCTCTATCTAAATTAATTATTTATTATCTCCGCAAGCGATCGCAGTTTGAGTATAGTTCTGTGTAAATAGATAAACCGCTGTCAGCAGTTTTCATAATTTAGAATGACAAAAACATTTTAATAATTCTGATAAAACATGCCAGTTAAGAAATGCAATAAAATACAATGTTTTGTTTGTTATAGCTTATTTCAATATCCCAGAGAATATTATCCAGTGAATTATTATTCACTCTTTAGTCTATTAAACAGATTATAAACCTAAAACTGTAGTTTAAAATGAAGTTGATATGACTATCTGTCCTTTATTTTCTCCATTTGAAAACATTAGACATTATTTTGCTTATTGTTAATATCAGTGTTGCTGATGATGCTTTGTATAAATAAAATGTTTTTATTGTTGTAATTTGAAGATTACATTTAACATGAAAGAATGTTAATTTTCAACAGTTTTTTGTTGTTAAGATGACTGAAAGGAGGAAAAAGTGAAGAATGGACTTCACTCAGTTATTTATGTACTTTACTTCAGTAAATAAATATCGGCTTCAGCTCTCAGCTCTCGTGTATCTCTAATACAGAAGAGTTGCAGAATGCATTAGGGATGTTAATGACTGACCGTTGATTGATTGGTATTGTATTGAATAAACTTAATGATTGTCATTTAATCAATTGCAGGACAAATGTGTGCAGTAAACATGCAAACAGACGCCCAACACATTTGTTGGTCACACTTTATATTAAGGTGTCTTTGTTACAGTGTAATTATACATTCAAGTACTGGGTGATATTAATAAACTACATGCATTTACTATATGCTTAGGGTCACTTGGATGTAATTATGCATCATTTATTGTTATTATAAGAGTAAGTCCATGTAACAAGACACCTTAAAATAAAACGTTACCCATTAGTTTTGTAAATGTAGAGTAGAAATGGTAAATAATATGTAAGTAAATACAAAGACATATACAGGTTTATAATGTACAAATATTTTTAATGCAAAAATGCAATTTGTCTTGTTGTATTGATACCTTGTATTGGATGCTTAATAAAATAAAAAGCGTTTTAAATGTTTTATTTAATCTCATAATAGCATAAAAATAGGCATTTGCACATCATATTAATAATAAGCTCATTAACACTGCAAACGAAAATTAACTTTTTGAATTGCAAATCCTTTATATTTTCTTTATCATGATTTTTTTTATTATATGTTCACACGTGATCAGTAAATCAGACATGAATAATACAAAAAAAATCACAATATTATGTTATATTCAAGTGATATTTAGTGAAAGGTTATTTGTTGAGTAATTAGTTTAAGAGCTGTTGAGGAGATATTGTTAAATGACTATTTCTGTTTGAGATGCACAACTAAAAATAGAAATATTTAATGAGAGGGCGATTCAGGACGGAGTGAAACACGGACAAATGCGTTTACTGCATTCGTTCTCAACCACTCGAACCATTTGTTTTGCATTAAGAGTAATACCGAATCAATCTTAAGCATTAATTGTGTTCCCAGAATAGGACATATCTACCGTTAAAGATTGAAATAAGCGCTGAATGTGAGACTGAGGTAATAGACGCTCGATCTTTCTCTGCTGGATCTTAGCAATGCTGTAGAAATGGTTATTAATTATTGATTTGAGTATGACACAGACATGTTACGGGTAATAATATGATTAATATGTCATGGCAACAAACGGCTTTCTAAGTCCGTTTAAGTTTCACAATGACTTTCACAATCAATTTGATTCAACTTTATTCACTATTTTACTGTTTTTTATTGTCTTGTTGGCTTAGGCATCATTTTATATTAATTTTAATGAATATACAAATGGGTTTTATTTATTTTCTGCCACTAAATTTTAATGCATTTATCTTTCGTGGGCTACACGCCAGACCGCCATAATGCTTCCGTTAAATGTGGTGTGTGTGTTCAATATCTGCTTTTATTTATTTAAAATGACTTTATTTTTAATGAATATTGATTATTTTCTTAGCACCCCCACATACCCCGTTAGCCCCGGTAGAGAAAAAAATATTGCGCCGTGCCTGATAGTGAAGTACTGCATAAATATCATAATACAATTGTAATAAGATATTATAAATAAAACAATAACCATATGAACAACAACAAAACGTTTCGAAAGAATGGAATTTATTTCGCGGCGTGCGCTTCCTGCAGCGATGACGTCATTACGTTGCACGTTGACGTAAAACAAATAACTGTCGAGTGATGCCAAAATGAAAAGCTAGCTCTAATCTAGAACGAAAGATCGATTACAGCTTCAACTCACGAGATGTACGCAGGATAGACGAATCCGATGAGATTACAGAGCAGAGAAGCGCCGTATCCGATCACCAGATACACCGCAACGAGCAAGATGACAACTGCAAGACAAAAGACAACATGGCAGACCTGTCAGGGCTTCGCTCTGTGATATAAGGAGCGCATTCTCGCTTTAACAGCATGATCGGAGGTGTCCGACGCTACAGCACAGATGTGTTCCTGGTTATAAGAGCTCACCGCACGCGATGTAAGACCTGTTCACACCGGTCTTTGCCTCGATCTTCGCCAGCACATCCGTCATCAGGTTTTTCTCCTTAAGAAACTTGTCGAAGCGCTCTTTCAGCCCGTACGCCATGATTTGTCTGGATTGGTGAAGGATTTATTGCGATATGAAATAAATGAACAGCAGCTCTCTCTCTCTCTCTCTCTCTCTCTCTCCAGCTCAGTGTGAGCGGACACGCTGAAGCTGTGACGTCACGGGCGGTGCCACTTCCTCGACCACACCCTTAACGGCGGAGTAAAACAGACTTATATTTATTTGCTTTTTAAATTTATAGTTATATTGATGTGACGTTGAAATATGCGTATATGTCTATTTGCCTTTGCGAAAAGTCAAGTAATACATTTCACAGTTTAAACATTTATGATCGCGTAGTACAATCTCCTAAACCGCTCTCTTAACTTCACTATGATTGGTCTCTTGGTGATGTCCGTCATGTAGAGAGCGATGTGATTGGTCAAGAGTTCTTAGAGCGGAGTTACGCGCGCTCTCATTGGCTGACGCTTCTGGTCCCGCCTACTGCGAAGTTATTCATGCTGCGCTATATTTTTAGCTCGTTAGCATGCTAGCATCAGCGTCGTCGAAATAATTTCACAGCACTGCTTGCTCTTATTGTTAAGCGTTTGAATAGTACAGAACCATGTACTTTTGCAACATATTATGAACGCAAAGCACGCACGTGTAGTGTCTTTGCGGTGTTTTTAACGCACGAGTCTTGCGTGTTCGGGATGTTTTTACCCTTAACATGGAGACAAAAAGAGGGGAAATTCCTAACGGGCTGCTGGATGACCTTTGCAGGTAAACCGAGAGAATACATTTACACCATGTCAATTTAAAAGCACCTATAATTGTCATGTGCATTTATATCAGTTTGTGACGTCGAATAACTCGTAGCTGTTTGTGTTAAACGACAGTTTAACGGACTCCGTAGGGCTGCGTCGCAAATCCTATGAAGCTGTTAACGTTACTAAGCAGCCTTTGGAGTATAAGTTAGTATGCGCCTTCCGAGTCAGCTGCAGGTTTTACATCATTGGCGCGAACTGAGGATATGTGTTTATCACATGCGCGTTTGGTTGGACGCGTGCCAGAGAGGCGGTAACGTTACTCCCAAAGTGAATAATAACGTTTGCCAAAGTCAACCATCTGATGATGATGATGATAGTAGTAATTGTTGTTCATATGTTCTTCTAATGTTTTGTCCTAAATGGTCAATTGTCTACTTTTAGTATAACTACTTCCGGGTTCTATTTGGTACCGCACACGCATTTCCGGTAACAACATTCACGCGCCTACAAATCCGGTGTTCTGTCGATTCGTCCTACCCTGTCAGATTTTGCTACCTCCCATTAAAACAGTGGGTTGTACAATTCGACAAAAATACCTATTAAATTGTTTTATTAATGTGTACACCTTCCACAACCCTAAACCTACCCTTACAGTAATGCAAATACAGTAATTACGTGTTATATTCGCGGTTGTAGATAGAAGGGATACATCTAGTGCCGGAAACCAACAATAAATAATTGTTTCTACCAATTAGATTGTGTTTTATTAAAGTCTACACACACCCTAAACCTACCCTTACGGTAATGCAGATACATTAAATATTGTTGTTCAGCGTTAGAAAAAGGCAATATTGATGTGCGCATGCGCGGTAAACCGAGGTAGGAAAATCCGACGGTCAGGATACAATGTCAGGACACCGGATCATGAAAGTTGCTCACAGAATATATCCTGTTAAAGAATCATTAGAGCGTTTTAATCTGGAAATAATTACAACTGCTCTCTCTGTTGTTGTAAAAAAGAGTCTCATGTGCATTTATTTTTTTGAATGTCCCTCTTCATCTTTGTTTTGGTCTGAAATGTCACTATTTCTAAGTTCTAAAATTATTAAAAACATATATAATATGTCTGTCAAACAAGTAAAAAATCGAATTTCGAATATTCGTCGAATTTAAAATAAAATCAACATTCCAAAGCAAAGCGCTGCATTGGAATGTTATGTGCGCGTGAGGCAGCTTTATCAGTGGCGCACGCGATGCGATGAAGATGAAGGTGTCAGGGGCGATTCTAGGGTGAGTGGATAGCCCAAAGACATTTAATTATGTGTCAGGATACACTTAAAAATATAGGCTATATATGTTTCAATTATACTTAAGCTAAGTGCCTTTATTTTTTAAAAGCCATATAATTAAAATGTAAAGTATAATATAAATTATATATATATAATTATGATTAAACATTCAGGGCTCTATTAGAGAGCTTCTATACACTTATTGTTTAGCACTTGTAAATGCATTTAGACTGCACATATTAGGGGTCGACCGATTATCGGCGCCGATATTAAGCATTTTTACGATTATCGATATCGGCCATTTTCAAAACAGATTTGTCGATTATTTTTTTATTTAAATTTTTTTATTATGCAAACATACTATTTACAGGTGACATTATTTATTGGTGAATAAATAATACAGGTGAAATTATTTAATGTTTAAATGCACTATTTGGCTCGATGCAGCCTGTCTGAGCTCAACACTCTGTATAGAGCAATCTCCGCCCACCGCTCATCTGATATGTAGAGAGTCACGAGTCCGACCAATCAACGCGGAAAACTGAGAGCAGTCTCACACCGAAAGCACTTGCTAACTGGAGCTGCGTCAGTGATCACGTATCAGTTTTCTCTCAAAGGTAAGGCAGCAGCAGACGTTGCTGAAGTTGCAATAAATCAAAATCAAAAAAAAAATGCGGGCGGAATCGCGGAATGCAGTCATATAATGGAATTTACCGTATAACGCGGAATGTCATGGAATGTGTCGAAGTTTGGATTAATTAATCAAAAGTAGGTCAGTACACTTAAATCGACTCGCGCTATGGACTAGTATCTATAAATATTAAGCCGCAAAAACACTATTTAAATATGAATTCCTGCATGTTCTGCATCTCTGTTAATGAATGATACAGACGTGCGGTTTTATTTCATTCAGAGCGCGTGATGCTCGCGGTGTTTTGAGCATCTGCCGTCTCACTAAATGAGGACATAAATACATGAACAACATCCCCAGAACTGCTCGGACAGTCACTTCATGAGCATTTGACCGTTTCATTTGAGTAAAACGATCGTCATATCATATATACATAGGCTACAGAAACTTAAAAGGTCCTCATGGCAACCTGTCAAAATATAAGTTCGGTTTAGCCGAATATATTACTGTGGTGCAGTAGAATATACGTAATACAACTACAACAATTATTACAACTTTTGTTGAGAATAATCACACAATACGCTAAATACGTTTACTTTAAGTTTTACAAAATGTTTACAGAATGCTTCTGGGTGATCCCTGCACAGACACGTATATCGGTTCAAAATATCGGTTATCGGTCTACTTGATCTGTAATAATCGGTATCGGCCCTGAAAAACACATATCGGTCGACCCCTAGCACATACCCTATTGCATAAATAATGTTATGAGATTTATGTTTTAAATATAAAAAGTGCAATATAGAAACATTAAATGATAGAAAATACAAGTTGTTTGTGTGTGTCGTGGAGCTGATAAACGAGTAGTGGGATTTTGTTACGCTTTTGTTTCGTTTGTCTTTTGATGTTCCTCATATGCTGACAACAGACAAACACAATGTACTTGAACCGGCAGAACACATTGGTGTTTGGAGGCCTGGGCTTTGTTTGGAAACACTGTTGTTAGTAAAATAGAGCAAAAGACAATATTACAAATTAAGCCACTTAAAATTAACTTGTTTTATTGAGTTGTTGCCCTGACATGAAGAAAAGTCTGCCATGCTAACACAACATATAATCGCTCTAAATGTGCGTGAGTCTCCTAGAAAGACTGTGTATATATATATAATATAATACTATAAATAAAAAAGCCTATATATAGACTATGTGTTGCTTCAAAGTGACTGGGCTCAGTAACCAACAACCTAATTTACAGGGCATGGTAATAAAAACATTCGGGGCTTCAGCCCCCTTAGCCCACCCTAGCGCCGCCCCTGGTACCTGTATTTAATGCTTCTTTTAGCCTATGCAGTTGAACCCAGTCGATACGCTGTTCATTTAAAATACTGCGGGAAAACAGAGCATCGATGCGGAGATGATGTTGTTTACGTCAAAACTGGAACCAAGCCATTCACACAGAACACTTATTTATCATATTTTCCCTCGAACTGAAATTGTCTTTTAAATATAATTCTAATTTTGATAATATTTAGGTGCAAAATTCTAATAGAGTTTTTCAGCCGTTTGGCCAGCACTACATCATCGTCTTAAATGTATCCTTTGTTTTACTTCATTCAAATGAATTTGACTTTTCTAAATGGAATAAAAAATATTGATCTGTTTTTGTTATTAGGAAAATGTATATTCATCACTCTAAATGTAACTTAAAACCTTATTTAAACCTTATTACATTCTTATTTAGAATCTATAAATCTTTAAAAAAAATCATAAAGCCCAAAAACTGTGTCTGCAAAATGGATTTAACACATGCTTGTGATGCCCTTTTTAATTATTATTTTATTAAAATTGTGTCAATTTGTACTCGCAAAATGTGTAAATATGAGAAATGTGTCAAGAACTTACTGTTGAATTGTGTAATTTTGAAAGTTCAATAAAAAGAGGGGCGGGGCCTACAAATCTGTATGTGATTTCTTAATGTTTTATTGAATTATTATTATTGTTGTTTTTATCAAGTTTTGATTTTTTTTTGTCCCTAGCTAGTGGAAGGTAGAACATGAGAGTCCAGATTATTATGACTGTTTAAGGTCATCTTATTCTTCGATCTGTTGGATGATTGCGTTCTTCAGAAAACTAGTGTGCTACATTATTTATGTCAGTGCAAGTAGTCTATTGTGTTGAACATAAATCATCCTTAAATGTGCTGTTGACTCGTGGTGTTTTCAGTATTTCTGTGCTTTGTCTTGTAGCCGCTTCATTCTTCACATCCCCAGTGAGGAGAGGGACAATGCCATCAGAGTTTGCTTCCAGATTGAGCTTGCCCATTGGTTTTACCTGGACTTCTGCATGCAAAATGCTCCAGGACTACCTCAGCTTGGGATTAGAGACTTCGCCAAGGCTGATATCCTAAACAGATCTTAATCTTATATGAAAGCATGCTTTCTGAGAGTTTGCCGGGTTTCAGTAGGTTTAGAAAAGAGGTGGGAAAGGTTTTCAGCATGGCAGAAAGAGAAAATAACCCATAACTAATGCACAGATTAAATGCATCTGAAGTGTTTAAACTGAATGGACATTTCAGCTGATTCCTATAAAGCTAGAACAATGGTGGTGATTCATTATTATGTCACTGAAAACTTGCACCAAATAGCACAAGTTGCCTTGTGACTGAACGCTATATTACGCACTGGAGATCCATATACCCCAAAACACACTTTAAGCTCATTTAAAAATGAACATAAGTTGACTTAAAGTACTGCAGGAATCAGAAAATCAAATAACGGATGAGCAGTTGAAAGAGCACATTATCGTTCTCTTGAATATAGAATATCTTTGTATTGACATTTATAGCAAATATACACGAAATCACACCAAAAAGGAACCCCATGAACCATAATCCTACATAGCTTTACCTTTTCCTCTTCATGCAAATCAATTAATGACATCAAAAACATCTAGCTAATAGTTTAAGCACACATATATACAGTAGTTTTAGCACTGCTGTGTAAGATGGGGAAATAAACTATTAGTGCTTCCTAAACTGTGGGCCGCGGTCCCCTGGTGGGCCGTAGCGGTATTGCAGGATAGCTAGGCTAAATCAAAATATTGAAATCATTAAAAAACTGTTCTAAAATGTGACCCCCCCCCCTCCTTATTACACAAAGGAAATTTAGATGTTTTCAGCTTTAATTTTTTTTAAATATAGTAATGTATTTCATTGCAATAGATTTGTTAACTATGCTTCTGTTACACACTTTGATGCAATATAATTGTAAATAGTATGCAGAAAGTGTAGTGTTATGGATTTAAATATATTTGTAAAGAATGTTTACATCTTCTTACTTTCACCAGCGTATAAAAATATTGCATTTTATGGTAGTTCTCATAATTCACATGAAATTCTCACAAACTGGTTAATAAATGTTGATAATTTTGTACAGAGACAATCTGCTTTATTAAATAGATCTAATATACAAATAGATATGTAAATACATCTTTATACCATTAATCTATATATGTTTACACAGAGGTTGGGAGGGGGGGTCGTGGACGACATAGTCTGTTTATTCCCCACTGCTTTAAAATCTCCAGCTCGTTATAGCTTTATCGTTATCTTTATAGTTAGCGTGCTTGGTGTGAATGGGCCTTAAACCAAAACGCATTCTCAAATGTGATCAAATACTTAAAGTGTGTGTTACTTACCACCTTAATTGTTTATGCACCGTCATTAGAGGTCTGCACGGGCTCAAAACTGAAGCCCGAACCCGGCCTGTACCCGAGATCGTCTGACCCGACCCGACCCGAGCGGCACAGTTATATTTAGAGCCCGAACCCGACCCGAAATCCCCCCCCCCGCCCCACAACGAATAGCCAACTAAAAAAAAAAGGAAAAAGGTTGCATTTCACGATTGCATGCAAAGAAACGGATTAATCAAGGCTCTGCCTTTTCACAAACATTTACCAGTTATGAAAGTTTGTGAACATCAGGAGCAGCGGTCGCAAACATTCTGCCGAGCTTATGAATTTTGTATGGACAAGAAGATGATGACCGTGCAAATTATGGTCATTTTTTGTCAGTTAAGGCTCATTAGCATTCTGTCTACTTTAAATCAGACATAAGATCTTAAATAAGATTGTATTTATTTGAATGAATTAATCATTTATTTGAGAGAGAGAGAGACCGAGCGAGAGAGAGAGAGAGAGAGAGAGACCGAGCAAGCGAGAGAGAGACCGAGGAAAGTTGCGCGTGCATGTGAACCTGCTTCTGCGCGTCTCTCTCTACAAGCAATGAGGCTTAGTTACTTCAAAAACAGCGATTTTGCCGCCTCATTGCAGATAAATATAATGTTGTGACTTGCGAGTCAGTAGCCTGTCGAAGCTATTTTACTAATAAAAGTTTCCGTGCTGTTTGTGCTCGATCTCTGATATGTGTGTGCGTGCGTCTATGAAAGCAGCGAAGCCTCTGCATATAGTTTTGGTTTAGCTACAAACCCGAACCCGACCCGAGCCCAAAGCTATCCATTAAACATTAACCCGAAACCCGACCCGAACCCGCGGGTCCCGAAATACTTTCGGGTCGGGTAGCAGACCTCTAACCGTCATTGAAAGTGGTGCACAAACTAAAGATTTAAGGCTGCATGAGTGCATGATCTTTATTGTCAGACTTTATTGTGCCTAGTATAATGTTTCGGAAATGTGTTTGAATTTATGGAAATTTGGCAACCCTGAGCATTTTACAATCTCATGCTTACTGCAGTAACATAGCTTTCAAATGAAATGAACTCTGGAAAATTCATCGCAATCAGTGATTTTGGTTTTCTGGCATCTTGTTGGGAATTTTGCAGTGTTAAAGGTCGACCGATAGTGGATTTTACCGATACCGATAGCTAGGTTGGACCACACTGGCCGATACCGATTAATCAACCGATAGTTTTTAAAATGGATACTGAATGAAAACTAAATAAAGCTTTACTATTTAAAAAAAAAGCAGTAACAGTACTGAACCATACTTTATAAATTAATACACATTTAGTATTAATATGAATTACTATATTGATTTTTAAAGTTATTTCTTAGTTTACAAATGTTACAAGAAGAAACTTTAAAATGTAAAAATGAAGCCCATTAGTAAGAGTAAATGTTGCAATGAAATTAACACTCTAACAAGGAACAAAACTTCTACAGCTTGTATTAATGTTACAAATGGACTCTTATTGTTAAGTATTACCATTTAATTTCAACAGTCATGCTTAAAGATGGCCATCTTGAAATACCTACACAAGGCCATATTAAAATTACATGCACGGGTTATTGATTTTGTATGTGTACTCTCATATTATTTGCTGCTATTTTAGAACACTGCATGATTATCTAATTAAAATATAAGCAAATATGCAAGTGACACACTGTGCAAAAGCGCAGCGCTGCGTCTTGGAGAAGTCACAGGTTTCACATACACCAGACGCGTCACATTCAATTCAAGCAGCGGTCTAAAACTGTTTCTTTAATAAACAAATCAAACGGACGTAAGTTTTCTTCAAGAATGAACTATATGGCACAAATGAGTTTGAAGTCCGGTGTTTAAAAAAACAGAGCAAACGGAAAGAGAAAGCACTGTATTATTTCTCTCAATATGAAGCATACAGACTATATTAGAGCCACAGAGAGACAAACGTTTTGCTGAAAAAGCACAATAAATTATTTATAGCCTAGGGTGAAGTCATTATGTACATTAACAATGATTTGGGACAAATAGGATATAATGTTATTTAATGGAAAACTATGAAAGGCGCTCTGTTCCGCGGCAAGATTTTCTGTCAGCTGTATTTGAAGTTTCCCGCTCTGTGCAGCGCGCAGTGTCACGTGCCAAAACAAACAACACGTGCTGTCAGTGATTTCCGCCTCTAGAGGCCGCTCTCGTAGTGTATGATAGCAGACCATTCTTAACCAGTCCAGCATAGAGGTCTGCACGGGCTCAAAACTGAAGCCCGAACCCGGCCCGTACCCGAGATCGTCTGACCCGACCCGACCCGAGCGCCACAGTTATATTTAGAGCCCGAACTCGACCTGAAATCACCCCCCCGCCCCACAACGAATAGCCAACTAAAAAAAAAAGGAAAAAGGTTGCATTTCACGATTGCATGCAAAGAAACGGATTAATCAAGGCTCTGCCATTTCACAAACATTTACCAGTTATGAAAGTTTGTGAACATCAGGAGCAGCGGTCGCAAACATTCTGCCGAGCTTATGAATTTTGTATGGACAAGATGATGATGACCGTGCAAATTATGGTCATTTTTTGTCAGTTAAGGCTCATTAGCATTCTGTCTACTTTAAATCAGACATAAGATCTTAAATAAGATTGTATTTATTTGAATGAATTAATCATTTATTTGAGAGAGAGAGACCGACCGAGCGAGCGAGCGAGAGAGAGAGAGAGAGACCGAGCAAGCGAGAGACCGAGGAAAGTTGCGCGTGCATGTGAACCTGCTTCTGCGCGTCTCTCTCTACAAGCAATGAGGCTTAGTTACTTCAAAAACAGCGATTTTGCTGCCTCATTGCAGATAAATATAATGTTGTGACTTGCGAGTCAGTAGCCTGTCGAAGCTATTTTACTAATAAAAGTTTCCGTGCTGTTTGTGCGCGATCTCTGATATGTGTGTGCGTGCGTCTATGAAAGCAGCGAAGCCTCTGCATATAGTTTTGGTTTAGCTACAAACCCGAACCCGACCCGAGCCCGAAGCTATCCATTAAACATTAACCCGAAACCCGAAAGTATTTCGGGACCCGCGGGTTCGGGTCGGGTAGCAGACCTCTAGTCCAGCAACAGATGCAACACGGAAAACTATCGGCATGGATTTTTGCCGATAACCGATAGTTCTGCAAATCAACTATCGGTGCCGATTAATCGGTAAAACGATGAATCGGTCGACTTCTAGTACTCATCCTGTTAGGGTGAGGGTTAAAGTGTCAACAAAAAAATGTCACAGACAAATATGACACTAAAATTCAATTAAAAACAAGATTTGAATGACGAAAGCCTATTGAGCTTTTCATCAACTAATGAAATCAATACAAAAATGTTAAGGAGGGACAATTTGGGGTGACCAGAAACTGCTTAAAAAGCTATGTTTTTGTGGTTTAGTTCTCTGTGTGTGTCTCCTTAACATAATAATCACTTTTTAATCACTGTCCATTCCTGCTGCCCCAAGGAGAGGATGTTCAGAAGGTTTTAGAGCAGTGGAAAGAGTATAAGATGGGTGTACCTACGTTTGGTGCCATTATTCTTGATGAAACACTTGACAATGTAAGTATACAGCTGCTTGGAAGCATCATAAACTGTGTTGGCTTTTTAAAAACGTTGTGCGGAAACCTTCATGCATTAATTCGTAATTTTTTCCTGAAGGTGTTGATGGTCCAGGGTTACCTGGCCAAGTCTGGCTGGGGTTTTCCTAAAGGGAAAGTCAATGAAGATGAGGCTTTCCACGACTGTGCTGTTAGAGAAGTATGCCGCTTTCTCGGCTTTTGAAAATATAAATGCTAGTCTGGTTTATTTCGAGCTAATGAGTGTATTGAAAACCAATGTTGCTTGATTTCTCTGCAGGTTCTGGAGGAGACAAGCTTTGACATCCGAGATCGTATCTGCCAAAAAACATACATTGAACAGAAAATTTCTGATCAGTTGGTTCGATTGTATATTATACCAGGAGTTCCTAAAGACACCAAGTTTAACCCCAAGACTAGAAAAGAAATAAGGGTATGTATACATTTTAATGCTCTTTTGCTATAGACGGTTTGATCGAGCGGACGCGCCCGGACCGAAGGTAACTTCCGGTCTGTGTTTGTATATCGGGCTGTTAGTGGCGCCGGCTACAAACACAGTTAAAGTGATGAGTAATGAAGTTGGGCTCAGGTTGTTGTGCTGTGGGATGTGTTTCACATACATACATTTATTTGTGGTGACCCACCACAATATCAAAATTTACCAAAAGACTGTTGAATAAACATGAGCACGTAATGCACGTTTAGAAATCAAAACTAGGCGCGGGTGTTTTTATATCACTGTATTTCTGAAGGAACACTGTATTTAGAAAATGTTTGAGGTCATTTTCATTTTATCTTGTATGTTATATGTCTGCTAAAGCAATAAGTCCCTCCTAGTAGTTTTCGCTGCATCTCAGTCTGTCTGATTTACGAAGCAAACATATTTTGCTTGTTATAAATAAATAATCTACTCCAGAGGGACTTAGCTGTTGTTATTGATTCTATTCGGACGTCTACCTGGAGTTAAGTTAGGGCCACAAACACACGCATGCGCAGTAACATTTGTTAATGCTGTTTGTCTATATACAGTGCTGCTCACTAATATTGGCACCCTTGGTAAATATGAACAAAGGTGGCTGGGAAAATAAATCTGCATTGTTTATACGTTTGATCTTTCATTCAAAGAATTTACAAAATTCTAAACTTATTTACTTCAAATTTATTGAAGTAAAACAATGGAAATTGGGTGAAAGTGAAACTCGCATTATGAAATAAATGTTTTCTCTAGTTCATGTTGGTCACAGTTATTGGCACCCAATTATTGCAACGTCCTTCTGCCGGGGTAACAGCTCTGAGTTTCCTCCTATAATGCCTGAAGAGTTTGGAGAACACCTGATAAGAGATCAGAGACCATTCCTTCATCCAGAGTCTCTTCAGATCCTTCAGATTACCAATACTGAATTCTCTTCAGTTCACCTCACTAGTTTTCTACAGGGTTCAGGTCAGAGGACAGGGACAGCCATGGCCGAAGCTTGGTTTTGTGCTCGGTGACACATTTTTGTTTTGGATCATTGTCTTGATGGAAGATCCAAACATGGCTCATTATAAGATTTATAACGGAGTCAGTCACTTATTGATTTTTTTATCTGTTGGTATTTGATAGAATCCATGATGCCATGCATCTAAACAAGATGTTCAGGACCTCCAGCAGAAATATAGGCCCACAACATTAAAAACACAGCAGTATGTTTAAAAATGGACATGGGGTACTTTTTATCCTTGTGTTCACCAAACCTATCTTGAGTGTTTGCTGCCAAAAAGTAGGGATGCTCCGATCAGGATTTTTGCCACCGATACCAAGTACCGATTTTTTGTCATGGTGATCGGCCGATACCAATGCCGATTCTGATGCTTCAAGTTTATGTAACTGATATGTAAGCTCTCTGATCACCATTAACTTTTTTTCAGATAAAGTAATACTATAAATGTTGCCTTTGTTATATTTTTGTTATATTTTTACAGTAATATCTAATGTAACTATTGTTTTAACAGAGTACTAAATAATCACAAAGAAGTATTTATTATATAGTGAACATTTTAATATGCCTTTACAATGGGGTTTATGCATAACACATCAGAACATCTGATAATGCACATCAGAATACTTAATATGAGACAAAATTTAATAAACAAAATGGAGCCGGCTGATTCAACCCACAAGGTTTATTTAATCATTGTCCAGTACTACAGTGAATGGTCAAATTTTCGTGAAGTAGACTGTTTATGTGGCTGTAGACGATTTGATATAACTCTGGGAGAGCAACATTAGTAAAATATTTGCGCCGTGGCAGTAGTGCTGGGCGGTATACCGGTTCATACCGAATACCGGTGTTTATTTTTCTTATGATATTAATTTTTAAAATACCGCAATACCGGTGTCATTTAAATAACATTCGGAACGCGACACTGTTAGAGAGGGGTCTATTTTCACTATTACATTTTGGCGAGGATACAGCTGTATGTGTTACTAAGCGTGAAAGTTCCGAAACTGAAGCACTAGTAGAATGTGAAGAGAGAGAAGAAGTCATCCACAACAAATATCCACCGTCCGCTGCATCAGCTCCCGCGTCTCACAAACTAAAGTTCTCCGTCGATACGACGGATTCCCGTCAATTGCAGGGTTCCCGCCTTCTTAAATTCACTTTTCATAACTTTAAGACCGTAAATACGCTTACAGTTCTCAAATAGTGTTATACATGTCTTGATTTTAGCTTGAATAGGTCTTAAATGAAGGAAAGACGAAGTGTATTCAGTCTGCTGAGGGGGATGTGATCAAAGCCTGGAGTGGATTAAAGCACGTTCCTCTCTCCGCTCTAAGCGTTGTGTAATCACTCCGCTCCGGATCCACTCCGGGTTTTACATTCCCGCTTACGGAAAAACTGCTCTGTGTTCACCATTTAAACATTATCAGGGATAACTGAGGGGAAATAAACTTGTAGCGCTCTGTTGTTGTTCTGCTGGCACACCAAAAATCATCCCCGCCTCGGCTGCAGTTTCTCACTGATAGCATAGTAACGCCGCTCGCGTCATTCAGTTATGTTCTTAGCAGAGAACACAGAGCAGAACTTGAATTTCGGCGCGGGATTGCTATTAATAATAATTATACTCATTTCCGCAGGTTCCGACAGAGTCCTGAGAGCTCACTCACGCGCTCTCAATTTCTGTGCGCCCACAGATCGCGATCAGGAGAGTGACAGCTTTTAATAATTATAAGGGAAGTTTGCAAATGTGATATATTGATTTAATACAACAGATCAATAAACAAGTACTGCATGATTTTGCTCTATATCATCAACGAAAATAGTTCCAAATAAAGTTACAGCTGAGCCGTTGTGCATCTAAAAGCTAATTTATATGTAAAACATGTCCACATGAATCTATGAATGTAACTGCACTCATGCCACCTCTGAGCCCCATTAAACGTCTGAAAATGTACGTTCAAGCCACGTTTGTTCTTCTGTGCCACCTCTGTAGTACAAATATTTTTTTTTATTAATACTAATTTCATGATTAGTAACTTATTTGTCGTATTGTACTTATTATATTGTTTTAAATATACATTTAAAAAAGCTTATAAACATACATTTTTTTTTAATTTGACGTAGATGAAAATTATGCCATTGCAAAGGTAAAAAGAAAATACCCCTGTAAGTCACTTTAAGGAGTCAAATGTCACCTCGTGTTCGGAAGACAAATTTTTTATTATAATTTTTTTATTATTGATCAGAAGGCGCTCCTAAATATTTAAAATTAGGAGGACAAGCACTCCTGATTACAAGAAGAAAAACAGCTCTTAAACTGTGTGTGACTGTAGCCGTATGGCTGTGGAATGGGGTTTGGCCGAGGAAATATTAACTGAAAATATATATTTTTGCTTTAACCCCTGTATTTAGTGTGGAATTTTTTACAATATTCACTCATCATGACACTAAAATATGGCATTCTAAGTCAATCTACTGCAGTTTTTCCTCAGTCAGTAGAAAATGTGGTTAACACCCGGTCATGCATGAAAAAAAAATACCGTCATATACCGTGAAACCGGTATAATTTAGAAAAATACCGTGATATACATTTTTGGTCATACCGCCCAGCTCTACGTGGCAGTTTATATCGTGGTTCAAGATGTGCAATTAGGCGTTTAAATCCAATGTCTTCTGTGACTGACAGAGGCTGGTGGTCAATGCATATAAATTCCATTATCTTCGCGGTTATATCCTTAGCTTTCTTGCTGTCTGATGTGTACAGTTCGTGTTATTTCAGAATGTCTGTAATGGATGGCTGAGTGAGAGTCGCATTATTAGTTACCGTTGCCTTTTTTGCAGTTTTGCCAGTTTTTCGTATTCGCCATATGACTCGCGGTGGCTCGTTCTTGAGTGCCGAATGAGGTTCGTTGTATTAAATGTTTTGGACAATGAGCCTCCACGTGAGATTTCTTTGGAACATAAACGGCAAATAGCAAATTTTTTATTTTAAGTAATTCCACACGAGCGATGAAATGACTGCGGCGCCAAAACATTTACGTCCCCACTCATCGTGTACGTCCTCACGCATTGACGTCATCAATTGTGATCGGTTCCTAAGATCGGCCAAGTTTAACGAGTACCGATCGAGTCATAAAATGTGATTATCGGCCGATACCGATCTTCGGCCGATCGATCGGATCATCCCTACCAAAAAGCTATTTTTTTAGTTTCATCTGACCATAGAAGCCAGTCTCATGAAGTCCCAGTCGTGTCTGACAACTGAATATGCTGGAGATTGTTTTTGGATGAGCCAGGAGTTTTTTTCTTGAAACCCATTTGAACAACACGTGCTGATGTAGGGGCTGTTTGATATATTTATGTCATGCTTTCTGACCCCAAGACTCAACTCAACTAAAAAATGGATTGTTTCTATTGTCCTCATTTGTAAGTTGCTTTAGATAAAAGTGTCTGCTGAATGTAAATGTAATGACTCAACTAATCTCTACAATTCTCCAGCTGTGGTCCTTGGAGAGTCTTTAGCCACTCAAACTCTCCTCTTCACCGTGCATTATGACGATATAGTCCAGGGATCCTCAAATCTGGCCAACTCCTGCTGAGTTTAGCTCTAACCCTAATCAAACACACCTGAACATGCTAATCAGCGTCTTCAAGATCGTTAGAAAATCACAGGTTGGTGAATTTGATTGGGGTTGGAGCTGCAGCAGATTGGCCCTCCAGGGAAAGATTTGAGGACCCCTTATATAGACACGCTTCCTCTTCCAGGCAGATTTGAAATTCTTAATTATTACCCTGATGGTGGAAATGGGGATTTTCAACGCTCTAGCTCTTTTCTTAAAGACACTTTCTATTTTGTGATGCTCAATTATCTTGTTCTGCACATCAGAACTATATTCTTAGGTTTTACTCCTTGTGATGGATGATTAAGGGAATTTGGCCTTTGTGTTCCTCATATTTATAATCTTGTGGAACAGGAAGCCATGGCTTGATACATTCATAATCATTCATTTTTAAAAATATGAATAGGAATATACTTCAGAGATATTTTTACTCATAAGAAAATCTAGGGGTGCCAATAATGGTAGCCAACATGCATTGGAGAAAAACATTTATTCTCTCCTCCCTTTTAATTGTTTTAATTCAATAAACGTTTAGAATTTTGTGAATTTTTTGGAATGAAAGATCAAAAAGATAAATGCAGATTTATTTTCACAGCCACCTTTGCTCATATTTACCAAAAGTGCCAATAATAGTGAGCAGCACTGCAGAAACACATTGTTTTGATTGCTCTTTTGATTCCTGATAGAACATTGAATGGTTCTCAGTGGATAAACTGCCTTGCCACAGGAACGATATGACCCCCAAATCCAAGCTTGGACTGGCTCCTAACAAGTTTTTTATGGCTATCCCATTTATGAGGTACATCTTCTCATGAATGATGATTTTAAATGGTCATGTTTTTGTTTGTTTGGAGTATGACAGAGGTGTAATGTGCTCATCTGCAGGCAGCTCAGAGAGTGGATTGCCAAACACAAAGGAGAGTCAACGAGCAGCGATGAGGATTTTGCATCCAACGGCAGCACACCTTGCAAACCATTCCGGTGCGATCATTCTCACTATAGAAGGCTTCACCATCGCATTTTCATGCGTGCGAAGATGTTGTTTTGCAGCTCTAATAGTGCAGTAGAAGTTTGGTGCTTTAACACTATAGTAGAGATGGACCAGGATAGCCCATATACTGTATATATATATATATATATATATATATATATATATTACAGTATCTCACAGAAGTGAGTACACCCCTCACATTTTTGTAAATATTTTATTATATCTTTTCATGTGACAACACTGAAGAAATTACACTTTGCTACAATGTAAAGTAGTGAGTGTACAGCTTGTATAACAGTGCAAATTTGCTGTCCTCTCAAAATAACTCAACACACAGCCATTAATGTCTAAACCGCTGGCCACAAAAGTGAGTACACCCCTAAGTGAAAAGGTCCAAATTTGGACAAAAGTGTCAATATTTTGTGTAGCCACTATTCTTTTCCAGCACTGCCTTAACCCTCTTGGGCTTGGAGTTCACCAGAGCTTCACAGGTGGCCACTGCAGTCCTCTTCCACTCCTCCATGATGACATTACGGAGCTGGTGGATGTTAGAGATATTGCGCTCCTCCACCCTCCATTTAAGGATGCCCCACAGATGCTCAATAGGGTTTAGGTCTGGAGACATGCTTGGTCAGTCCATCACCTTTACCCTCATCTTCTTTAGCAAGGCAGTGGTCGTTCTCATGTTGGAATACTGCCCTGCGGTCTCCGAAGGGAGGGGATCATGCTCTGCTTCAGTATGTCACAGTACATGTTGGCATTCATGGTTCCCTCAATGAACTGTAGCTCCACTCATGCAGCCCCAGACCATGACACTCCCACCACCATGCTTGACTGTAGGCAAGACACACTTGTCTTTGTGCTCCTCACCTGGTTGCCGCCACACACGCTTGACACCATCTGAACCAAATAAGTTTATCTTGGTCTCATCAGACCACAGGACATGGTTCCAGTAATCCATGTCCTTAGTCTGCTTGTCTTCAGCAAACTGTTTGCGGGTTTTCTTGTGCATCATCTTTAGAAGAGGCTTCCTTCTGGGACGACAGCCATGCAGACCAATATGATGCAGTGTGTGACGTATGGTCTGAGCACTGACAGGCTGATCCCCCACCCCTTCAACCTCTGCAGCAATGCTGGCAGCACTCATACGTCTATTTCCCAAACACAACCTCTGGATATGATGCTGAGCACGTGCACTCAACTTCTTTGGTCGACCATGGCGAGGCCTGTTCTGAGTGGAACCGGTCCTGTTAAGCCGCTGTGTGGTCTTGGCCACCGTGCTGCAGCTCAGTTTCAGGGTCTTGGCAATCTTCTTATAGCCCACGCCATCTTTATAGAGCAACAATTATTTTTGTCAGATCCTCAGAGAGTTCTTTGTCACGAGGTGCCATGTTGAACTTCCAGTGACCAGTATGAGAGAGAGAGAGAGCGATAACACCAAATTTAACACAACTGCTCCCCATTCACACCTGAAACTGAGTAACACTAACGAGTCACATGACACCGGGGAGAGAAAATGGCTAATTGGACCCAATTTGGACATTTCCACTTAGGGGTGTACTCACTTTTGTGTCCAGCAGTTTAGATATTAATGGCTGTGTGTTGAGTTATTTTGAGGGGACAGCAAATGTACACTGTTATACAAGCTGTATACTCACTACTTTACATTGTAGCAAAGTGTCATTTCTTCAGTGTCGTCACATGAAAAGATATAATAAAATATTTACTAAAATGAGAGGGGTGTACTCACTTCTGTGAGATACTGTATATATTTCATTCATTTTGTAAAAGAGAAAATCCTAAACAATCATCAAAAATGTGGATATTGAACCAAGCCAGTGGTGCATAAAAAAATTAAATGTAACTATTTGAGTATTAAAAGGTAGGCTCAGTTGTTTTATCAGGCTATAATTGTATTACTTTTAGATAGCTATGTGTGGTAGAAGGCCAAGTGACTGAGAAAATAAACTGTTTGTGCGTTTTTCCCTCCTAAAGTCTGGGCCGGTTTTATGTATTCCTTCTGCAAACGATGTTTCCAGGGTGTTTTTATTTTTATTTATTTTTTTTATTTTTTTTATAAATGAAATGCTCTTAACAGCTGATTAATATTGCTAATTGTAGACAAAAAATGTCTTGCAATTGTATTTGCTGCTTGGTGTTAACTGGTGGAGAGATGCAATGGACACAGAGCAGAAAGTGCTTCAATTAAGTGCATCTTAAAATATTAGAAGTTATTTTACCAAAAGATCATCACTATAAACTACGGTTGTCATTGTGTTTCACGGCCCGTAGTCTGGAGGACCACAGCATAGTGTTTATGTTTCTAAAACACCTCACGTATATAATTTTCTGTGGAGTTATGCGTGTATATTACTGTATGCCATCGAACGAGCACTGAAATGATGACATGCAGTAATTTTGTCGTTCCCCTGCTCAGCTCGAAGCCCAGAAGGTCTCAGACGTTGGTGGAAGCATCTCCTGAAAGCTGGTCAAAGCCAAAACAGCAGAAACCCTTGGGACAAACCGCCCAGACTGAGTTAGTAGACGAGCTTAAACCCAAAGTAGGTGTTCACATCACAAAATATTCTGTGTAAAAATGCTATTACGGTTCTCTGTAAGCAGCGTGACCCTAATTCAGATCTTATTCACAGTTTGTTTCAGTAATTCTGGCATGCCAGCAGCACAGACAGTGATCAATCTGTTTAGTGCTGATTCAGTGATTTATTTAGTTGCAGAATCACGTGAAAGGCAACAGCAAGAAACACCAGGAGTCTCCAAACCTGACAAAAAGAGCTAATGGTGTCAGTCAGCAACAGGTACGTAGCTACACACATTATTTACTGTATGCACATTACAATAGATGTTATTGTTGTGTAACGCTATATTTATGTTGTAGAAAGATGAGAAGAAACTTCAACCCAGAAGACTGCAGGATAACTTTGACACGGGTAAATACGCTTTTGAAGAAATTATCCACGCTTGTTTTATTTATTGTGTGGAGACGTGCTGAAATCGCGTTTGGTCTCGTACTGTGTCGCGTCTCTTGTCAGTGTCGGGCGCTTGCTTGGCCATTTATTGTGATTAACAGGAAAGTGTGTTCAGCTGAATTCAAATAGTGATATATTAGACGGGTATAAAAAAGGTTATTATACCGCAGCACCCGTCGTGTGAAGACTGAAGAGTGTAAAGACCATCGACTCTAAGTTACCGTGCGACTCCACCAGGAAGGGATTAATGTATCGCTTTTTATTTCTCCTCTTTCCTACTAACTTTACTTGTTTCACTTCTGTTTTAGTTTTTATAACCAATTCTTACTATGTGTAAGTTGTTGTTTGTTAGCATGTGTTCATTTTTAGGATTACTGATTAAACTACTGCAGTTTGATTTATCTATTTTAATTTATTATGTCTTTATAGGTATTTTCTTTTAAGTTTTAATTGGAGTTATTTTAGTAACGTCACTTCAACATACTACATGGAAATGAAATAACATATATATATATATATATATATATATATATATATATATATATATGTGTGTGTGTGTGTGTTTGGCTTAGTGTCATGTTAGAATCATTTTTATACTCATAACTTTGTTGTTTTAATATTTTGAAATGTTTTTAGCTTAATTTTTTGTTTTCATTTAAATGTTTAGTTTTGAAATGTTGTATGCATTTGTCATTTTAATTAATTTCTCAATTTTCTTAAATGTGTATATATAGTCTTTATAGTGTTTTAACTTATAGTTTTAGTAACATTTTCTTATTTGTAAGTGGCTTTGGATAAAAGTATCTGCTAAATGACTAAAAGTAAAGTAAAGCATGAGGGATTAGAAGTGGGGGTTTATGATTATAGCTATTTGATATAAAGCTAAATCCAGTATGCAACTAGAATTGATTAATGTTTGAACACCTAATGCATGAGAGAAAGCGTGTGTGATCAGGACTTTTCTACGCAGGTTTCATATTTGGATTTGCTTTGTTGACCAATAGAAAGCTTTGTGTCATAAATCACTAGATCCTTTGTCTTTGATCACACCTTATGTTTATTCATCAAATAGTCTAATGCATGCATTTCAACAGCTGTGGAGGATATGTTTCAGTTGTTCTACAATTGTTTTTGCAGATGCAGCTGGTGAAGTCTATGGGTGTAACGGACAGGCAGACTTGTGTTACGGGGAACACAGCCTCTCCTCGCGGTCTTTTCTCAGCTTCACATTTGACAAAGATGCCATCATGAAATCCTGCTTCGAGTCCTGAAGATCTGCCTCTGGTTTTTAAAAGATTTGACGCGGCACATTTCCTTAAGTGGATCTTCCACGCTGTGAATCTGTTAGTCGAGATGCATTGTGTGTTGGACCAAGATTACAGATAAATCAAAACAATTCATTTTTTCACACACATATCAGTTCCTATTAATCTGGATCTGGAATGCTGTTAGCTTGAGTCCTTTCAGACTTTATATTTATGCTAAAACGTGTGCCGAATCATGAGTGCATCACTAACTGGTTTGTCTGAAACACACTTAACAATAGTTTGGTCCGGATCCCCTGAAGTGTGTATCCTACTCTTCTTATATTCAGATGTTACAATAATAATCGGTCCAGCTGTATGTTGAGTTTCTATGGCTGAAGTCCTCTCAGTGTTCGTTGTTTTTGCTGTTAAACAAAGCAAATATAAGAAGCTGCTCAAAAAGCATGCTTTCAGAGCGTCACATGACGGGGACTGTACAGATAGTGTGGACGTTACTCGTCTAAAAGCAGGAAAACCCATTGAAGCACTTGATCAAGTCCTCAGTCACTAAATGTCTGCTCAGTTTGACATTGATGTGTTGCAGTTTGATAAATGACATGTCATCTATGTTTCCCTCAAACCATGTCTTCGGTTGTTTTCTGTTCATGTTCATTGATATTTTTATCAACAGCTCTGCAGGTTTTCCTCCACATGGTTGCTATACTATATTAATATTTTCTCTGTAAAATTGATATCTGTGGTAAGTTGATTTACAATTATGATACATAATTTGCTTAACCACATTATCTATGGTTTGTGTTGTCGTTTTTTTCTCTCGTTTTTTTGGTAAATAAAGACAATTTCTTAAAGAGTGATAGTCTATTTTGCCTTTCCACATTAAAAAAAAAATATTTACTGATATAATCAAAAATTGGCACGACACATTGAATCCCTTAATGCTAAATAAACATAAAAGATAGTTAAATTAACCAGATCTGGGGAATTAGGAGGCTTCCTCCGCCGGCTTACATCTTCTCTTCTCATAGTACACGAGTGTCTAATCCTTTCTAATGAGCGAAGGCCTTGATAAGCTGGTTCAGGTGAGTTTAACTAGGGTTGGAGGGCTAAACCCTGCGGGAACATGACAGGACACCCCTCTCATAGTGCATCCTGATGCCATCTAGAATAATAATTACTGTACTTGAGTATCTTTTCGGATACTTTGTAGTTTTACTGAGTATCAAAGACATTAGAAACTCTAACACTACATTTTTGGATGAGTATCTGTACTCTACTCCAGGACATTTGTAATGAATGATGCAGTCGTACGTTACATTTTGAATGGTACTTATTTAGTTTATTTCTGCTACAAAAGATGTGATATCACCAACTACAGGGCTCTTCAAGTCCTATATCTTGTGCGTTTTGCCCTTGCTCGCCCAAACTTATCAACAAGGCTACTTTACATGAATGCGAGTAGTTGTGAATCACAGGTGTTTTATATATAAGGACATGACTGCAGCTGACAATGAGGCCAAAGCCAGCACACCCAGTGCCTCCTATAATACACGATATTTGCACCCCTTCTAATGAAAGGTTTGACTACTTTAGTAATTTCCAAGAGTACAAATCTTAATGTTTAAGCATATAATGATATTCTAGGGGATTTTAATGTTATATCAACAGTTTGGACAGGACCCTTTTCTATTCTAACATAACAGTGTCTCTGTGTATAAGACAAGAATCAAAGAGAAATGATGATTCAGTCAGTGTGGAAGAACTTGACTGGTCTGCAGAAAGCAGCTGAACACCTCTGGTGTGACTTTAAATGAGCCAAAAACTCATCACCAAACACCAATGACTTGTACATATGGGTTCAGTCACTTCATACACTTCAAAACTGTAGCAACAGAGGCGGAAATACAATTTTTAAGTACATGAATTATGTTTCCATCTTTGTTGGCACAGTTTGCAAGTGCTAAAGAAGGGGTGCCAGTACTTTTGTCCATATAATGAATGTACAAGTCATTGGTGTTTGGTGATGAGTTTTTGGCTCATTTAAAGTCACACCAGAGGTGTTCAGTGTGGTTTTGAGGCACTCTACACCTCTGCAGATAAACCGCACGCACGCACGCACGCACACGCACACACAGTCTGAATGCTCTCACACCTTTCTCTCATTGCCAGCATCTCACACACAGACACACACACACGCACACACACACACAGCCATCTGAATGCTCTCACACCTTTCTCTCATTGCCAGCATCTCACACACACACGGACACACACTTAGAGCCGTCTGAATGCTCTCACACCTTTCTCTCATTGCCAGCATTAGGTTTCTCAGCTATTTCAGTGACAGTAGCTCTTCTGTGTAATTGGACTATTAGCCTTCACTCCCACATGCATCGATGAGCCTTGGACCCTGATGCCAGGTTCACTGGTTGACCTTCTTTGGGCTTTTTTTGGTACCCACTGCATACTGGGAGCACCCCGCAGGTCTTGCTGTTTTGAAGATGCTCTGAGGATCTAGCGATCACTATTTAGCCCTTGTCAAAGTCATTCAGATCTTCTTGCTTGCCCACTTTTTTTTCACTTGCTGCCTAATGTATCACACCCCTTGACTGATGCCATTGTTTCAGTATAGCTATCATTCAACCTGTCAGTGGTTTTAATGTTGTTAAGCAAGCAGAATAACCAGCAGATGTCGTTTGGATGTCATGCAGGATAAGTGTTGTTGTCTTCTCTTATTCTATCTCTTGGCAGAATTGTTTTAGACAGGAGCTTTATTCTCCAACATGGATGGATGAGAACTTCTACAAGTCTACATTTTTCAGCAGATGTGGGATATGAATCTCACCAGCTTTAATGCAACCATGATTAACGGCTTTCTATGTCCAGTGAAGTAAGGTCTTCCATAAACGACATCTCTTTCTCCTTAAAAAAAAGCCAAGGATTCTGCTGCCTTTCCTATTGCAACACTATGCATGAGACTCTGACTCTGCACTGTATCATGAAAAAACACATCAGGTACTGCAGATTTGACATCCTGTTTCCCCGTCTCGTTTGGAGAATGGATGCGTGCACAGCATCTGTGATAAATCAAATGATGAATCATTAATATTTCAAATTGCCCCGTACTGTAATTCTATCATAAATCAGAAAATACCCTTTCATAAGTGTGTGATCATTGGATCATGTGGTGCTGAACACTACTGGAGAACTGCGGCTCCGCTCTTAAATATTAGGACTCGTTAGGACTTTGTTTATTCACGGCTGAACTTTATCTTGGAATGATCTGATATAATGTTATTGACAAGATCCTTAAACAGAAAATAAAATCATGCAGGCTAATGATTGTGTGAATTGTAACATAAGCTCATTGGACAGAATGGTTTTGTCAGCTGAATTCCTTGCACAGCTCATTTGTAATTGACATGACAAAAGTTACTCATTAAAATTTCTCTCAGAAGAGCTTTTATATAATGAGGATTGCAAGGCACGCCGTGCTTTGTAATAGTTTCAAATTCACTTGAAAGACTATTATTTTGCTGCATATATTGCACTTAACGGCAGATGACAATGGGTCACCCTGTAAAGACAGGAAGGTTTTCAGCTCAAAGACTTTAACAACAGTGCTTTTCAGTGTTATGTAATTATGTTCAGTGTTATGTAAAAGACTTTAACAACAGTGCTTTTCAGTGTTATGTAATGCATTTCTGCTGAACGTGAGCATTGTGGGCTGAAGTGTGGTAATTGAGGATTCATCCATTCTCTAACTTTGACGCCCATTTCAGGTCTTGGAGTCTGTACTAACGAGCTGATGAGCTGAATCAGATGTGTTTGGGATACAGGAACACTGTAAAAAAAAGCAACTGCACATTTTCCAGTTTATGAAACCTTTTGAGTCTCAAATAATACAAAATAAAGCAATTTTCTTGAAACTACCTGTACATAAAAGTCCTTGTCAGACCAACAAAATTACTCAAAATATTGTCCCAACTAGTCAAAACACAGTTGTCTTGAATTTCATACTGTTGAAATTTAAAAATGGTCATATGATGTGATTTCAAGTTTTACATTTTGAGGTGTTACAAGTATTATTTTCAAGTTTTTCTTTATCTTTGGCATGTTACAAGCTGATTGTGGAGAGATAAGATCCCTAAAGTTACAAAGACTAAAGTCTCAAAACCAAAGAGATATTCTTTATCAAAGTTAAGACTTGTCCACGCCCTCCTTAAACAGCTCGTTCAAACACGCCCCCACATGTCTATGTCACGATGTGGGAATATTTGCGTAATGCATCCTAGATGTTCACACAAAGAAAGGGGGCGTGGTTTCAGTAATGCAGTAGTATTGATGCAGTCAGTGTCAGGGAGACGCTGTGTTTCTAGGAGAAAGAAAAAGATCTTTATTTGGTAGTAGTAGCAAAGTAGTAGCAAAGTAGATGCATTTAGGGATCATTACGATTACTTACAACAGAACAGCAACGCATTTTATGAACGACCGTTTCATGAACCCCGGAGACGAGGTAATTCTGACTTTGCTCTGACAATCAGTGCTTCTGAATCAGCGACTGCTATTAGTTTAAATATTTGCTATTTACTGTTCAAATGCGGAGTTTTGCACGTTGTGTGTGTGTATTTGTGTGTGTGTGTGTGTGTGTGCGTGTGAGAGAGAGAGAGAGAGAGAGAGAGACGGTCACATCACAGTGGAGTGTACAGCACGTCAGAAACCGTCTAATTTCAAATAATTCAAATAATTTACAGTATTTGAAAAATATTGAGATTTTGAACATTAAAGCATGCTAACATATTCTGTTACACAAAATACACCAAATAATCATCTTTAAAAAAGCATCATATGACCCCTTTAAGGCTTTGTGACTTCCCAGCATGCATTGCAGCGTGAATAAATTCTGTTATAGGATTATTGTTTTGCTGTTTGCTGAGTTCATTTAAACTTTTTTTTATTGTTAGTTATTTGTTGTATTGTGTTGTATTGTGATCTTTTACACATTTGTTGATTGCCATCGTTCTTGAGGTTTGTGTGTCTAGTTTTGAGGCCTAAAACTTGGCCTGTTTATATCTGATTTCTGGATCTCAGTCTTATAAGTTAATTTACAAACAAATGTGAACTTTTCACCGCTTTTCTCACTCCGAGTTCGTAACAATGCAACTGTTCTTGTTTGAGAGATCTCTGTGTGTCTGATAAAAAGGTCTCATTATCTTAACAACAGGACAGATAGCCATCAAGATTAGAAAAGGGTCATAAAAATGGAGATAAGTTGATTGCTGTCCTTTCCCAGTGACTTTCATGCAAATTACCTTCAGTCCCAAAAGGTGTTAACTCTACTTGATCAATGCAAATTCCCATTGTTAGTTCCTATCTCCATTTCGGGGGACGCTTGTCTTGGTCGGGGTACTTAAGGAAATCTTAATCTGCAGCCAGAATGAGTCCATATGAAAGGTGTGTGAAAAAGTCAGGCATGCATCTTTGAGAATTTGGTGTCTTGTATTGATTTGATATCTTTGACTTGGCTGTGTAATTGGCATAATACATATTTACCTGACTGATAATGATTTCTTATCTGACCTACTCTGAAGTTATTTTCTCAAGTAGAATAAGTGAAGGCGTATGTCACCACAAACATGTACATTAAGTACATACTAGGTCTCAGGTTAGATGGAGCATGGGGCACATCAGGTGAGAGTTTAGAGTTTAGGGGGGCTAGAAAAATACTATTGGAGTACTTGCATGGTTTGGGCATGCTTCATAGTACTAGCATAACCTCTGATGATTGTCTCAGCTTTATTCAAGTTAGTTATATAACTATTGGGGGGGCTAGGCAAATATACTAGCATATAACCTCAGATGATTGTTTGAGCTTTAATTAAGTTGTTACATGAGTACATGGGTAGGGGCCTAAACAGAACTGGTATTTAATACATGACAAGCATGAGTTGGTCTATTAAATAGTTCATTAGTAACGATCAGACTGGCGAGTTTATGATCGTGGGGTACATCGGCCGGCGTGATACACCCTGAGGTCATAATAAAATGGAGTCAGATTAGAATCGAACTTAAATTAAATAACTTTGCGCTCTGAAAAGACTGAGTGAAAGACACCATTGGACCTCCAAGTAAGGGAAGGTATAGTTAACCCTTAGTTCATGAGCACTTCACGAATGCCTCAAATCATCTCCGATGAGGACGTGAACTGTTCTCAGACCACCTCAGATCGTTACCCATGTACCGTTTGTTTCGTGGTTTGATTGATTAGTATAATGTGAAGGTGAAAACATTTCGTATGGCAGGAGTACCCTGAGGCTCTGATAGCGTCCAGGTCCGTCACTGATAAATAACTTTAACACTTTTCACATGACTCACTCTGTTCGTGCACATGTTGATATCTGGAGAGAGAGTTGCATTAAACATCCTCAACATAGAAGATTATTCAAGTTTTTCCTTTCTCAATTAACAAGTTTTTTTGCCCATATAATCATTGGGAAATAGAGTAAAGTTATTTGGCGTTATGAAGCAGCTTCGGCTCGAGCTCTGATACACCCCTCAGGGACTTGATATAAGGTGATTACAAAGGGCAAGGTACCTAAGAAGAAGGTGGAGATTGGGGAGGTGGAGGGATGCTGAAACAGCTGCTTATATACTCTGGCTGTTGATTGAACGATTAGATGGGCTCGCTCCTCCCTAACTTACGTTTAGGAACTTCATAAAGTGACGGGTTGGGGAGAATTGAAGTCATGAGCACTGGAAAAGTCCACTTATTACATTGTGAACACCAACAGCACTGAGGTCACATGCTCTCTTTCTGGTTCACCCGAACTGGATCATTGAAAGTGTATGTGGCACCCCCAATAGATGCTGATGCATTACATCGACGGTCTGGAGTCATGATTAATTTGGACTCCTTTATTTGCATTTGGGTTGCACTGTTTGCCAGTCTTAGTCCTAATCAAACACCCCTGACTCAGCTCATACGCTCGGGTGTGTGATGATGATGACGGGGCATTTTAAAGTCACTCCTCTCTGTTCACCAAATAGCTGAATGTGGCGTTACTCACTCTTTTGAGGGCCATTAGATCTTTTAACAGGGTGAAAATCACTGAACTGATGGCTGATAAGAACCTCTCTGGTCCAGTTTACAGATACTGCTAAAGAAATGCCATTCTTTACTAAAACATTTACTTTTAGACATCCATATATTGTATTTTGGTACTTTACAAACTCAGTAAATAATGTTAACCTGCATTAAAATGAGAGGTCCTTTGAAGTGAGAAGAAACGGGTTTTAAAGCACTAAAAAGTCTTCCTTTTTCTTCTTCGTCTCCCATTAGAGATCGCCACAACAGTGTCGCTGGTTGCACACCAGACCAGATCAACAACAGAGAAATAATTTGATAAGTATATTGTATATTAAATTTGGTTATTGCAAAAATGCAATGTCTTATTCATTGACTTTTCTTTTTTTTGTATGTTGGACTTTAACTATGCAAAAGAGCAATCATTCTGGTCTTGCAAAGAAATTCTGGGTTCTTTGACAAACAAACAATCAAATAAATAAAACAAGCACTTGGTATAATATGCATGTTGTAAGTCATCCGTGTTAAGAGTTTGAAAAACATAGTACTGAGAAAAGCACAATACTAACTGTAGAAAAATACAATGAAATAATACATTTGGATGTGACTTTTTTCTAACTTCGCATTCCTACGAAGTTTGAATGTTTGAATGGGATTTACCTCAGCAGGGACGCCAAGACTCATTAATGACACTCATTTCAGACTATTAAATATAGAAAAAGAGTCCCTTCTTCACTGTAAAAACTCTAAAAAAAGGTTTAAGGCAACCAGCTTCAGGAGAATTTTGAGTTTTTTCATCTTGTTGTTTTCAGTTTATACAACCAAAAGTTGAGAAAACTCAAAAATCTCCTTGTTTCCATGGTTTGCTTTAACAGAATTAGTTTGAAGCTTATTCCCACTGAACTTTAGTCAAGGAAGGAGGGAGAATATGAGAAAGGAGTGAGAGATTTGGTTACACTCTAACTCTAAGAAATGGAGAGAGAGAGAGAAGAGAGAGAGAGAGCGAGAAAGAGAGAGAGAGAGAGAGAGAGAGAGAGAGAGAGATGTTCTGGAACCTTGAGCAGCTTGAGGATTGTGATTGGTTTGTTCTGTGAAGCCCCGCCCCCTGAGTCCCTAAAGCAGAGGCTGAGATGCTGGTGTGTGAATGAGAAACAAGAGAGGCTGCCTAACTACACCAGGTTAGCTGTGGAAAACTCTAGCATGCTGCTGGATATACTCCTCGTCCTTCATCTCCAGGTGCTAGTCATAGCCTCTTCATCATCCGTGGAGGAAGATGAGAGCAGAGAGAGGGATGCCCAACACAGTAAAGGTGAGTAGATCTGTAAAATCAGAGCATCTATCAGTGTAACTGTGTAAAACTCTGCTGATCTAAGAGCAAGCTTGCTTGTTCTCCAGCCTTTACTCAAAAGATAAGGAAGTTAAAAAAATGGAAGCGCTAAAACAAGCATGGCATCATCTGGTATATTTAGGTTAGTCACAGATTCAACACAGACCAGACAAATGAAAACTTTAGTAAAACATGTTTTTTTGTAAATTATGAAAGTGTGATTAAGATTGCTTTCTCCTGACTGTTTCAGCAGTTATGCCTATTGACTTTAGGTGGTTACTGGCTTTCATCCACACGTGCTGCTCTCTGATTTGAACACAGGTGCATTACATTCATATGATGATGTCATCCATATAATCTACACGAGTAATTATCAGATCAACAACAGCATGAGCATATAATCTGTTATATGCTGTCAAATATCTTCTTTACGAGATTTGATGTGATTTATATCTGGAGATCTTTAAACTTGCCGATGATCAAGGCGTGTATGTCGCAGTAGTTAATATTTGAGTAGCTTATTGTGAAATAGCTCATAAAACAAGATATTACTGATAATGAGTGGATGAAAATAAAAAGAAATAGCGAAGAGGAAAGTCATTATTTCAGGATCACTTCAACAGTGAAGATCCTCCATAAAACAGAGACAGTTTACAGAAATGAAGAGATGGCCTCCAGGAGAGTAACGTTTCTGCTGTGAGTCACTGTGACACGTTGATCAAATATTCCTGGACGGCGGTACCCATGAGCTGTTTGTGGTTTTCTGAGGCTGGAGAACGTTCGGTCTACGTGCCGCTCAGAGTGTACCAGCATCTCCAGCTCACACACACACACACACACACACACATGTTGGTTTTTATGGTTTACGGGGGCTCTCCATAGGCGTAATGGTTTTTATACTGTACAAACTGTATGTGCTATTGCCCCACACCTACCCTACACCTAAACTTAGCCCTCACAGGAGACTTTGCATTTCTACTTTCCCCCCCAAAACTGCACACTGTATGATTTATAAGCATTTTAAATTATGGGGACACTGAAAATGTCCTCATAAATCACCTTCTCCTTGTAATACCTATGTCATTATACACATTTGTGTCCTCATAAACCACATAAACATGCACACACACACACACTCACTCACACACACACCACACACACACACACACACACACACACACACACACACACACACACACACACTCACTCACGCACGCATCACTCACACACACACACACACACACTCACACACACACACACTCACTCACGCTCGCACGCACGCACGCATTCACTCACACACACACACACACACACACACACACACACACACACACACACTCACTCACGCTCGCACGCACGCACGCCGCATTCACTCACACACACACACACACACACACACTCACGCTCGCACGCACGCACGCATTCACTCACTCACTATTACATAATACTGCATGAAGTGTCAAATGAGGGTAATTCGGTGTGGCTCACTGTTCTGAACGGCTGGAGAATCTCTGTAAGGGTAATTATGTGTGAATATGAGCATGAGAAAGAGTGCCCATGCAGTCCCAGGAATGAAATCTCCTCCGTCTCACCTCTGCAGTCAGGACTGAAGTATCAGCAGGAATAATCTATAAGACAGAAAATACAGATCAACAGAAATGCCACATGAAAGAAATTAACTTTAAATGTAATATAATAAATGAAAAATCACAAATACAAACTCAGATTTCCAAAAAAGCACCCCGTGAAAAACAAATGTTTTTATTCACATTTCATGCTAAGTATACTACAAATACTTTTACATATTTATGAACATATAATAAAAGTATCCTGCACTAATTGCACGTTTAATACACTAAACTGCTTTACTCAAAGTCTGCTAAACTGGAACAACGAATTTTGTGCTTAATGCACATTTCTTATTATTAAATCTAAAATTTATTTATTTTAGTCACTTTTGATGAGAATCATGTGATTTTTTAATAATATCAGTCTTTAAATGCAAGATATTTAAAGTGTACCTGAAGCATACGTGCAATAGTTCCACTTTAATCAAACATATTAAGCATATCTGTAATTGTACATCAGCACAATTAAAGTGTTTTACAGTTTTTCTTGATCGCTAACACACAATTCAGGAAACAATTCACCATTTTCTCACAACAATAAACACAATCTCAATCTCAAACTTCAGGTCAAAGTCAAATAGTTTAGTCAAAACCATCTTCTCTGTTGTCAGACTCAATCTTTGGCCTCAGATGACACACAAACCTGTCAAATACACACTACTTCACTGTCTAGACAACACTAGTGAGATCAGCTCAAAACACTGTTACAAAAACATGCTTTTGGGAAACAGGAGACATCTTGCTAGTCAATGTCTGTTACAGTATACGGCGTAAATAGAGCGGTGCACATAGAGTCAAATTCAGCAATAAACTTTAAGAAAGTTGACTTTGATTACACGACTGTAAAGAGATCTCACAGCAGATGAAACGCACTCGAAGAGAAAAGTTGAAAGACCAAACTACTGAATATACAGTAAACACACACTGGAATATACTGTCAGTTACTGTACAGCAATAAATCAATACATTCTGCATGTTGCATTACAGTGTTTGCAATATCCTTATTTGTTATATTATAGCAGATTCTTAGTCTTCTGATGAAAGATGATTCCTCCTCTAGACAGTCGACTCTCAGTTCGGCACAAAAACATTGTTTGGCTACAAATCCGTTCAACAGTTATGAGTTTGAGGGAGTGTGGTACAGCATTTACAGTAAAGAACAGTGAAAGTCCTCTCATATGAAATACTGATACTATGTGCTGTTATTGTAATGTATACGCAGTGTAAAACTGTGTAGATGAGCCTGCAGACAGCTTTCCTCATGCTCAGCCCATGCTCAAGAACATGCTTAACTATAATGCTTTATATTTCATCAGCAGCACATGACCCTTGACCTCAACCACTTGATTTTTCTTTTCTCCTCTTTGTCTCCTACTATCAGGATTCATTTCCCAAAACACACAATCACTTGTGCTCCTGTGCACATCATCCTGAGATGTGACCCGAGTGTCTTCAGTTTTGCTTCTGAATGTTCACACATGGATGATTGTGTGCTGTTTGAGTTCATTTAGTGATTCTAGTGGTACTTATATTGTGTGTTTGTTTTCTGAATGAGAACATGGTTAAATATGTGTAAAATGATGTCGTGTTTGTGTAGAGTTTTGCAGAAAACACTGAGCAAATCGGAGCGTGTGTGCAAACAGGAGAAATGTGTTAAAAACTTTGAGAAACATGTCTTTGTTTTGATAACTGTATGAACGGTTTTGAAAAGTGGGTCAAAGGAATCAGTTATAGTGTTAGAAATCAAGAAAAACTGCAATCAAAATGAGTTGTTCTAATTTAGACTTCCAGTTTAGTGTACTAAAAGGCATTTTATTAAGTACATAAATATAAATTTAAATTATTAAATATAAATGCAAGATATTTAAAGTGTACCTGAAGCATGCTTGCAATAGTTCCACTTTAATCAAATATATTGCGCATATCTGTAATTGCACATCAGCACAATCAACATGTGCATTAAATACAAAATTAGTTGTTCCAATTTAGAAAATTGTATTAAGTACATAAATATGAAAATGTATTTGTAGTAGACTTAGCATGCAATAAAAGTGTCAAATACATTTAAGTATATTTATTTTCACCAGGGTAATCATTGCTTTTGTTGCAACTGTGAAAACGATGTTTGTACAGCGCTGACACCTCTGTACTTGCTCTGATTTGTAAATCTGATCCGTACGGTGACCTGAGCGCAGCAGCTTGAGTTCAGCATCAGCGCTGCTGCACATAATGCTCACATTCACAGAGTGTACTGTACTGTCTCACAATGACCTAACCTGTTCTCACTGTTCGTTCGTCTACCTCTGCCTGCTTTGCTCCAAACCTGCTCGTCAGTCCCAGAACATCACAGCAGCACATTACAGTAATATCTGATATTATATTATTATGCTCTTATACTAAACCGCTTGTTGGAGTTCACCTCACTTGAGATCCAAGCAGCAACTTTTCTGCTTCATAGTGTTCATAATTAATTTGTAGGATCCTGCCTTATTTTACGAAAGGCTATCAGATTTTAAATTGATCAAATAGTAAGACATGTCAAAACGTGACTCATGATGAATATTTCCTGACCACAAAGTCTTTATATTAAACATATTTATGGATCTTCTGATGATCTCTAATTAAAACAAGTTCTAAGCACTTTAACTCGGCAACTGTTTGATCAAGGAAAGTCTAAATTGAGCATTTATGCATGTTTGACATATTTGATAAATACATGCAGTGTCTACAAGCTGTGATATGAGTTTTGTACATAGACTCTGCTGTAGTCTTGTACTATTTTATTAATATGTTGCGCTGCCTGTATATGATTTCTTCCCTCAGATTTATTGCTTGTTATTGCATTCATTCGAAAGGCGCTTTGGATGTAAACATCTGCTAAATTAATAAATGTATATGTGCTATAATATTAACACTGTTAGTGGTATTTTAAATGTTTTATAATTACACGTTTATATTGCTTGTGTAGTTATGTTGGGTTGACCCTAACGCCATAACTCAACCATGAACTATTCTCAACAATGACAAAGAGGAGATATATATATATATATATATATATAGTGCTGGAGCACAGAAGCAGTGTTGAGTCGCTGGGGTATATTTGTAGCAATATTCAAAAATACATTGTATGGGTCAAAATTATCAATCTTTCTTTTATGCCAAAAATCATTAGGATATTAAGATCATGTTCCATTAAGATATTTATTACCGTAAATATCTCAAAACTTAATTTTTGATTAGTAATATCCATTACTAAGAACTTCACAACTTTAAAGATGATTTTGTCAATATTTACATTTTTGTGCATCCTCAGATTCCAGATTTACAAATAGTTGTATCTCAGCCAAATATTGTCCAAACCATTCATCAATGGAAATATTATTTATTCATAAATCTCATTTATGTCTCTTCTGACTGGTTTTGTATAAACCAAAGTCAAATCTTCCCTGACACAATATCTTTCTATTTCTTCCAGGCTCTTCTCATCAGCACCACTGGGGTTACCATGGTAAATACATACAGATACTGTAACACCCCCACCACCACCACCACACACACACACACACACACACACACACACACACACACAATGGCTTTTAACGTTATGTATCATTAGTGGATCATAGCACAGTCTTAGTTACTCTCGTCACCTAGTAATTCTGCAATATATTACCGTGAGTGAAGCGAAACATTTATGTGATTTCTATCACTTATTTCATTAGATAAGAAAGTACATTCCTTGTATATTTAATAATAATAATAATCTAATTAGATTCACGTCTAATTTACATTCAAATCAGGTCAACATGGACTCATGCTACTAGTAAGTGACATTAACATGTGCTTAATACTAATAAATAAACCACAGGTAAAAATCTGAATAATGAAACATATAATATAATAACATACTGACCTAGAAGGTGAAACATGGTACAATACATCAGTGTAAAACCATCAAACCTGATTCAGAGACTTGTTTATTCCCGTGTGAAACTGTCTCTGATCACATTTATTGAGTAAATGATGCATTCACTAGCTGCTAAAGGACCAAAAGCCAAACATTTAAATGTAATCAGATGATAAATGCATGAATAAAATGAAATTATTTTAATATAAACTATAGATACGCACCAATAATCTAAAACAAATGCAACTGAAAACTATTTTTTTAAAGAAATATTAGTTTAGTTTGCACATTTGTGAGTTTATTGCATTATTGCGTATCTTGTGAAACACGATACAAGCCTTGTGTCCTTTGACAGTCTGTGTTTCCATCATGAACACTTTTTTCAATCTCTTATGTGCACCGTGAGTATTTGAACCCAGGTGTGAAGTGTGCAAGTTCTTTACAAGAGTGATATTTTACTGTTTCCTGCTCACTATAAACCTTAGAGATGCTCATTTGCTCAATAAATGGCCATGCAGAATAAAACAAGTTGCAAGTAGTCTTAGCAATTCATGCAATGCATCAATGTCATACATAATAGTGCATTAAATATTGGTTTAATAATAACTAATGATCAGTTAAGGCAGGCACTAATCAACAACTAATCTTAACAACAACATGAGTCGTGTACATTTACTTGAACTAGTTAATGCATGCATTAACTCTTTGACATTCACATGAATTAACATGCATTATGATTATTCATGCACTGTTATTGTTAAGTGCTTTTTATATTTATTATAATGCATTCTTATCAGGTGAAACATGGCCTTGGATTTTAGAAAGGCTCCACACAAAAAAAACGTGTTGGTCATTAGTTCACTTTTAAATAAAATGATATTGTTAAGGCTGTTGCATGTTAATGATTTGTTTGTCTCGTTCAGATCAGGACGCGTGGTTATCGGCGTTTGAACACTGTAGTGGAAAATCTCAGTCTCCAATCAGCATAGACACTCATAAGGCTTTCCACGAACCCAAACTGCCTCCCATTAAACTGGAGGGATACGATTTGACCGGCTCTCCCGCTCTTACCCTCATCAACAACGGTCACACATGTGAGTCCAGAGTCGAGATCTTACACACATGACTTCACAGCAGAACATCAAATTAGCCTCGGCTGTCAGTATATCAGTGACACGGGACAGTGCTGTTATATATTTGGGAAGGACGATTCCAGTGTTGTGTATTTTGACGATTAAAGGGGAGAATAATGTGACAGGTCTCCTTTTTTGTTAAATATCTCCAGTGGAACAAATATTAGGATAATCAAACATATTTTAAGTAACTAGTTAATTTAAGGGCCATTTGTGACCCTGGACCACAAAACCAGTCATAAGGGTCAATTTTGTGAAATCGAGATGTATGCATCATCTGAAAGCTGTATAAATTATATTTCCATTGATGTATGGTTTGGATAATATTTGTCTGAGATACAACTATTAGAAAATCTGGAATCTGAGGATGCAAAAAAATCTAAATATTGAGAAAATCATCTTTAAAGTTGTTCAAATTAAGTTCTTAGCAATGGATATTAATAATCAAAGATTAAGTGTTGATATATTTAAGGTAAGAAATGTACTAAATATCTTCATGGAACCCAATCTTTACTTAATATCCTAATGATTTTTGGCATAAAAGTAAAATTGATATTTTTGGCTATTGCTACAAATACTCCCCAGCGACTCAACACTGTGCTCCAGGCTCACATTTCTCACTTTTAACTAGTTGCTTATTAGCATGCATATTACTAACAGATTGGCAGTTTATAGAATTTATGAAGCACATTAATGCCATATTTTTGGATCCCTTAATCTGACCCATACCTACTTAACAACTACCTTACTATTAATAAGCAGCAAATTAGGAGTTTTTTGAGGCAAAGGTCATAGTTAATTGTTAATGGTGAGAATTGGTCCACAAACTAAAGTATGACCTTCTGTCGTAGCTGTTGCTTTTCAACAAACAAGACGGTCAAATTGAGTAATACAAATTTTAGACAGAATATTGCTTCACCAAAAATAATTGTCAAAGTCAAAACAGAATTAATCATTGCATCTTTGAGCAATAGCTGTGTTTTTTATTTCTAAATGAACATGGTTTTTGAATGAATCAGTTGAGTCTGTGATTAAATGACTACATTCTTGTATTTCATAAAATGTATTGAGTAAATGATTCAGTCCAAAAAACTAATTAATGCATGCATGCAGAAAGTAGGTTTTATACTTTAACTGATAAAATGACCAAGAATTAACAGTTTTAGAGAGTGGCTTTAAACAATGCGTAAAATACAGTTTATGGACTTTATTTACCATTTGTGTTTGTTGCTGGCTTAAATGACTCAATTACATGACCGTACTCTAATATAAAGAATGGGTCATTCAGAAATGAAAGGTTCATGTTGTTTGTGTTGTTGTGTCAGTGCAGCTGAGTCTGCCGAGCAGCATGCGTATCATGAGGGGATTCGATCATGTTTATGTCGCAGCCCAGCTTCACTTCCACTGGGGAACTACAGAGGTCCCTGGTTCAGAGCACACCATCGATCATGTTCATTTCCCTGCCGAGGTAATGGTCTCTCTGAATACAGCCAAACATTTAGAGAATACATTGTTGGCACAGTCTTTCTGGAACACGAGTGATTATGAAAATTGCATAATGTGTGACATTGCATAAACACATGCTACCACAATTTGCTCATTCCTCAGATCCACGTGGTTCATTATAACTCCAAATACGCAAATCTCACTGAGGCTGCCAGTAAAGCGGATGGATTGGCAGTATTAGGAGGATTCATAGGTGTACGTGTTTCAATTACAAACTTTTCTGGCTGCAGTTAAGTTTTCCAAGTTTTGATCACTTCCAATAAAGTCTTTGCAATAAATTTTTTTGTATTTCCTTTTGACTTTTCCCTCAACAGATTGGCCTTCATGACAATGGCAACTATGAGAAGATCCTGTCTGCGTTAAGAGACATCAGCATAGAGGGTAAGAAACTAATAATATCAAACAAAGAAAACGTAAAGAAAATATAAAACCGACATATGTGACCCTGGACCACAAAACCAGCTGCTGTGCTGTTGGGAAATGTCAACACCTGTTGATGATTTATTTTTTGTTAATTTTGCCACTGTATTGAATAAATACCTGGGGTTATGTTTGTTTTCTTCTAAAAGAAACGAAAAGTAATCAGATCTAGCAGTTTTTAATGCTTTTCTGTAGGATAGGGTACTCTCCTGCCAAGCAATACGAAATACCTCCAGTTTTGTTTTCCTCCAGCTGCGCTCAATTTTAGATAGTAAGTCCATAGTAAGAAACTTATAATGTCAAACAAAGAAAACATAAAGAAAATATAAAACGACATATGTGACCCTGGACCACAAAACCAGTCATAAGGGCAATAAAATAAAAAAATGAGATGTGTACGTCATCTGAAACCAGAATAAATAATCTTTCCATTGATGCATGGTTTGGACAATATTTGGCTGAGATACAATTACTAGAAAATCTGGAATCTGAGAAAAAAAATCTAAATATTGAGAAAATTATCTTTAAAGATGTTCAAATGAAGTTCTTAGCAATGGATATTAATAATCAAAAATTAAGTTTTGATATATTTAAGGTAAGAAATTTACTAAATATCTTCATGGAACCCAATCTTTACTTAATATCCTAATGATTTTTGGCATAAAAGTAAAATGGATCATTTTGACCCATACAATGTATTTTTGCTATTACTACAAATATAACCCAGCGACTGATTTTGTTCTCCAAGGTCACATTTATGAAAATGTCTGAATATCTTTTACTAGAAACACAAAAAAGTATCATTGCTCTTTTGTTGGTTTTGATTGCTTCCAGAGTCCTCAATTGTAAGTGGCTTTGTATAAAGGCATCTGCTAAATGACTAAATGTCAAGCACAAAGCACTGATGATTATCATCCAGCCTGATCTGATGGTGTTTGTTTCAGAGTCAGACACTGAGATTCCTGGTTTTAATGTGCGCCATCTCCTGCCGGACAGCCTGGACAGGTTTTATAGGTACAACGGGTCCCTCACAACCCCTCCGTGCTTTCAGACGGTCAGCTGGACTTTGTTCAACGACTCAATCAGAGTCTCGAGGAGACAGGTCAGACTATTCTCACGACAGAGCATTGTGTAATTTAAAGCACTCGCTGATCTAAATCAGTCTAGTTTCTCTTTTGTTAGCTAGCAGCCTTGGAGGACACATTGAAAACTGAACACAACAAGCTTTTGTCCAAAAACTTCAGAGCTCCACAACTTCTGCACGGGAGAAAAGTGCTGGCGTCTTTCCACACAGGATCCACTACAAGAAGTGTGTACAGTCTATATTCAGCATTTTATACCTGATTGTGATGCAGTGTACAGTGACCCCATGATGTGTTTGAAATCATATTCATGAAAATGTTGGAATATCTTTTTAGAAAAGTTACATTATCAAATTAAGCATATGATGCACAGTAGTTATAGTACAACTATCTTGGAGGATGTGTACACGGGAGATTGTTTTTATTATTTTTTTTGTGTCTAAACTCTGATTCAAAGTTCATTTTGTACATAATTGACACACACTGTATAATTATGCATTGGTTTTTATAACTCGGGGTTGGGTTTCTTGCATCTTTATCCTTTTATTATTATAAAGGTTCAATAATTTAACCATTATTTAACCAGGCAAGTCAATTAAGAACAGGTTCTTAATTTCAATAACTCCCTAGCAGGATAATTAATATCCATTCATATCCATATTACAATACATAAACAGATTAAACATGGCAAATTGGGTTTTTAAGTTTGGCATATGAGTTGTGTAATTATTTTTAAATGACATACAAGTACTTTAAAAATCATATGTAAGTACAATACAAGTATGTAAGTAGTTAAAGTCGTTTGATATAAAGTGGCGTCATATCTACCGTTTTATCATTTAACATCTAAATGTCACTTGGTTTAATATTTCGTATTTAAAACAATGCCAATTACTTCGTTCATATTCAGTCATCAGTTAAACTGCACTGACACACTCAGATTCAAAATGAATAGAAGCAGATAATGACTCTGAAACACAGACACTGAATTAACTTGAGCAGAGTAAAGACACCATGTCTTCTGTAGAGCTGTTTTACAGTAGACAGTTCACTTGTTTATTTACTGTTAAACATGCAAGTGATATGAATTAGTGCATGTATATTTTGTGTTGTGTTTTACAGTAGCCAGTGAAGCTCTACCGTCTGAAACACAAGACAATATAATGGCATCTAACGGTAAGTATCGTTTACTGTATTTCTACAGCAGGATAGAAAACAGTGTATATCAGAAGACTTTGTCTTGTGTTGGTATTGTCTGTTTAAGTGCTGTCAAAATAGCTGAAAAGCTCAATTCGAATTGTGCACCTAAATATTATCGAATTCAAATTATATTAGAATTTAAAAGGAATAATTTCAGTTAGAGGAAAATGTGTTTATCTTCTCTCCTGAGTCCACAAGAAGTCGTATCAAGCAAAATATTACTAATGCATGTTTATTCAAAGCATAAAATAACACGACTATCTTTGAAAAATGAAATAATGTTTAACCATATATAATTAATTAAGTTGCTTAAAGAATTAGAAACAAAAAGCATCATGTATATACACAGTTTAATACACATCACAGAAAACCAATCACAAAGAGTAACGTTACTTTTTCATTTAAAAACGTGATGCAGTGGAACGAGGAGAGACCCGTCCCGCCATCAAGTCTCGAGTCGTGTTTTTTCAAAGTTGAATTTGCATTCATTTTAAATGGCTTTCTAAATATCCGACTCTCTTTTGCGAAAAGCGAGTGCAACGCTGATAGATGTCTCTCGAGAAAATATGATAAATAAGTGTTCTGTGTGAATGGCTTTGTTCCAGTTTTGACGTAAACAACATCATCTCCGCATCGATGCTCTGTTTTCCCGCAGTATTTTAATTGAACAGCATATCGAGTGGGTTTAACTGCATAGGCTAAAAGAAGCATTAAATACAATGACACCTACCTACATCTTCATTGCATCTCGTGCACCACTGATAAAGCTGCGAATGCAGCGTTTTGCTTTGGAATGTGGATGTTATTTTAAATTCGAGGAATATTCGAAATGCTGATTTTTTTTTGACAGCCATGGTCTGTTTCATAGTGCTAACATGGTTTCATTTTCAGGAGGAAAGGTAAATGTTACAATAAAATAATATCGCTGAATTACTTTTTAAGCCTAAAATGGTCACATGCAGATATTTCTGGATAAATTTTGAAATAAATCCTTACATTTAGCATGTGACATTATATGAAATGTAGAAGTTATTCCTTCCTTACTGAAGCTCTGTGTGTGTGACAGTAATATGAACACAATATAAATACGTTTAAAGGTTGTTTTCCCCACAGGACACATTCTGGCCATTATCTTTGGGGTTCTGTTTGCTGTCACGTTGCTGGTCTTCTCCATCTTCACATATCAACAGAGCAAAAAGTACTCAAAGTACGTTCATATCCATTTCTGATTCACCACCACTTCATTTAACTTAAAGGGCCAGTTCACCCAAAAATGAAAATGCTGTCATCATTTACTCACCCTCAAGTATTTCCAAACCTGTATGAATGTGTTTGTTCTGCTGAACACAAAGGAAGATATTCTGAAGAAACAGAGCAGTTCTGGGGAACCAGTATTTTTTTATATAGAGTAAATGATGACAGCATTTTCATTTTTGAGTGAACTATCCCTTTAAGTCAGTATTTGTTTGCAAACTTTTAATACTTTCTGCTTTTTTAAAGTACAAAAGACTAAACATGTTTCTCTATGGTCTCTTTTTATTTACAGGTTTAAAAAAGACTCCAAGCTAAATGTTATTTATAAACCAGCTGCTGTTGAACAAGACATGGATCAAACCTTTGTTACTGTATCATAAAGCACGTTTATTCAGAAACTTGTTTTGTCTAATTTGTCTTCAGAGTGAGACTTTGGAATAAACTGTTTGCAAATGAGTAGAAATTACTGCAATTGCTACATGCAATATATGTCATGGGGAAAGAGAGGCCAAGCCCAAAATGACTAAGAACTAAGCTTTTAATTGTCTTAACCACAAATTATTGGTCAGGAAATAAGCACAATCTAAGCAAATGCACTCCTTAAAAACCCACTGCCATCTCAGAAAGACATCAAAGACAGAATTAAGTATTTGTCCGAATATGAGACGTTTGATTCAGAGCGGAGCTGAGTGATGAATCACGATAAAACATGAGTTGTGTGGTGATGCATCAAAGATCTGGTGAGAAACATCATGATGAATGCATCTAGCACAGTGAAGCTGGTCTCTGGGAAAACTCAATCAATGCTATGTAGTATAAGAGAATATTGCAGAATGGCGTTCTTCCCACAATAAAAACAAATCTTAAAGAAGAATGATCAGATGTTATTTTTTTGCCTATACTGCAAAGATCACCAAGTAGTGGCTTGAGACCAAGTCCATCAGGTTTATGAAATGACCAGGTCAGAGTCCAGATCTGAACCCTGTAGTGAATGTTTGGTCTCAGATTAAACTCAAACGGACTGGGAGACATTTTTCAACTATGAACTGTTTGAAGCCATTGCCATTGAGTGTTCTTCCTGTAAAAAGCTGTCTGCAAGTTTACCCACATAAACCTCTGGTATTGTTCATTTGGGAGTCACACTGGTGTTATTCAGAGTCAAAACCGACTTAAAAATAATATTTGTCTTTAATATTTTGAATTGAGTGTATTTCATGTTACTAATTAATATTAATATCTTAATTATGGACTATTTTCTGTATACATTTTTTCAATTAATATAGTATTTAAGTTAAAAATATAGCAAAAGTATTTAAAATTCATTGAATTGATGCAGATTTTCCAATATAGCCATATACACTCACCGGCCACTTTATTAGGTACACCTGAACAATTGCTTGGTAACACAAATTGCTAATTAGCCAATCACATGGCAGCAACTCAATGCATTGAGGCATCTAGATGTGGTGAAGACGACTTGCTGAAGTTCAAACCGAGCGTCAGAACGGGGAAGAAAGGGGATTTAAGAGACTGAACGTGGAATGGTTGTTGGTGCCACACGGGCTGGCTCTGAGTATTTCAATAACTGCTGATCTACTGGGATTTTCACGTACAACCATCTCTAGGGTTTACAGATAATGGTCCGAAAAAGAGAAAATATCCAGTGAGCGGCAGTTGTGTGGATGAACATGCCTTGTTGATGTCAGAGGTCAGAGGAGAATGGGCAGACTGGTTAGAGATGATAGAAAGACAACAGTAACTCAAATAACCACTCGTTACAAACAAGAAATACAACCAACCAACAAATTTCAATGATGGCGCCGTGTGTTTGTTGGCTGGCCGTCGTTCCGTCTCGTCTATTGTAATATTTTTAGTTTTATTTGTTTGTCTTATCAGCCCTAACTACTCTCTCTGGACTTATGACTGCAAAACTTTGTTTCACATTTGTGCAGTGATGGACGATCTCTCTCGTAGTGGAAAGTGTTGTTTTTACCTGCGATTTATGCCGTCCATGCCAGTGAAACCTTTGCTCGGCCTAAAATGTGGGTCCCGGCGAACACGGCGGATTAGGAGCAAACGCCGTCGGAAACGAGGCAGACGGGTGGGTTTCATAGTGAAATCTAGAGCGTCATGGATGTCGGAGAGACGCCTGTTGTCTTCGAGTGAGAGACTCTCCTGTCTGTGTTCAGTTTGTCCGGACTTTTGGAGGCCATCTTCGCAGGCTGTGAATCAGCGACACAAAGTTTAGAGAGGAGTAAATAATTTGCGTTATATCGAGTCGGCTGTGGTCTCGGTTGGAGCGTCATTGTCTACGCGGGAGTCTGGTACTGTAAATATGGCACTGGTTAATGCAAGATCACTCTTAAACAAAAGGTTTATTTTATATGACTTTTTTACACAACATGATTTGGATTTTCTGTTTATTTCTGATACATGGCTTAATGTTGGCGAGACTGTACATTTTTTAGCACCTCTAGAACTACTGGCCGGGGTGGCGGGATGGCATGTGTTTTTAAGAAGGCATTTCAATGCCGTCTTTTGTCAAAGGTGAACTATCAGAGCTTTGAGGCTCAAGTGGTGATGCATGACGGCTGGAAATCTGTTTTGTGTGTTGGTCTTCAGACCACCGAAATATAATAAGGATTTAATTCAGAAGTTTTCAGAATTTGTATCACATATTATTTTGCCAAGTTGTGATAACAATCTAATTCTTGGGGACTTCAATATTCATGTGTGTTGTCCAAATAAGCCAATGGTTTCTGAGTTCTTACAGCTGGTGGACTCTTTTTACAATTTTACGCAATTTATTTCAAATCTAACCCATGAGCAAGGCCATATTTTGGACTTGGCCTTATCTATGTGCCTTCCTATTTGTAATGTTGATGTTTTAAACTATGGTCTGATCACATGCCTGTAATTTTTAATGGTGTTGTGCCATGCAAACCAGTTTTGCCACAATCTGTAGAATTGTCTAAGGTTTATAACTCCTTTTCATTTGTGAATGTGATTAAGTCTCCTTCTCCTTCTGTGGGCCCAGATGAGCTGTTGATATCGTTCAATTCTGTTTGCTCCGATATCTAAGATGTAGTGGCCCCATATAAGGCTAGGAAACCTAAACTTAATCCAACTTCTTGGCTTAATAACAATACTTGTTCTCTGAGGCAGGAATGCAGAAAGGCCGAACGGAAATGGAGAAAGGATAAGCTGCAGGTTTCACTTCAATTAATGAGGCAGTGTTTTTCAGACTACCAGGCTGCTATGCGAACTGCAAGGCAAAATTATTTCTCGAAGGTCATTGCACTGAATTATAATGCTCCTGCAGCCCTTTTTTCAACAATTAATAGACTTCTTAATCCGATTGGATGTTCTACCTTGACCCCCTCTTTGGAGGTATGTGAAATATTTCGGACATTTTTTGTGGAAAAAGTAGAAAAGATTAGAATTAGTGTGCCTACATCCTCAGCTGAGTCCGTGATGCCACCGGCTTGAGTTTTGAGCTCTTTGAGCAGGTGTCTCTGGCGCAAGTTATGAATATTATTATGCATTTGAAGCCTACATCTGTTGGTTGTGATGTGGTTCCTTTACGTCTTCTTAAGGAGATGGTTGATGTTGTCAGGCCGAGTTTTATGTCTATTGTCAACAGTAGTCTTCATAATGGAGTTGTTCCAACAGGCCTTAATTCAGCCACTTCTTAAAAAGCCTAATTTAGACCCTCTAGAGCTGAAGAATTATTGACCCGACTCAAAACTACCATGCCTAGCAAATATTTTAGAGAAGGTGGTTTATTCCCAGTTAATGTCAATTTTAAGTAGGTATGATGTATTGCCCTTGTCAGTGTCGGGCGCTTGCTTGGCCATTTATTGTGATTAACAGGAAAGTGTGTTCAGCTGAATTGGAGTAGTATTTTGTTAGATGGGTATAAAAAGCATAGTTTACCGCGGCAGCGGTCGCATGAAGACCGAAGAGTGTAAAGACCATCGACTCTACCGTCCTCCACAGGGACACTGCCCAATAATATAAGTATTACTTTTTTATTTATCTTCTTTCTTACTGCTTGTTTCATCTCTGTTTTAGTTTTTATAACCAATTCTTACTATGTGTAAGTTGTTGTTTGTTAGTATGTGTTGTTCTTTTTTTAGGATTACTGAAACTACTGCCATTTGATTTATCTATTTTCATTTTAGATCAATTATGTATGAATTTATTATGTCTTTATATATATTTTCTTTAGTTTTAGTTTTAATAAATTGTATTTAATTTAGTAACGTTACTTCAACATACTACATGGAAATGAAATAGCATATAAATATATATATATATGTGCTTAGTGTCATGCTAGAATCATTTTTATACTCATACCTTTTGTTGTTTTAAAATTTTCAATTGTTTTTAGCTTTCATTTAAATGTTTAGTTTTGAAATGTTGTTGTATGCATTTGTCATTTTATTGAATTTCTCCATTTTCTTAAATGTGTATATATAGTATTTATAGAGTTTTAACTTATAGTTTTAGTAACTTTATCTTATTTGTAAGTCGCTTTGGATAAAACCTAACCTAACAGTGGTGCAGGGTGTGCAATATCGTCTGCGATAATATAGTATTGTTGTTTTAACGATGTGCGATTTGACATAATCAGTATTTTGCCAAAAACCAAACAAATCACTCTAAACAGTGTGCCGTGAAATCTAGTAACGTTAGATTAGACTAATCCGTATGAGGCGCCGCCTAGGATTTAAATCAAACTTCGCTTATTAACAAACAAAAAACACATGCATATACACCTATAAACACTCATACATACATTAATAATGTGCGAGTGTTTATAGGTGTATATGCATGGAAGTGTATATATATGTGTGAGTGTTTATAGGTGTATATGCATGGAAGTGTATATGTATGTGCGAGTGTTTATAGGTGTATATGCATGGAAGTTTATATATATGTGCGAGTGTTTATAGGTGTATATGCATGGAAGTGTATATGTATGTGCGAGTGTTTATAGGTGTATATGCATGGAAGTTTATATATATGTGTGAGTGTTTATAGGTGTATATGCATGGAAGTGTATATGTATGTGCGAGTGTTTATAGGTGTATATGCATGGAAGTGTATATGTATGTGCGAGTGTTTATAGGTGTATATGCATGGAAGTTTATATATATGTGTGAGTGTTTATAGGTGTATATGCATGGAAGTTTATATGTATGTGCGCGTGTTTATAGGTGTATATGCATGGAAGTGTATATGTATGTGCGAGTGTTTATAGGTGTATATGCATGGAAGTGTATATGTATGTGCGAGTGTTTATAGGTGTATATGCATGGAAGTTTATATATATGTGTGAGTGTTTATAGGTGTATATGCATGGAAGTTTATATATATGTGCGAGTGTTTATAGGTGTATATGCATGGAAGTGTATATGTATGTGCGAGTGTTTATAGGTGTATATGCATGGAAGTGTATATGTATGTGCGAGTGTTTATAGGTGTATATGCATGGAAGTTTATATATATGTATGAGTGTTTATAGGTGTATATGCACGTGTTTTTGTGTGTTGATAAGCGAAGTTTGATTTAAATCCTAGGCGGCGCCTCATAAATCCGCGTGCATCTGGAGTGCTTTCTTTCACTGCGTGGTTCAGTCTGTTAAAATGCGTTTAGAATGATCACAAAATTGAAGATATAGAAGCAGAAAATGTATATATTTATATAATTTAATAAAGTCAACATCACATGAAGAATGCCGTTTTTCTCAAAAAATCACCATGATTACACAGGCCTGTAGTTTTTCTTTTTACAACAGTACAAAAAACAAGTTAATTAAGAGACTTGCGTTTTAGACACCATATTGCCTGTTTTTGCTCTATTTCGACAACAAAAATAATTCCATACACAGTTTTGCGTCTCTGACTCTGAGCAATGACGTGTTTCATTCCTTGAATTAACCGTTTAAATGATTCTGTTCAATCGCAATGACTCACTTATGAGTGACTTGCTGACATCTACTGGTGGTTCTAATTTAACATTTAAAGTATCTTTTGATTTATTTATTTCAAATGACTATTTAACATTTGTGACCCTGGCCTGGAGCACAAAACCAGTGTTAAGTCGCTGGAGTATATTTGTAGCAATAGACAACAATACATCGTATGGGTTAAAATTATACATTTTTCTTTTATGCCAAAAATCATTAGCATATTAAGTAAAGATCATGTTCCATTAATATATTTTGTAAATTTCCTACTGTAAATATATCAAAACTAAGAGCTTAATTTGAACAACTTTAAAGGATATTTTTTTGCACCCTAAGATTCCAGATTTTCAAATATTGTCCGATCATATCAAACCATACATCAATGGAAATATAATCTATTCAGCTTTCAGATGATGTATAAATCGCAATTTAGGAAAATGGACCCTTATGGTTTTGTGGTTCAGGGTCTTATTTATCAAAACATTATTTCTGCATTTGTAACTGAGGCTAAATGCATTCATGTCAGTGTGTAATACATCTATACCACTTCAGATGAAGCTTCTGCGTTTCCTCTGCATTGCAAAGATGAATTTTGTTGATACTGATTTAATTTGCCTGGTAACAGCCTAAATGTGTTATTATTCTAAATAACTGATTCCTTTAATTAAAAACAACTCGTTTGAGATTTATAGGCCCATATCCCAGGTGTGTCAAACTCAGTTCCTGCAGGGCCACAGCCCTAAAGAGTTTAGTTCCAACCCTGCTCCAACACACACACCATGTAGTTTTCAAATAAGCCTAAATGATTAGTGTAGCTGTATCAGATGTGTTTAATTAGGGTAATATCTACACTGTGTAGGGCTGTGGCCCTCCAGGTACTGAGTTTGACACCTTTAGGTCTATCCCATTTTTCCCTCCCATTGTTAAAATGTAACTAAGTAATTTTTACTCTGAGTATATTTTAACTGAGCTACTTTGTACTTTTACTTGAGTATATTTTTAAACTGGTACTTTTACTTGTACTTAAGTAAAATTTCAGTAATGTAATGGTACTTTTACTTGAGTAGAATATTTTTGTACTCTTTCCACCTCTGGTCTCCACACAGTAAATAAAACAAGCGTTTACAAGAGTAAAACTGAGATTATGTTTTTTTGGCCCTGCCAGATGATGTTTAGATATGTCCACATATTTGGGTTCATGATCTGATTATTGTCATGACCAAATAAATCATTTGGGTGTGTTTGACCGAGAGCTGAAATTTGACAAGCAGATTAATGCTGTAATAAAGAGTTGTTTTTTCCAGATTAGGTCTATTGCTCGACTAAAGCCTATTCTGTCAAGATAAGACTTAGAGAAGGTTATGAATGCCTTTGTTTTGTCTTGTCTGGACTATTGCAATGTGTTGTATGTGGAGTCCTGCCAGACCCCTATTTCACACTTGCAATTATTTCAGAATGCAGCAGCTAGTGAGTGCTAAGAAAAGTCATCATATCTCTCCTATTTTAGCTTCTCTCAAATGGCTACCAGTGAACTACAGCATAAAATATAAAACTCTTGTATATGTTTTTAAAGCAGTGCATGGGATGGCCCCTGCTTACGTGTCTGAGCTCATTGCTGTTCGTCAAGCACCTAGGTCTTTAAGATCCAATAATAAGTTATTGCTTACTGTCCCTCGTATTCATCTAAAGTTAAAAGGGGATCAGGCCTTTGCTGTTGCAGGGCCGAAGCTCTGGAATAGTCTTCCTCGGGTACTCAGAGAGATCTCATCGTTAAATGCTTTAAAATTTGAAGTCAAAAACTACTTCTTGTCTTTAGCTTTTGAGAGTGTGGGCTAGTCTTTAGTGTTAGTAAAATGTGTGTTGTCTTAAGTTCTGTGTTTTAATGAGTGTTTCTTGATTGTACAGCACTTTGGTCTGCAGGTGCGGTTTTAAAGTGCTCTATAAATAAAGTGAAATGAAGGTATGCAGAACACAATCTCTGAACACACAACACGTCGAACCCTGACGCAGATGGGCTTCAGCAGCAGAAGACCACACCGGGTGCCGCTTCTGTCAGATAAGAACAGGACACGGAGGATACAATTCACTCAGGATCACCAGAATTGGACAATAGAAGATTGGAAAAACGTTGCCTGGTCTGATGAGTCTTGATTTCTGCTGCGACATTCAGATGTTAGGGCCATAATTTGGCGTAAAGAGCATGGATCTATCCTGCTTTGTCTCAACGGTTCAGGCTGGTGGTGCTGGTGGTGTAAAGGTGTGGGGATACTTTCTTGGCACACTTAGTACCAATTGAGCATTGTTTAAACGCCACAGTCTACCTGAGTATTGTTGCTGACCATGTCCATCCCTTTATGACTACAGTGTACCATCTTCTGATGTACTTCCAGCAGGATAATGCATCATGTCACAAAGCTCAAATCATCTCAGACTGGTTTCTTGAACATGACCTGAACATGAGTTCACTTTACTCAAATGGCCTCCACAGTCACCAGATCTCAATCCAATAGAGCACCTTTGGGATGTGGTGGAACGGGAGATTCACATCATGGATGTGCAGACGACAAATCTGCAGAAACTGCGTGATGCTATCATGACAATATGGACCAAAATCTCTGCGGAATGATTCCAACACCTTGTTGAATCAATGCCACGAAGAATTAAGGCAGTTCTGAAGACAAAAGAGGGTCCAACCCGGTACTAGCAAGGTGTACCTAATAGTGTGTGTGTGTGTGTGTGTGTGTGCGTGCGTGCTTGTGTGTGTTAATCACAATTAATCACAACATATTATTCATCCACCTATAAAATGTCCAATAGTACTCTTAACAGTATCTGAGTGAGCAGAACCTAGTTTAAATATAGATAAACAACAGCCATGCATTTATATATTACCCAGATAGTGACCATTGCCTCTCCAGTCTCTTACACTGGACTTCAGAAACTACATTTTAGTCTTGACATACAATTGTAAGTGTATAACGAGTTTGTGAAGCCGTGTTGTGTCTCAGAACGGACCGTTCTTTGCTGCATGTATCAAACTAAACATTTACGAGGACTCCTGTCAGCACCAGCAATGTTTAAGACCATTAATCTTTGAATTTGGAAAATCCATGCATTAACTTGTGTTAACTTAGGTCATGTAGAGGTGTGCATTTCAACACAATTCTGATGAGGCCTGACTGTGAAGCATGTAATCCGATGCATTTGGCAGGTCAGTTCTCACATTTCAGTAAGATATTTACTAAAGGGCAGGGACTCCGAGAGCCTAAAAGCCACAAATACCGGTAACACTTTATACATTAACATCAGTTAATACAATAGCTATCTGCTGAAACAGTGACTTTACAGCATTTATTTGCTTAATGTCAATCACCAAACAAAGGTTTACAAATGATCATGAAAGGGATAGTTCTGTCGATTACTCGCCCTCATGTTGTTCTAAACCTCTGAGTTTCTGGTAACACTTTAGGAACCGGTTCTCAATATTAACGAGTTAGTTGCTGATAACCCATAATAGCATGCATATTATTAACAAATTGCTTGTTTATTAGTGCTAATAATGCACATATATGACCCTGGACCACAAAACCAGTCATAAGTGTCATTTTTTTTCTGAAATTGAGATGTATGCATCATCTGAAAGCTGAATAAATAATATTTCCATTGATGTATGGTTTGGACAATATTTGTCTGAGATGCAACTTTTAGAAAATCAGGAATCTGAGGATGCAAAAAAATCTAAATATTGAGAAAATCTTTAAATGAAGTTCTTAGCAATGCATATTACTAAGCAAAAATTAAGTTTTGATATATTTACGGTAAGAAATTTACTAAATTTCTTCATGGAACATGATCTTAATATCCTAATGATTTTTGGCATAAAATAAAAATCTATATTTTTGACTCATACAATGTATTTTTGGTTATTGCTACAAATATACCCCAGCGACTCACACTGCTTTTGTGCTCCAGGGTCACGTATTCTGGATGACCATATTAAACATCCATAACCCAATACCTAAACTTAACAAGTACCTTATTACTAATAAGCAAGCAGCAAAATATGAGTATTAAGGTAAAAGCCGTAGTTAATGCCGAGAATTGAACCTTAAAATATGTAACAGTTTCTTTCTTCTTCTGTACACAAGATGATATTTTGGAGAATGTAGGTAACCAAATTGTTTTCATTCCCAAATATAGTTTTTATGTTCACCATAACAGGTTTGGAACAACTTGATGATGAGTAAATGATGAGAGAAGTGTCATTTTTGGGTGAACGATCCCTTTAATCTGCTGTCCATACGATGACACCCAAGAAATGTACTAATGTTAATAAACTGGACATTATTGTGTAATGCTACTCAAATATCCTAACCATACGAAAACATCAACTTCTGCATTCAAATCTAGATTTATGATTCACATACGTGTACCACATCTTCTAAATATGTGGCAATATTTTGCTTCCCCAAATAGCTCCATGAAAAGTCCATGACATGATTAACAGGGTATTTTTAATCTTTTTGTCAAATGAATTTTGCATATGAACATCAATCTGATTCCCTGTTTGGCACGTCATATTCTTCGAAATTTTATAAAGCAGCATTAAAATGTTACATGATTACAAATAGTCCTTTTGTAATTGAAATTCAGTAAAGCACCGAGTTATTGTGTCCAATTACAGAACATGCTGATCTGCACAAGTTTAACACCGGATGACAAACAGAGACCAGAAATAACTCGCATACACACACCGAAGAGTACAGAACCGAATACATCAACACCGAACGCTCACTTACAGAGGAGCGAACGTCCAGAGAAACAGCTGAACCGCTGTGATGTACCGTAACGAGTGTGTGCTGGCTAACAGACTGGAAAACGGCTGATGTGTAAGTGATGTTAGTGTGCTGTGTTAGTGTAAGTCAGTGACAAGACAAGTGTGGATAGAGTAAGTGTCAGATACTACAGCTGTGATGACCACACGGCCCACAGACCCAGCACCAGTTCATGTGTGACCCTGGAGCACAAAACCAGTCATAAGGGCCATTTTTCTGAAATTGAGATTTATGCATCATCTGAAAGCTGAATAAATAATCTTTCCATTGATGTATGATTTGGACAATATTTGGCTGAGATACAACTATTAGAAAATCTGGAATCTGAGGATGCAAAAAAATCTAAATATTGAGAAAATCATCTTTAAAGTTGTTCAAATTAAGTTCTTAGCAATGCATATTACTAATCAAAAAGTAAGTTTTGATATATTTACGGTAAGTAATTTACTAAATATCTTCATAGAACAATCTTAATATTCTAATGATTTTTGGCATAAAAGAAAAATAGCTAATTTTGTCCCATACAGTGTATTTTTGACTATTGCTACAAATATAACCCAGCGACTCAACACTGCTTTTGTGCTCCAGGGTCACATATTAACATGAACAGAAGATTCTGTTAGATATGTAAAGGATGCATTCAATTGTCAGCAATATATTGCAAATTCAGTTTTTCAGTTGCTTTGTGATTCCTGTCCTCTACTGATCAAATCAAGCATCAATCTGTCCTGCATAATAACACAGAAATGGTTAAGACATACGTTCTGTTTGAGAAAGTGTCACAACACAGATAATGTGTTTCAAAATGTACAAAGCAATTATGAAAACTCTTCAGGGTATGTGTGTAATAATAATAATGATGAGTAAAAGAGGGTGAAACTGGTCGACCCCTTCATTCAGAACATACAGCAAATAAAACCACAAACATTCACAAGAAGAGCTGGACAATGATGCGTTTAAAACAAAATAATATTCTTATTGATTTGCATTCAGATCAAGCTATTTACAGTGTGTCTGTGCGGTCGGGACGGCTGATGCTGGATCCCTCCGGGTTTGAGCTGCCGTTCATTCAAGCAGCACGCAGACCGTCTGCTGTCCTCGCGAGGTATGACGAAACCCATCTTATGAAGATTCCTCCTCAGCTTTCCTGCCTGCAGACACAATCAGACAGACCAGAGCTGTTCAAGGGTACAGGACGGTACTGATCAGTGCCGATACTAGACACAGACACCTTCAGAAGAAACGGACATTCATGAAACATTCTTCAGAACGGAGTTTTTACCTGGAAATATGATCGATTTTAGCAAGGACTTTCTGTTTCTCTCCCGTGCACATGTACAACAATCCTCTAATTATGAATGAACTCACTAAACTCTAGGGACTCCAAAGACACGCAGATACACAAAATACACCGAGCTGCTTTAAGAATAAAGTTGAGAATATGTTGTATTCCCAAAACCTTTGGTAACACTTTAGTATAGGGATCAATTCTCACTCTTAACTAGTTGCTTATCAGCATGCATATTAATAACATATTGGCTGTTTATAAAGCACATATTCTGCATGAGCATAATCCTACCTAATACCAAAACTTAGCTACTAACTATTAATAAGCAGCTAATTATGAGTTTATAGAAACAAAAAGTTAAATGGACCTAAAAATTAAGGGTTCATTATTAAACATGAACAAACAATAACCAATACATCATTTATTAATATTAGTCAATGTTACCTTCATAATTTACTAATGCATTTTTTTAAATAAAAAATGGTACCGGTTAAAATTGATCAATGCAATTATATTTTTACTGACCAAAAAATGCTTTAAAATTAATTTCTCATTGTTAGTTTATGTTGCTAATGCTTTAACAAAATAGGACGTTAATGTAAAGTGATGCAATATTTCACAAAAGTGTTCGGTCACTTTATTTTAAGCTTCTCGCTATTAATAAACCATTAATACGACTTGATTAATCACAATAAACTTAATAATATAAAATAATTATCTGCTTATTAATATTTAATGCAGTAGTTGTTAAGTTGAGGTATTTGGTAGAGTTAGGGATGTAGAATATGTGCTTTATTTATTAATATGCATGCTAACAAGCATGTTAATCGTGAGAAGTGTTACCAAACATGATCTTTTTTCTTTAGACAGCATAAAAGAAACTTGAAATCGCTCATAATAATTTTATTACAAATCGATGCAAATAAGCTGCTGAAGACTTTTTACGAGTTCAGAAAATTCAGTAAAAACTCAACTCTGGAGCATATTTTTTATTTTTACAATTAAAACAATTTTTAGCAGAAAAAATAAAACTCGGACAGAAAAGGCACATTCAAAATTGAGAAAGCGCAATAAAGACTGCAAATCAACTATTTAGAATACATGGCGTATTAAAAATGTCAATTTTTAAGAAATTGCACATCCTAAATTCTCAATTAAAATAGTGTGCATGCTTATTATGATTATTACAGAATAATTATTTCTGCAGCTGATCTGGGCCTATGGCAAGAACTACCATATAATCAGATAACGCCATAACCTGTCAATTTATTTCTAACAAAAAATAATTATGTTCTTAGAATTTAATCCTATATTTCAATAATTTTTGAAGAAGTTAGTGAGAGTGCTCCTATGTACAGTTCTTTAGGAAAAAAAAATATATATTATACTCTCAGAAATAAAGGTACAAAAGCAGTCACTGTGTCTTTACCTGTTCAAAAGGTACATGTTTGTACCTAAAGGGTACATTTTGGTACATGACAGCTTTTGTACCTTTATGTCTGAGCGTGTACTTTGGGATGCAGTGGAATAAACAGAGATACTTGACAAACATACTTAAATACAGTAGCAGAGTAAATACTTTGTTACTATCCACAGTTGTGGAAATTTGGGGGCCTGCTGATATGTGATTCACAGTTGAGCGATGATGAACATCTGGAAGCACATGATAAAGCAGAGTCCTCCAAACCTGGTGCTCAGAAACACCGCTACAGATCGGATTACAGTTTAAACACTCTTAGTGTGTGAGTGTCGTGTCTTACGTGTGCAGAATGCATTGAGGCCGTGACGTGATCCTCCAGATGAGAAGAAGGCCCAGACGCCCATCAGCAGTGTAATGATGTACACCGGAGGCAGACTGCCCTCATACAGCGGATTCAGCAGCGACTGACACACGGGGAGAGAGAAAACCTCGTTTAGACTAGCAGCAGAGTAAAGGATGCACACCATAATAAACTACAGACCCAACTGGATCTAGACTGGACACATTTAATATCTGAGATGCATGGTGATAGAAGATCAAAACAGGGCCAAAGTCTGCAATCTCTGAGCAATAACATTTCCTGGGGAAGTTCACAGACACAAATAACCCAAGCTGTGTGTATGAAACCGAAACAGTCACAGTCCTGTAACGTCATGCTCCGGTAATGTGAAGCTCTCCTGCTTGGTATTAGACGTCTAAAACAGCGTTATAACAGAGTACGTATCCAATGTCTGGTGTAACTTTACACCATCACAAGCTACTAATGACAATTCATTTACCAAGCGTACATAAGTGTGCATCTAGAAGACCTTTCAATGTTTTTGAAAGAAGTCTCTTCTGCATTTATTTGATCAAACTTACAGTAAAACAGTAATATTCTGAATATTACATATATACAGTCAAATATTACTCCAGTCTTCAGTGCCATGTTTCTGATTAATAGTATTATTAATGTTGAAAATAGTTGTTAATTCTTCGTATTGTTGTGGAAACCATGAAACCTCTGCTCTGGATTTTTTTGACAAAAAGAAAGCTCAAAAGAACAGATTTTATTTGAAATCATTTTTTTTTTTGCAACAATGACTCATAAATGACTCTTTACTGGCACTTTTGATCAATTTCATGCATCCTTGCTGAATATCAGTATTCATTTATATAATAAAATTAAATCTCACTGATCTCAAACGTCAGAAAAGTAGTTTTATGTGTAGTGACCATCTTCAAGAATCAGCTAAAAACACATCTCTTCAATCTTTATTTGAGCCTCTAACTCTAACAATCTCTATTCTAATTCTATTTGATCTATCGGTCTTTTTGGTTAAAAACACACATTTGACTCTCTATTAATTGCATATTTAATCTCTAACTACTAGCTTTTCTTGAAAAACTAACACTAGCTTTCTTTTTTCTATTCTATCAACTTGTTCCTAAAAAAAACACTAGATTCATTTTTTTCTATATTCTAGCTACTTGTTTTCTTTATAAAAATTAATACAAATCTTGCTACTTGTACTGTGTTAAGCTAACCTAGACTGGTCATAGCACTTGCGTATCATTGCTCTTTTGATTGCATCTATTGTCTTCATTAGTAAGTGGCTTTGGATAAAAGCGTCTGCTAAATGACTCAATGTAAATGTAGTGATGAAAGAGATCTGAGACTCTCGTATCTCTCGCCATCAGTGAGCTGGGAAAGGAGTTAGTTGAGCCACAGCTAAATTGCAAATAAAGTGGCTTGACTTGGACTCAAAGATTTTGAGTTTCACTTAGAGACACAATGCATTAAAATCTAAAGGTCTACAAGAAATATTTAGTCACCACTGATATACAATAATCTTTAGTGCAAGCCATTGTGTTTTTTTCATGTGCAAGATAATACAGGTATTTGCTACAATATGACAGAGCTGGACACACATCATGGAAGTTCAGTATGAGGAAAAATACATCTTTGCTAAAACGGTTACCAATGCATTTACTATGGAGGCCACAAAAATCATGCCTAGACGTTGTTCAATGTTTTTTTTGGAGGTGAATGGATAAAGTATTAATTTGAAAGCATATGAAATTAAAGAAAAAAAAAGTCAAGTTAAATCTTCTTTGCTATAAGTATAACCCCTATGCATGCATAATGAAAAACACATCAAATCAACCGCGCTGTGCGTGGATTTATAAAACGATTGCACAAAACACCTTAAGTGTAATTTCCCCTTAAGATAGCCCTTAAGTTTCCCTTACACTTAAGAGCATTGCATAAAATATCCCTAGAATGTCACTTAAGGGTTTCTTGAGGTCATAAACCTTTAGAACGTCTCTTAAGCATCCCCTAAAGTCCATTAAGTGTTGCACAAAGCCCCTTAACCGTCACATCCCTAAGTATAACATAGGGTATGGAAAATGTCCCCTTAAGTGTCTCACAGTGAGCAGATTCAATCCTAAAGTCTTCTACAAGACACGATCGGCCGCTTTATATGTTAAACCGATTTTAATTTAGCCATTTATTCACGTTGATCGAATTACATACAGCTCAGTAATAGCTCAAACCTTTATATTCTATAATATTTCATTCCTGTGTTTTCCTACACATTACCTGGAAATGACTTGGAAAACACACATAAACCATATATTGTCTCAATCGTGTGTTTATTGTGCTTTTTATTCAGCTTAGTTTATTACATCATAAGATACTCTATGAGTCCGGATTGGACTTTCAGCGCCCTCCGGCTTCGAGTATGAAAGAAACATGCACTGCGTATGAGTGTTCAGCGCTTCATAATGTTCACATCGCCTCGTTTTGGATACGAATAAAACCACTATCTTTGCATTTAAATATAGATTTATTCACGCTAGTCCCTGAAACCTCTACATGGACAGGAAAGATGAGAGATTTTGATTTGTTGTCCAAAGATGAATTAAAGTCTTAAGGTCATTGCACACGGAGTCCGAAATCTTTGTCTGTCAAAAACTAATTCGGATCGGGTTAGATTTTTTGCCGTTTTTCTCATCCGTAGCAAGCATTTTGAGAGGTGTTTTGACAGTTCAGAGCCACCGTACAAGCGAACGCCAAAATCCAGAAGGGCGATTGTCAAGTTCATCCACTTCATCTCGCAGCACGAAGCACTATATATAGATGCTTGCACACTGAGTTCACAGAAACTGGCGGTCTTTTTTAATATGTGGCTCTAGTGTCGCTAGCATCAAACTGAGCCACTGACATCGTGAAGTAAACTTCGAATCGCCCGTGATAACCCCGCTGCTGCTTTAGAAGGAGGAACTCTCCGTCCTCTCTATATTTTAGGATTGGATGGACCCAATACTTACTTTCTTTTTTTTAAGAAGCGAGAGGACAACAAAATCATCCTCAAAGACTCCATTTAATAGGCTACGGTTTTACGTTTTTTTTCGCAACGGATTAATTAATACGCATCGGACTCAGTGTGCAAGGTTTCTGTGCGTGACAAATTTTTAGGATTGCGAATAGAAGAAACGCATGCGAACATTTCAAACTCAGTGTGCAGAGAGAAATTTAAGGGTTTGAAATTATACTAGGGTGAGTACATTGAGTACAAATGAATTTTCCATTTTGAGTGAATTAAGTTATAAACTTGAGTCTCCCTCGCATATGGTCATTCTCTTTAAATCTCCCTCCTGTCCATGTTCTGTGAAAACTTACACGGCTATTAACACCTAACTTGTCCATGGCAAAAAAATGTAATGGTAAAACCTGGGTCACTGTCATGAAATAGTTAACGGTTTCTCTTAACTAAGGGAATAGTTTAGGGGATTGTATGCAACACCCTTAAATTATTCCCTAGGTAAGGGGAAATTACGCCTTAAGTCTCATACTTAAGGTGCTTTATGCAACCAGACCCTGGAGCTGAAATTACTTGAACTGGTAAGGTTCAGACCACATGTGAAGGATGGATGTGGACAGTGAAGGTGTGTGTTCATGCAAAGCTCACCAGGCCAGCGACTAACAGGTGTAGAGACACGACTGCAGCGACGACCCACCAGCGGCTCTTCTCACAGCCCTCGAAGAACACCACGCCCCAAAACGTGTGCAGCAGCGTCAGCGCCAGAGTCATCAGTGCTGCAGACATCAAACACAACCCTCAGTATCTTCATCACTCCTCAACAGACCCCACCTATACGCTCAGGAACTCATATATGTGACCCTGGACCACAAAACCAGTCTTAAGGGTACATTTTTCGAAATTGAGATTTATGCATTATCTGAAAGCTGAATAAATAATATTTCCATTGATGTATGGTTTGGACAATATTTGGCTGAGATACAACTTTTTGAAAATCTGGGATCTGAGGATGCAAAAAAATCTAAATATTAACAAAATCATCTTTAAATATGTTCAAATAAAGTTCTTAGAAATGCATATTACTAATCAAAAATTACGTTTTTATATATTTACGGTAAGAAAATTTACTAAATATCTTCATGGAACATGATCTTAATATCCTAATGATTTTTGGCATAAAAAAATGAATAATTTTGTCTCATACAATGTAGTTTTGACTATTACTACAAATATACCCCAGCAACTGAAGACTGCTTTTGTGCTCCAGGGTCACATATCTCCCCATCAGCAGGACTGGTTTGTGTCGCTCGTCAAGTATACATACAAATCTGAAAGCTGTTGGAAACAGCTGATCACTCATGGCCCATGAGGCTTTGCAGGAGCTCACCTGCTGTAATGAAGTAATACTGTGAGTCTCCAAAGATGCCCACCGTCCCGGGACCCAGAGAGTCAGACAGGATGTTGATCATTGAGAACGCACCACTCATGATCCCAAAGCCCAGTCCAGCCACTGCACAAAAAACACACGCGCACACACACACATACACACGCACGCACACATACACACACACGCTGATAAAACCTGACAAACAAAGTGTAACATGAAACACAATAACAGCTGAGCACAGTTTACCGTAAGCCATCTGCCGGACAGAAATAGATGAACTGTCATCATCACTAATGGTTGCCAGACCCTCGTTGGCCTTCCTGATGAATCAACACAAGAGTTCAAAATGAATTACCGTTTCCAAGTTCATTGGAATCCACTGACAGCAGCGGGCTGTTTCATTAAACATGTTTACCAAATAAGCCAGGTTTATTTTAGTTTCTTGATTTGGTTCAAAATAAGTCGGACTAACTTAAATAAACCCGGCTTAGCAACTGATAACCTTGGACAACAAACACAGCATAAACAATCAATATTATCCCCGATCACAAAATCCTGACATCTATTCATAATTTAAGGCAAGTACAGGAAATATTATGTAAAAAATTTATAAAACACAATTTTAAGATTTGTGTTGTTATCTGCTTTGCTTGACTAGAGAAAATAAAACATACAAAATACACATTTAAGCATTTATTTAAAGTTATTTGCATATGTAGATTTCAATTACAATCATGGGCGTAAATTTCATTTAACAGTAGGTGGGGACAATAAATATAAAATTTCTCATGAGCAATTTTTGAAGGGGACACAAATAATACAGTCAAATTGTACTTATAAAGATATGTCCCCACAGTGAAAAACTTTGCTTCTATCATTATTATTGTAGCACGGAGACTGCGTCATTATGGTTATTTTCAACGTTTTTCTCAGGTTCAATGACAAAGCAGATCAGCACATTTCAAACAGCCACAAACCAAGGATAAGAAATACAATCCCTTTTATTTCATCCATGCTGACGATTGTAATGATGCCAGGTTGTTTACCTCAGCTTAGAGCGCTCTGCTCGCGCTGCTTCTCAGAATGTTTGGTCGCTATAGCAACCAGTTGTAACGTTAGTGGAAAACTGTAGGTCCGAAACAGAGCAGAACCGAACTGAACTGGTACCAGTCAGTGGAAAACCCCCATAAGCTGCAGTGCACTATGCAACAAGCTATTGTAAACAAGCTAACGTTAACTAGATAAGTAATATTTTAATCGCTAATATAGCAGATTCTTGTAAAATTACATCGGTAACGTTAATCAGCATTTTTGCTGCAACTGATTTATGAATGATATATACATATACATATATTTTTCACAATGGAGAGTGCGATTTTTTTAAATATTTTTTTTGGGGGGGACAACCCTCGGATGGGGGGGGACATGTCCCCTCTGTCCCCCCCGGGATTTACGCCCATGATTACAATGCATGTTTTTAAAGCCCGTTTTCTCTAAATTCGTTTTTTATTTCTTACCCAGAGGCAAAAATCATACACCAAACCTTACTGTTTTATTTCTAATAATATTCTGCATGTTTTTACAGCGGGTTTGTTAACATATCATTCATCTGTTACATATAACACTTCATAACTAAAAACATGGCGTAAATGTACCATTGACAGTATTTTCTGACTGTCTCTCAGTACGTTTTACTTTTAATATGTCCCAAAATAAATTTATTATAAATATGTTCGACTTTACAGTATCCAATTTTCATATTTCTGTTCAGGACAAGTATGGAAATAAGTGCACATTTAATTAGATACAGACTCATTTGCATATATAAACAGTTCAGAAAACGTTCTAATGCAAACTAGACTGAAGATTTGTGTATGGCGCACCGTGCCGAGTCTCACCTGAGCAGTCTGTAGTAGGCAAAGCGAAAGACTTCCTGGAGCAGGACTGAGAAGAAGACCCCAAAAATCAGCAGGCCCCTCTGAAGACTGAGATCCTGCGAGTTACTGGCCTTTATAGCGATGAACCACACCAGAGAGGACAGGAGCAGAGACAGCAGCCAGAAAAACGCCCTGAAACAAACACACGGGCTGTGTTCCAAATCATGCCATACTATCATACTACTCTCACTATTCCTGCAGTATACTGTGCATAGTATGATCATTTCCTTTATGCACGGAATACCCGGATGCCCAACTATATCTGCCAGAATCTGCTAAATATAACAAGTACACTAGCTGTTATATTGTACTATATTGCAGTATGCCATCCTGTGAATTTTCTAATAAAATGTATATATACAAATGATCAATATGTTATTGCATACTGTTTTATAATGTACTGAAGTATAAATATATATTTTTGTGTAAACAGAATTTATCATTATTTGCATTTAGTGTAACTAGAATATAGCACTTTTTTTAGTGTACCTCCCAAAAATATAATTGTTCGGTTAAAGACAGCTCAGTGTTGATTCAGTTCTGTCCAATATGTTAAGGCCACCAATTATGAAATGAGTTAAATTGGGCAATATACATTCTTTAAGGCTTGTTAATAAGGCTGCATACTGGTAAACAAAGATTAAGCACACGGTAAGCACATTTAAAAAATAAAAAGCTGTGCTGTCAGTGTTTGTCATGTGACCACACACTTTCTTTAAAAAATAGTATGCACCGTGTACTGCGCAGTAAGCAAGTATGCCATTTGGAACACAGCCATGCATTGTCCACTTCCAAGGGCCTGTTAATGCACGAACAACAACTTTAAAGACATAGACACTGTATAACTTAATGAACACTCGAACAGAAAAGTCAAGGTCTTATTTTAAAATATCTGAAAGTTCTAAACATTATATAAAGAAAGTACAGTACAGTGACGTCACCAGAGTAACACTATGGAACGCTCCGCTGAATAACTGCTGTTTGAATTAAAAACAAGGTAGCGTTACGAGGAGGTAACGTTAAGTGAGTGAGTGAAGTGAGGCTGGATCACGTGACTCACCCTGCGATCAGAATGAGGACTCTTAACGGGTCTTTGGCGATGGTGAAAACAAACAAGGCGAAAGACGGACCAAACGCTATGAAAGCACAGCCAAAAAACACAGCCAGAGTCATCCTGGAGGAACAGTTTCTCTGTGACTGTCCGAGCTCGACAGAAGCACTCAAAACGAGCCGCGCTGCTGAGACAGTAAACGCGAACAACGCTGATAGAGAACAGACGCGGGTTTACTTAACTCTCCACAAAACAGAGCGAGTTTAAACCTGATATTCTCGTTAACAGCCGTACAACACAGTATCCTCAAAAAGAATCGACACAAAGCTAATACATCCGATTATATTCGTGCGCTCTATATCGTTCTTCGGCGAGCGCTTTGTTCGGTAACATTTTCAAACTTAATCTTCAATTTCTCTTTACCCGAATACACACACGCGACACTTCCGAGCGCTTCTGTTTTGTGTATATAAAGATTGGCTCGCGCTTCCGGGTTTACGTGCACGTCTGCGGGGAGCGCTCCCGCCGCTGCGTGGCGCTGTGAGAGCAGCAGTGTTGCCAAGTCCGTGGTTTTCCCGCGAAATTGTGCTACACTGTTGCCGCGGGTCGAAGCGACCCCAACAGGGGCGTAGCCTGGGGGACACGTCCCCCGCACTTTTAGAAACATGTGATTCTGACGTATCTTATATGTCTATGATTCTGTCCCCCGCTCTTCTTTGACCCATTGCCAATCTTTCTACCCGCGTTCTCTGATTGGTCACTTAGATTTGAGTGACCTAACATTCAGCCAATCACAGGCGAGTCATCTCTTGGGCGCGTCTTCCATGAGCTTTAAATCTCTCGCGGTTTCAACTGACCCGATCAGCATATATGGTTTGCGCGGAGGGGGCTTTAAACGGTTTCTAACGTTCTGTAAGCGATCATGGCACGTTCACAAAATTGCACTAAAACGCCAATTGGTATTCTATTTAGAGTGTATGTGTATATATGAACATGCATGTACTTACTTTGTACAGTATGTACATCATTTATTTTCCTTTGAGGGTCACATCACCTGACAGACCCCCCACACCCCCACACACTACACACACACTTTTAAAATGGCTGCTACGCCCCTGGACCCCAATAACGTGATATTTAGGCTTATGAATGCACATTTTACTGGAGGAACTCCACCGAAAAACGTGTATTTTACCCCCGGGAACGCGGTTTTTACCTGGCAACCCTGATAGCAGACTGTCTCCTGTGAACAGAAAGCTAAAGAAAAGCGGCAAATGCAGTCGCAACTGTACATAAAGCAGCATGTTTTAGTGCTGTTATTCCTGTCTGGTCATGTAAACAAACAGTTTCGAGGTGGTTAGTAACACTGCTATAATACGCTACAGCAAAATATTTCTGACAGTTAACATAATTTAGTACTGATCTATCATCGAAATGATTCAAATAATGTTAGAATAAAATAATATTGACACCAATGAAAAATCATACAATTTGATAACGTCAAAAAACGTCAGTTTCTGTGTCATGATGTAATTATAATACATCATCATAACGCATTAATTACGCATGGAGCAGCAATTAAAATAGTTTTGCATTTATGTGCTCTTAAAGGAGCAGTTCACTTCCAGAACAAAAATTTAATAATGCACCCCCCCCCCCCTTCTTGTCATTCAAGATGTCTTTCTTTCTTCAGTCGTGAATAAATTATGTTTTTTGGAGGAAAATATTGCAGGATTTCTCTCCATATTATGGACTTCTTTGGTGCCCGAGTTTGAGCTTCCAAAGGGCTCTAAATGATCCCAGCCGATTGGTTATAACGATTGAATATTTTCTAATACATAATTACAATTGATATACTCTGTAACCTCAGACACTCCTCTTGTCTAGCTCTGCATGAACTCAGTTCATGTCTGGGTATGTTGAAAAACTCCCATCTCATTTTCTCCTCCAACTACAACATCCCCCTACACCGCTGATCAATGATGTGTGATTAGTAATTAGACTAACTAGCTAGCTATCTGATTAGCATCTACAACATCTACTGTTGTGGGTTGCATGTCTCTGTTTTAGAGTATAACTCATGTCTGGTCTCTTCAGTGTTTTAACAGATTCACTCATAAAATACATAAATATGCATTTATTTATTATCACTATTTATTTACTACTTATTTATGCTAATACTTATCAGTATTTATGTTATATTATGTTATAGTAAAGTTTTTTGGGGAGGGGGAGCACCAACAGACCCTGGGTCGGCCCTGGTCCCGGGTCGATGCACTGATTGACGGTGGGACAGTCTTCTAAGCTGTTACATGCAAACATGAGAACGTAAACAGAGAATAGAAATAGTAAATGTAGACCTAATATCGTGTTTAGTACAATAGAAATGAATGTCAACCACACCGGGCACGAGGGCAGCTCCTTTCGCCATTAATTGTGGTTATTTATGATAAAGTTACAGATAAAGTAAAACAAATCCTATGTTTATTCCGGTCAGTACAGAACAGCACCATTTACCCCAATCTACAGCAATGTGTAATTATAATTCTACAACACTAAAGTTCAATTCTACAATACAGGTGTTTTGGATGGTGTTAGTCTCTAGTGTAAAGTCATGTTATGTAACTGTTTGACGTTTACATGGTTTATTAAGCAACCATAATAGTGTTTTAGTATGCTTTTATTGACAATGCTATTTATAGTGTTTGCATTTCACATTTATATTATATATTTATATTGCTTTACATTTCACTATGGATTATATTCTGTATAATTGAGTATGTGACGAATAAAAAAAACCTTGAACCTATAGGATCAAGGCACATTATATGTGCCATAAAATAAAGTTAGTTCATTTTTATTTCTATAACATCTGTTCCACACACACAGATTAGATGAAGTATGCATGTACTGTGCATCCTGTAAACTGGCCACGCTTTCTTGTGGATGTCTTGAATTTGCTGACACGACTGGGATACACTACATGCAGTGGTTTTATATGTATGGGCTTTGTGTTGGTATTTTCTAAAAAATAAAATCTGAACAGAAAATGTTTTCCTAGGAGACTGGGTTGGAAACACAGAAAATCAGTTTGGGTCATGTTCATGATAACGGTCCCAGACCGTGCAGGACAAAAATCAGGCCTGGAGAATTTAACCTCGGTTACATTGGTGCTATTGCTTGCTAATCAGGCACAAAGACTCACCTTACATGGCCAATAGGTGGTGCTACATTTTGGGTCTCAACCAAAGCCATGCATTATGTGGTGAATAACCTACTTTAGCAAACTAGTCCAAAGCCACTCTGCAGGTAAGCACAAAGTGGTTCAGAAAGATTGTCTGGAGTCTGTTATCAATAATGCAACAGCACAGCAAGACTTTGATTTACACTGAATGCATGAACTGATCAAATCTGGACACTCAGTGCAATACAAGTGCATCCAGGAAGTATTGAGACCAAATTATTGTTTCATGCATTTTATATTGCAGTCTTATGCTTATACTCCATCACATATTGCACTAATTTTAATTTATTAAAAAGCAACACCAAAATGATTAATACATAAAGCAGCAGAAGTACAACAGTCCTTGTTTCTCACTAAATCATAAACCTTTACTATGGCAAGAGACAAATACATATCCATACACGGTTCAGTCTTTTAATCTTTCCTGTTATTGTCAGACTTCGTAAGATGATTTTTCAATAAAAAGGCACAAATCTGGTTTCAATATTTTAATCAAATAGCTCAAACAATTGCATAGGATACATAAACAGGTGATGCATAAAATTGCAGGAATTATTAAAATGTGCGCAAGAATTATCAAAATATTATCCCTTTTATATACCAAATAAATGCATGTTTTTTTCTAGGATTCACTACATATGATTTGCATCAGAGGGATTTAAACAATATTTCCCCCAATTAATCAAATTCATTACATTCTTCCACATATATAACAACTGATTCAGCAATCTCATCCAACCCCATTAGTATCGTTATTATTAATATCAGTTATTCTTCAGAGATTTGGTCAGATCTGTCAAATATTATATATATATTCACAATATAAGCAAGGCTTTATCAGCACAAGTTCATTTAGGAGCAGAGCACGAGATCAGCGAATTTCATTGAAAGGCCACAAGTTTGCAGCGCTGCATATGGAAATATTCATAACAATTTTGCAGGTGATATGAGAAACAGTTACAATCACAGCTGTGCATTTTGGTGCACGTCAATGAATAAGCTTTAAAAAAACAGTACGCTCAAAAGTGATTGTATTGTACAAAATCATGCCTTTACATTGATATTATATGTTTTACATCCAAAAGCTACATTTGTAGCAAACATGATGTTTATAATAACTCAAATCAGTAGGATTTAAGGTTGATCCTTGGTTTAACTCTGCTATTGCATTGTTTGCATCGGGCTGTTTGGAAAGAAAAGGGCAAGTGTGTGACTAAGACATTGACTTCTCAAAGCAAGTGCTGCGTCAGGCCCTGCTGGAGAGCTTGTGTGCGGTCAGACGCCGGCGTTAGAGGTTGTTGAGCTCCAGAAGCGTCTGGTCCAGCACTTGATGCATGTTCAGATTCTCCTCTTTGGCCTGGGCCAGTTTCTCTGGTGATGTGAGAACAAGACATTTAGTGAGAAAAATCAAACGAGCAGGCAAACGAATCATGAAAAAAAACTATACAATTGATTGTTATCAGTCTTTCATATTTAGTATATAAAGAATAAATCGGCATAAGAACAATAGATTGTTTTTCTGGGACCGTTGGTGCAGTCTCGGTAGATTTTTAGGATATTTTGGTGCTGAGACTCGCGTCTGCCAGAAGGAAGAGTGCTAAGCCTTGTTTTGGGAATGTCACGCGTGTCAGGTTTGATAACAGTGTTACTTCGAAAAGAAAAGTAAGGCTTTACAATATTGTGTTGTTACTCCAGGAAAAATACTAATTGCATTACTTGGTTACTTTTTTGTAAGTAATGCATGTTACTTTTGCATTATTTGTGTCACCTGGGCTGAGCTTTCTTATTAATAACAAAATCCCAAACTTTATATTTTTTGGCAACTGGAAGGACCCTTTCAGACCTAAAGTGAAATGAATAAACCTCTAAGTGCCTCTGCTCGACTTCACTCAACACCGGGACAGGAGAGTCATTATACGTGACCCTGGAGCACGAAAGCAGTGTTCAGTCGCTGGGGTGTATTTGTAGCAATAACCAGCAATACATTGTATGGGTCAAAATTATTGATTTTTCTTTTATGCCAAAAATCATTAGGATATTAAGATCATGTTGCATGAAGTTATTTAGTAAATTTCTTACTGTAAATATATCAAAACCAAATTTTTGATGAGTAATATGCATTGCTAAGAACTTCATTTGAACAACTTTAAATATGATTTTCTCAATATTTAGATTTTTTTGCATCCTCAGATTTTCATATAGTTGTATCTCAGACAAATATTGTCCAAACCATACATCAATGGTTTTGTGCTCCAGGGTCACACATGGGAAAACTATTTCATTGTAAATGTAAAAGTAATGCATTACACTTTAGTAGTTACTTGAAAAAGTTCTGATTATATAACTTGTGTTTCCGCCTCCAATGTTTCCATATTCCATGTATCAGCACCTTTCATTTGTTTATCTTATCAAGGGTTTGTTCTTCTGTCAAACCAGCTATCAACAACAAGCCATGTTATAGAACCACCTGCAGTTTGTGGAAGCATTCAATATTTAATAAAGCCAGATCATATTAAAGAAGCCGTCAATAACACAAGCAACTCTTACCAGTTTGTGTCCAACTAAGTTACAAATTGATGTGACCGGAAAATAAAAACAGGAATCTTGCAACAGTACAACACGTGACCCTCTCGGTCTAAACACAGCTAAAGTCGTTTTTGTGTGATTTGCTGTTTTTTACCAAACATCATCCTTCATAAGGTGAAGAACATTCTGTGAAAATGTAACCTTTATGTCTTTAATATTGACTTGAGTAAGGTCATGTCAAAGATTGAAAATATAGTGAAATTAATGGTTGAAAATCAAACTTCGATGCTTATTATTTCATAATTCGATGGAGACTTTAGCCTGGATTTCACAGAGAGGGTCAGATATAGTTTCTGCTGGGTAATGATCCAAAACAGAAACCGCAGTACTTCTGAACGAGTTACACGACTGTGAGCTCATCTAGGAAATTATTCTTTAAATATATATATATATATATATATATTCAGAATTTATGAATATTCAGAAACAACAAAATAAAACCTCAAGCAAGTTTTTTTTTAATGCGCATTTTGAAAACGTTGTTCACATCTGGATGCTTTTATCCAGCATTTTTATGCAATATTTGGAAACAAAAACAGAAGTTGAAACAAAGCCTAAACACCGGGAAGCCAAAACGATGATGAAAAAACAAAAAATAAATACAAAAAGTGACCATGGACCACAAAACCAGTAATAAGGGTCAATTGCTGAATAAATCATCTTTCCATTGATGTATGGTTTGGACAATATTTGTCTGAGATACAATATTAGAAAATCTGGAATCTGAGGATGCAAAAAAATCTAAATATTGAGAAAATCATCTTTAAAGTTGTTCAAATGAAGTTCTTATCAATGCATATTACTAATCAAAAATTAAGTTAATACATTTACCGAAATGAAATTTACTAAATATCTTTATGGAACATGATCTTAATATCCTAATGATTTTTGGCATAAAATAAAAATCTATAATTTTGAACCATACAATGTATTTTTGGCTATTGCTACAAATATACCCCAGCGACTCACTGCTTCTGTGCTCCAGGGTCACATATACAGAATAAAGATTCCAAGAACAGCCAGTTACTAATTCTGGGGTTTGATGCAGTGGTCACTCCTGATTTTGTAATAATTACAGCATTATTTAGAAGTTGTAGACATGAAACATGAATGCTAAAAGTTTCATAACAGAAGACAAAAACATTTAGCAATTTGCAGCTACTTTAATAAAAAGAGACTGCGACAGAGCTGCTCATTTATTTATGGTCCTAAAAAAACAACAACATCTGATACTTTGCAAACAATAATTATAAACCAGTCCTGTGCTCCAAGATTTTTAGTTTAGCCATTTTACTTTTTCATTTGTGATAAGGTGAGCGAACACAAGTTTATTTTTTTGTTATAAGACACGTAGTTATAACTGTGCACATTATAGTTGCATTTTTTGTATAAAGTGTATATTATATAGGATTGCTGTATGTCACAATGCTAATATCATACGTAATCTGTGCGGACACACACACACACACTTCTGATGCGGAGACGTTAGCATGAAATAAACAAGCCCTCTGGAACAGGTTCGCGTTCACAGAGTAAGTTGCTTACCTTGGTTTTGGGAACCAGCAGTTAACAGCTTACTCAGAGTTAACTTACTCGGGTTAGTTAAACCTACTTTCTGGGAACACCTCCAGTTGTGTATATTGTACGATTTCTCAATTGCTTTGGCACATTTTTTGAAACGGTCTTAATCTCTACACTATAAATTATCAAAACTGTTTGACCCCATCACACATCTGCAAACAATAGAAACTCACCCACAATATTTTATTCATGCTTCAAAACCTAGTTATTGTGTCAGTGACTTGGCCAAAGCCACCACAGTAAAACGTGTTTTTGCCATCGTGTGAGCCTCACTGGTCAAAATGTTTAGATGTTTGTTCACCATGGAGATATTGGTTATTTGCTAATTTTATTTCATATTAGTTATATGCATTTTCTTCTACTTTGTCAGACTGATTTCGATAATATACAAGAATGTCAGTTTTGTATTGGGAAAAGCCAACACTGTAGTACACAAACACAAAAAGAACATTTATTTATACAGTAAATGTACTTTTGTGTTACATGTAAACTGAAGATGCACTATTGCTTATTAATTTTTGCACACTGTTGTCTTCCGCTTACACCACACATCCTCATGTATTACCCATTGCTCATCAAGCTACTGTGAATGTTCACAGTCTACACGCAACATTTCTACAGATACATGTACTGTACACATATAAATGTATTTATACAGCACTGCAGCTGCTGTGGTGACGCTCGTCATCGTTTAAATTGGTATTGATTGTGCTGGGCAAACTCTATATACGTGACCCTGGAGCACAAAACCATTTATAAGGGTCAAGTTCTCGAAATTGAGATTTATGCTGAATATATAATATTTCCATTGATGTATGATATGGACAATATTTGGCTGAGATACAACTATTTGAAAATCTGGAATCTGAGGATGCAAAAAAATCTAAATATTGAGAAAATCATCTTTAAATGAAGTTCAGCAATGCATATTAATAAAATTCAGTTTTGATATATTTATGGTAGGAAATTTACTAAATATCTTCATGGAACATGATCTTAATATCCTAATGATTTTTGGCATAAAATAAAAATTTATAATTTTGACCCATACAATGTATTTTTGGCTATTGCTACAAATATACCCCAGCGACTCAACACTGCTTTGTATTTGTGCTTCAAGACTTCGATGAATGGCAAGAGTCCCCATTTCATTACAATGACAAGTAGAGTTGAAACCAGGCAGATATATTACAGTGAATTTCTGTTTACAAAAATGTGCACAAACATTTCCAAATATTATGGAAAGTTTCAGGAAATGTTCTGCACCTTTGCCAACTTAACAGACATTACAAAACCCTTCCATGTCTAATATATATATATATATATATATATAATTTCCACACTTGTATAGATAGTCAATAGACAGGTCTGATAGATAACTGAATGGATCATTTTGCATGTGATGGCTCACACAATGAAATAATGTTTAGAAGTCGCTAAGAGTTTGACAATTTCACTGAGAATCAACTCATCAGTTTTGATCAACAAGCCATTTGCATTTAGTTATTGTGCAAATTTTACACTTATTTGCACACATGTGCCAAAACACATGCAATTTGCTTAAATCAACAGGAAATTAAAATCTTATGTGAACAAAAACTAATTCAGACATCTGAACTTATGAAAAAAAAAACTCATTTGAGAACTGAGCCAAAGCAATTGTAAGAAAACAATGACATCAGGCATGACTTTTTAATTTTACTTTATCATTTCAATATTCTAGGTTTGAAACTGAAGTTGAAATCACAGAAAGCTACTTTGGACCAGAAAATTTCACGGAGCAAGTCAGTTTAATTTGAATGGCACCGATATTTGACTTTAACTCTATTGCTGCATTAAAGTATTGAGGTCTGTCCCATCAGAGCAATGCTAGGAAATGAACGTTAAGCATGTTGAAGGACATCCATTAATCAAGCTTTCACATATGAATTGACAATGTTTCTGACTTCAGCATTCAATGTAATTAATATGAAACTGCAGAGAAGAATACGCATCTCATTAGGCTTTGACCAGTTGCTGCACTGCCTGATACGTGACCCTGGAGCACAAAAGCAGTGTTCAGTCGCTGGGGTATATTTGTAGCAATAGACAAAAATACATTGTATGGGTCAAAATTATACATTTTTCTTTTAAGCCAAAAATCATTAGGATATTAAGATCATGTTCCATGAAGATATTTAGTAAATGTCTTACCATAAATATATAAAAACGTAATTTTTGATTAGTAATATGCATTGCTAAGAACTTAATTTAAAGGTGATTCTCAATATTTAGATTTTTTTGCATCCTCAGATTCCTGATTTTCAAATATTGTCCAAACCATACATCAATGGAAAGATGATTTATTCAGCTTTCAGATTATGCATAAATCTCAATAAAAAAAAAAATGACACTTAAGACTGGTTTTGTGCTCCAGGGTCACATATAAGAACTGCACACAAGACAGTGGAGAATTAAAAAAATATATTGTGAGAGATACATTTTCCTGATTACAAAGTAAACAACCCCTGAAATGTATATTTAAAAACATAAAAAAAGAAGTTTTTGTACATTTTAAAATGCTCTTTTACTGATATCATTAAGTACAGTAAAACATTTTTTTTTTGGTGTTGAATAGTTTGTAATTTGCTAATCTCACGTGAGTGATATATTTCTGTGAATACATGCAACCTCCCTGAAACTATGGTAGCTCTGCCTGCTGTTCGCAGGGTCTGTTCTCGTGCGCTTATGCATTAGTTTGCACAACGATTGCACAACGATTGGATTGCACAACCTGAATGATTCACAGCATAAAATGCATGTGATAATGCAAAATAAATCAAGAAGCAATGAAACAGAAGACAGACATTTTTACATTTATTACAGCAGCAGGAAAAAGTAAAGCAGCGGCGAGCACGTATGACACAGATGCTAAACATCGGCTTATCGAGAACAACACACAATGTGGACCGCTCCATTACAAAACTGAACACCACCTGATGTCCGATTCACAGTCACATGGAGAAAAACAGACAGAACACAGAAGAGGAGAAGGACGAGGAGGAGACCGAGAGAGCGTTTAGAGGGTAGTCATGTCGTTTAGAGCCAGATCCAGCTCCTCGCTGAGGGCTTTACCCTTCAGTTTCTGAGCATACACCTCATCTGTACATCGTCCCAGAGAAGAACACACACACACGAGACGGACAGAACGAAACAAGCAGCAGAAAGAGAAAATAATACCATGAGATGGAGGACAAATCACGGTTGCTTCACTGCAATGTCTGGACAACAAGCAATCTTGGTTAGAAAACCGTGCCTCAAGCATAATTTTCAGACTTGATCAGTGGCTCTGAAATGAAACCCATGATGCATGCTCTCACGTGTCGTCTATTATTCCCTCAACATCTAAGGTGTCAGAGTCACCCCGCCAAAAACAGATGACATGCAGTTTCAGTCCATCAAAAGACACTAGATCCATATATAGGAAAAGCACACAGCGCCAACGACAAGCAACATTAGTATATGACATCCGCCTCTATCTGGTCATGCCAAACTTTTTCTTTGAATCATTTTGGTTACAAAACATGGGAGAGAGGTTATAATTAGAACGAGCAAGGCAGCAAATCTGCTAATACACACAAGTAGACGGCTGTTATTTTGTCATTAGTGCCGTCAGTCTTTACAGGCAGCAGAACAAATCTTGAAGAAGTACCTTCTAAATCATCAATGGTCTTCTCAAGCTTGGCCACAGACCTCTCAGCAAACTCAGCACGCGTTTCAGCCTGGAGGAAAGAAAAACAACATTTATCAGAATGAATATTTTAGAAATATTACAGCGCTATTGTACTTGGTCACATGTGTAATGATGATCAATGAGCTGATTGAATGGTTTTGTTAATCGGTCTGATTACACTGCATGGTTTGAAGGGGTTTCTCACTCAATGAAGACAGAGAACATAAAGAGCGCTGGATGAAGGGACTGGGATCAATCAAGTGAAACTAAACCAGCAAATGCATCTTATCTTTTGCCAGAGATAAAGATCTTTTTCATCTCGGAGATAAAGAAGTTCAACATTGCACGGATGGACTGACCATATTAGTGAACCAGTGTCGGCTTATAGGCAAGACAGTGTCAAAACCAAGTTCATATACTGTACAAATTATTTAATATACACATACATAACTACACACACACACAAACACATACACATACATATATGGTCTTTTTTAGTATTTAATTAAACCTAATCAGTAACAATACTCTCAAAACTGAACTGCCGTGTTCACTCAACAACCCCAGTCATAAAAGTGTTCCATAAATAAAATCTCTAGCAATCAATAACCTACCAAATCAGTTCTGGTTACACAAATGATAAGACTTTAGTCTGTGCACATGTGCTATTGAAACCCATGATAAGAAAACAGTGTTTCGCTAAGTGTTAGTAACTGCATTATTTCTGTAAGGGTGGTGCTGTGTGGACTGAAAAGCTTGTATTTATGCACGATCATGTTTACAGTTTACCACATTACTGCAGTTTCTATGGCCAAGGCTGTTTAATCTGGTTTCAGATAGCTTTAACATAAGGCTCCCATAACAAAGTTTTCAAACTTTTTCAAACCCCTTTGACCTAAATTATTGTACCCCCTAAGATTTTAAGTAAATATTTAAATAATTAAATGGCACATTTGCATGTTTAACTTTTCAGTTTCATATCAGTTTTAAAGTTTCAGAAGTATTTACATAGCTATTGTTATTATTACACTCAACAAAGTAGAAAAACTCATATTACTGTAATTATTAAAATTTTTCAACAAGAATATTTTTTAATATAGGGTTTCCCAAAAATAGATTTTTTTTAAATACATTTAAGATTTTACATTTGCATAAATCTGTAAAATTTCTTAGCAAAAACGTTTCAATTTACATATATTGTTTAATTAATTTGTTAATGGTAAACGTACCAACTCACGAACCCCCTGCAATCCACTTACAAACCACCAGGGGTTCGCGAACCCCACTTTGGGAAACCCTGACATATACAGTATCAGATTGAAATGAGTCAAATGGCATGAGTTTATAGCTGATAGAGAGTAGCAGTTATCCTGGATTTTCATACACACCTCTTTGAGCTTGTCAGTGAGTACTCGGATTTCCTCTTCATATTTGTCCTCCTTTGTGGAGTACTGGGGAGTAAATAAAACATGAATCAGTGATGTTGCAGCGATCAGCATGTGAAGACGAACTGAAAACCAAGAGCATTTTTCACAAGCTCTGCAATAATTATGTCTTTGAAGATAAAACAAAGGTTTTATTTACATACAATTCAATATTCAATACTCTTTACAGGCTAAATGCTCACTGCAGATGAAAAATACATATGAAATACAGATGAATGAATACATATGAAAATGCATATGAAGAGAACATTGCATAGCATTGGCAAAAGAGAGATGGCAGTGAAGTCTATGGAGAAAGCTATTTTACTCAACCAAGGGAACAATTCACTCTATTGGCTAATCTCACCCTATATGCAATGCATCAAATTTTAAAGTTTGGCTTAAAATTTGGATAAATTACATGTGATATACAATCATTTGTTGTACAAAGACCAAATTACAACCACAAATACAGATTAGCCCTGTGAGAGTGAACATGAGCAGTCTGGCTTGAAAATGAATAGCAGGGCATTTGGACGTTTCACTGCAACACATACTAGGGCTCTGCCTACCTTCTCAGCCTGTGCCTCCAGGGACTTCAAATTGTTGGTGACATTTTTCAATTCTTCCTCTAGGTCACCAGATTTGCTGTAGCACAGTAAGAGATGCAGGAAAAGAAAGGGCAAAAGGAAAGAGAGACAGAACTTTGAGGAGATAGGAAAGGCAGCGGTTTAAGCTAAAGAGACCCCAACCTGAATGAAACAGGTTAATAATAAATCTCCTTAATTTTGGCTGAATATTAGAGCCAATCAAAGTTTCAAGCACATCAGGCATTTTAAATGCCTTTACAGGTTTTTCACGAAACAGTTTCTTAAGCAATGCAGAATTTGACTGTACCCGAGGACTGGCTACTTTAATAATAAACTAATAATTAATAATAATAAAAATATAATAACAGATAAAAAAAACCTAAACTATGATAATAGTATTACAAATAATAAATAAAATAACAAATTTATTTTTTCCAAGGTGCTTGTTACACAACTGCAGTAATTAAAGTGTGGTGTTCCCCAAGGCTCTAGTTGAGGTCCCTTTTTATTTAGCAAAAGATGCGTTTATCTGCACAGGGAGAGGGCCGAGAAGAGCAGCACTGGAGGACACAGATCTCCGAAAGCGAGGACAGGTCAAGAGAAGCCGTATTTAACGTGCTACATCAGCCTCTCAGCAGTACCTTTTCCTCTCCGGCCATCATGGATTTCAAATTCTGGTCCATGAGTTTAAGTTCCTCCTCCAGCTGCCTGACTCGACTGGGTTAGTCCAAAACGGGAGGTAATGGGAGGGTCACAGGATAAGGAGCAAAGGATCATGCATTTTGACAATCAGAAACCTTGCTGTTGTTAAATAATCCTGAGAACTCTTCTGTTATTTTATTAAAAGCATATCGCAGCAGACAGAATCCTGGAAATGCTGAATGTAGCTTTGTTTCCGGTAACACAGACATGCATCTTAAAACTCATGCAAACGTAATGCACTTTTGTTACCATCTCATATACATATCCCACACATTGTCTGAGTAAATTAATACAATCAACATTTTTTTGGCAAGGAATTTGATTAAGCTCGTTCATGTTTTCATGATGTTAGTGCTAGCCTACACTTTTAGCATCCAGGAATATGCTCCCTTATGACTGAAATGAAAGTATCAGTACCAAATATCATTGACTACAGAATCCCGTTAACACACATTTTTATTTTAACGGTCTAATGTGCCCGGTGCAGGTGCAGTTAGGACGTGAATCAACTTTTGCTAGTTTAAGACAGGAAAACGGTCAGCGCACCCGGCGAATGGTCTAAAAGGGTTGTTCCTATTCTCTAAAAAAGCAATGGGTGTGTTTTGGGCATAACATGCACTAAATCCATCTCCCATTCCCTTTAAGAGCGAGTTGCCAGGTTGTATTCACTATTTAAACGGCAGAATTTTAAGACGCACAGACTGAATGCGTCTCCAGAAAGCAAACGGATCTGCTAGTGCGCGAGCAAATAGACAGGCTAATTCTGATACACGCAATGCCTATCCATTATGACATGCATGACATTTTTATATTTATGTAGCCTACACAATAATAATATTATTTTACAATGTAATCCTTTAATTTTTTATATTTGGCATCAATGTGTGTAACAAGCAAAGTGAACGTGTGTTGTGGACCCACCCAGAGGCGCATTTTCTACGAACGCGCTTTTTAAATAACAAAAACAATTATGCACTAGTGACTTTAGACTAGGTTTGAGTTGGTCTATGGTGCAGTCTATTTTCAGTTCCTCAAAATAGCCACACGCCGACAATGCGCCTGAACACACCTCGTTTTCAGACCAGCACGCCCATGAGCGCACAAATAGGCGTAAAATGCATTTGCTATGTAAACAACGCAGCACAGGACTTGAAAATTATAATTGCGTTGGGCTGAAACTAGCAAAAACACTTGCGCCGGGTGTATGATAGGGCCCACAAAGTTATTGATGTTATTATTTATTTATGAATACAGTCAATAAAGTTCAGTCTCAACTAAACTGTTTTTAATGAGCATGATATGTACTTACGCCTCAGCCACTTCAGCTCGCTCCTCAGAGCGCTCAAGCTCAGTCTCAAGAATCACCAGTTTACGCGCCACCTGCGGAGACACACACACACGTTATGGAGAAGGCAGTTAATCCTCAAACAATGCAGGAAAATTCAGCTTTCGATATAGTGACATATCTTCCACACTAAAAAAACAAAAACAAATATATATTAACTCTGTGACCATTTGATCAAGAAAGCAGCATGATTGTTCTTTAGTTGAAGTGCTTACATATCCTGAAATATCAATCAGACACAATGACAGAAATTGCAGCTGCATATGAAACTTGTAATATGCATGCAGGGTGTCTATCATACAATCTTTCCAACTTTCAAGAAATGGCCACAAGCCAATGCTACGTATAAATATATCCTTTAAATGAATAAATGTGACCCTGGACCACAAAACCAGTAATAAGGGTCAATTTCTCGAAATTGAGATTATGCATCAACTGAAAGCATAATAAATAATATTTCCATTGATGTATGGTTTGGACAATATTTGTCTGAGATACAACTATTAGAAAATCTTGAATCTGAATATTGAGAAATCTGAATATTGAAAAATCTAAATAGAGAAAATCATCTTTAAAGTTGTTCAAATGAAGTTCTTAGCAATGCAGATTACTAATCAAAAATTATGTTTTGATATATTTATGCAATACATTTACAAAATATATTCATGGAACATGACCTTAATATCTTAATGATTTTTGGCATAAAAGAAAAATTGATAATTTTGACCCATACAATGTATTTTTGGTCATTGCTACAAATATACCCCAGCGACTTGACTTACTGCTTTTGTGCTCCAGGGTCACAAATATGAAATATAAGAAAACATGAATAAATTATTTCTTCGTTATGTCCAGTAAGTTTATGGGCTTACTTTACTTTGTCTGAATCCTGAGTGTTTCTGAATCTAGAAATGATAATGTTTTCCATGCCCACCATTGTGAACTTTTTTGGAACTTTGATGCATGGCCATAATTCCATATACAGTGAAAAGCATCTACTTATAAGAAGCCTGATGTAAATTAATTCCAGTCATTTAATAACGTGAGGTTGGCTGGCATGCACACCTCCTCATATTTGCGGTCAGCCTCCTCAGCGATGTGTTTGGCCTCCTTCAGCTGCATCTCCTGGATCTCCATCTTCTCCTCATCTTTTGTTGCTCTGTTCTCTATCACCTTCATTCCTCTGTTTGGAGAGACCACACGGTCAGTATTACATTCAGAGGTGCCCTGACAGACAAACTCGGCAAGTAGAAACACAACAGGTTTAAAATCATGAAACACTGGACGGGTGGCTGATCCTTTACAGTGTGGCTAGTTTGTCTTTCGAATGGCAAAAAACAATTTGAAACTACCTGAAACTCTGGCTTTGAACAGGTGTGAAAATAATTCATTTCATGTTTTTATCCCGATTACTAAAAACTAAAGGGATGCATGTAAAATGAATATAAACACTGCCCCATGAACAAAGGCCAGGGGCCTGTACCATAAATCCGGTTTAGCTGGGTAGCCAGATATGTTACAGTTTAGTTTGCACCAATACTGGATTTAAGGTACCATGGAAGTGGCTTTTGGCAGTGTTCACCACCATAACAACTTACGCTCCACAGCTAACCTTAGGTTATGTTCTGGTTTAGATATCTCAAACTGAAAATTGACCAATCAGCTTCAAGCAAAGTTACACATCATTGATGCAATAAAGCCAGTTTCTCTTACTCCAAATTAAAGGACGCTACATAGTAAAACATTTTAAAATATAAAATCATTTGATTTTAGAGATAATTTTTTATAACGTTTATGTGATTTATATAATTATTATACCATAATTCATTACAAAAGCTAGCTTAGTTTAATAGTAATTATTAAGCTTTTATTTAAAGCTAATATAAACCCATAATACACAATATAAATACGTTTCAGAATGAAAAGCTTTAAACATGACTACATATGAGCTTAGATTTTTAAGTGTTTTTATACCTATAAATATTATAAACTCTACAAACTAACTTTACAACTTTGACTTGCACTGATATGGTAAGAGGTTTTCTTTACATTGTTCTCTTTCATGGATCGATCGTTTCATCTTGCGGTGTAAATGTGTTTATATTCTTCATATTGTTTGATCTTTGGTTGTGAATCGCACTGACTCTCTCACGAGAGGAGAATCACAGTTTCAAGGCTTGTGATTGGCTGCTCATTACTGATGTCACACTTTCACGTGCACGTGCTCCATTAACTCCAGATCAACCCCGAGTTGACAGAGAAAGTTTATGATCAGCTTCACGATACAAACAAAGCCAGATCGAACTGGTTTGGTCGCTCTAAACTAATCCTGTAACCCTGAGTTTGTTCAGCCACCATCATGGTACAGGCCCCGTGTGTGTAGTTTAAGTGTTAAAGCCGCCGCGGTCTCACCTCTCGCTCTCATCCGCGGCTTTCTCTGCCTCCTCCAGCTTCTGTAGCGCGGTGGCGAGTCTCTCCTGGGCACGATCCAACTCCTCCTCTACCAGCTGGATACGTCTGTTCAGGGACGCCACCTCAGCCTCGGCCTGCCATCACAGGACAATCAGTCAATGCACACCATGACACGGAGCACAACTGTGATCTGGAACTTGTTGGATAATGTGACGGCAACATGCAATGTGAAAATCTTGAGATTAACCTCCAATACAGTGGAAAATTACATCTAGAGCGTCAAGATAAAAGACTTTTCAACCACAAAATGTCTTTCTTCATATTGTTATGTTTCCTAAAAAAGTATGTCTTTTGAAAAAAAATAAAAATAAAGGTAGACTTGTGGCAATCAGTATAACTCAAATACATTTTTTTTTCTGTATTATACTGACAAAAGTTGTTTTCATATCCTAACCGGATATGGTTGAAGCCTATAAAATTAGGGCTGTGTATTGGCAAGAATCTGGCGATACGATACGCATCACGATACAGGGGTTGTGATACGATATATTGCGATACTGTAAGCAAGACGATATATTGGGATATTTTTTATTTTATGAATAAAATATATTTTTAGGAAAGCTGCCATTAGGAGCACACCACAAAATGCAAACCTTAGCAATAAATAAATAAACATTGTGTAACCAGAACACAGTAGGATCTGCATTTGCAATAACCAGTCCCTGTAACATTCAACATTGAACCACTTTTTGTGCAGTACGAGTCAAGGGGGGAAATTAAAGTGCTTCCATGACTCTTTAGTTAAATGTATAAAATGTATTTTATAAAAAAGACCCTGCTTTAAAGGTTCACAGTTTAAGTTTACAATTGTAATATACAATGACATAACATTTTGATCTGAACAAAAAAATTACATCTGCTTAAGGCAAAGCAAGTTTATTTATATAGCACATTTAATACACCGTGGTAATTCAAAGTGCTTTAGATGAAAGGATGTGAAATAGACATTCATAAAAACAAGGAAAAAAAAAAGTATATTATATATATATATATATATATACAAAAATGTATTTTAAATTTAAAACCGATATCACATCCATACACAACAAAAACCCCAGAACACTCACTGTACTAAAATACTGTAACAATGCAAAAAAATACTGTTCACCACAAAACTATTAATGAATCCAGAGAGTCAAACATACAGTGATGTCTGAACAATTGATAGATATTAAAACAGGTGTACATCACACGAGTGAAGCAGTCCGACTCTTACTACTTTAGTCACGTCTGACATGGTTTCCACATTTCTGTGTGTTCAGTACACGTAAGGAGGACCAATACAAAATTGCACTAATTGTATTAAATTTATATCTGATTAGTCAAATCTATTCTTTTGAATCTGAAATGACAACATTGTCATTAATGAGGGCAGTAAAAGCAATTGGAATGTTCAAAAAAAAAGATTCCTCAAAAGTTCTAAAACAACCATCGATGCAACCAAAATTGTTACATTTATGCATTTCTCCAAAGCAACACTTAAGCTCCATTTTATTCATTCATGCATTCACTGGCAATTAGAAAGCAGACTTTCCCATCGGACACGTTCTCTCTGAACTCGCTGGCTTTAAATTTAAACTTTTAACATGCAAAGTTCACTAGGTAAAGAGAGTTGAGCTCACTATCTACTGTTTGTCCAATGCTTTAATAGTTAACTACAGGCTAGCAATGCTATTACTGCGTTAACCCTTTAAATGTGGGAACATTTAATCTTGTCACCAAACTCAGCACACAATGAACATGTTTATCATTTTAAAGAAGTCCTCTAAAACAACATGCCTGTAGCTATTAAACAATATAAAAAATGATATATCTTTATGCTAATAACATCTTTACAGCTGAAGTTCCTCTTCATAATCTAATAAAATGACACGGATCAGTACAAAGGTGGCCTAATCTGTTTGTGGGTTGCCAGCTTCAAGAGCTATTTTCATTGCAAGGTTAAAATCCAGGATAAACTATGAAAATAGCTAAAACAACTGACGTTTGAAATTATTTTTAATAAATCTAAACCAAATCTGGATTTATTTAAAAGTGTGTGAGCAGAATTAAAGTCTTCAGTAGAAATATCGCATTCAAATAAAATGTGCTCGACTGAGTAAATTACTTCATGCCTAGAAATATTTTTAGGGAAAAATGTCATTTCAAGTTCAAATCTGCTGCTTTTGTTCTGACTTTCTGAAAAAGTACATATTTTAAGTAAATCACATTAAATGAGTTTTTGTTATTGCTCAGATCAGATCAAGTTAAATGATGTAACTATAGCTGTAATTTTTGCACATTAATGTTATCCTCACTTTCTAAGCAATTCAATCTCTGACTACTTTCAGATAACTCATTACAAATGAACAATGTCATCAAAGACAAAAATCCACCTTTCAACAACTCTTTACTTTGATAAAGCTACAATTCAGATTAATATCACGGAGCGGTCAGAACAGATTGTGCATGAATTTGGATACACAAGTCATTTGCACATTGCATGCATGGTGTGGGACTCGTGTAATTTTCACAACTGTTTTGAGATGTTTTGTCAGCTGAACAATGCTATGTTGTTGTCAATACACTACACTTCTGCCCCTTAGTGATTCAAAACTGACATTTCCCATGAAATCGGACCTGACAGCTTAAATTATTGATCACTATTATAAGCAGCTTACTATTGTGACTTGGGGTACAGCAAGGAAATGGTTTTGAAAATGTATTTAATGTTCTTGTTCAATTAGTGATTTTACTCAAAAATCTTCAAGTGCACGGTTAATGTAAGGCAGGTGCACTATGGGAGTTCAAACTAGGGGTGTGCGATATATATCGTTTGCGATATTATCGTAATTGTTGTTTTAACGATGTGCAATTTGACAATATCGAGTATTTTGCAAAAACCAAACAAAACGCCCGCATACATTAGCCTGCGTTGTGATGAAGGAGTTAAACAGTGCACGCGCACATTTAGAGCGTGTTCTTTCACTGCATGATTCAGTCGATTAAAATGCATTAAGAATGATTCAAAATTCAAGATATGGGGCAGAAAATGTATATATTTACGTTTCGCATAGTTAAAATCAAACAAAGAGTTCAGTTTTTTCTTCAAAATAAGCATGATTACAAATGTGATATTGCTTTTATACAACAGTTCAATAAACAATAAGTTAATATTAAGATATTTATGTTTTAGGCACCATATTGCCTGCTTTTGCTCCATTTCGCTGACAATTTTTTTATTACAAACAGCCACAGCGCTGTTTTGCGTCTCTGAGCAACATGAGAGTGATTCGTTCCTGAATGTTTCAAGTCGTTTAAATGATTTGGTTCAATCGCAGTGACTCACTTGCTAAATGATTTATCGTTTAAATGATTCGGTTCAGTCACAATGACTCACTTATTACCAGTGACTTTCTGTCACCTGCTGGAGATTTTTATTTTACATTTAAAGTCTATTTTCGTTTTTAAAATAATTGTAAATATCAGTATTCAATGTTTTATGTTTAAAATGTCAAAAAAATGATGCATTTGTAACTGGTTAAAGCACTCCATGTCTCTGTAAGCTGCATTAAACAGTGTGTGAATACATCTAAATCCCACTTCAGATGCAACTTTTGCAGAGATTAATTTTGATAATACTGGTTTCATTTGTTTGGGAGCAGCCTAAATGTGTATTATCTTAATTGACTGATTAAAAGTTACAATTTGACTCAAAAGATGTACACTTTTAGAAAAAAATGCTTTATTAAAAAGGTAAAAATTATTTAAACTTAAATTAAAAGATTAATTCATCACCGATGTTAACTGACCACACAGAATATGACGAATATCAAAAACTGCAGCTGTGCACGGTATTCAGATATCAGCACAATAACACACTCTGCAAAATATCATCTAATTATCGTTATCGAAAAAATCCCCCAAAATATTGATTTTTTTTTTCAATATCGCACACCCCTAGTTCAAATACGATGGTTTAAAGGAACTTGAGGGGATGGACAACATATTAAACTTATATTTATCTTCCTGTAAACTACCACACATCTACAGGAGGACAAGGACAAGTGTCTGCATTCAGAAGGACTAAACCACATGATCACCGGTTTATTTAACCCACTTGCATCACGGTCCATGTCACAGAAAGAGCTTGCTTTTGAAGTGAGAGATGCTTTAAGTCATCAATGTTGCCCGTCCTCTATATAAACCCTACTCCTCTTCTCACGTCCAGCGCATTCACTCAAGTTCATCTCAGGAGCTCTCGCTCGCTGCTGTGCTCCACTGTTGACCCACCGTACCTCAATATTGGTTCACCTTAAACTGATACTGATATTTAGATAATGTGCTTTTGAATTGAATTAGATTTAAGGAAAACAGAACATCTCAAGTCAAAGCACTCACTACAACACTTTTACATATGCCCAACCATGAGGAACATCAGTTTTACTCGACTGACCCTGGAACACAAAACCAGTCAAAGGGTCATTTTTTAATTTATACATTTAAAGATTTACAAAAAAGATGAATAACTCATCTTTCCATTGATGTATGGGACAATATTTGGCTGATACACAACTATTTGAAAATCTGGAATCTGAAGCAGCAAAAAAATCTAAATATTGAGAAAATCATCTTTAAATTAAGTTCTTAGCAATGCATATTATTAATCAAAAATTAAGTTATAAATTTACAGTAGAAAATTTACTAAATATCTTTAATATCTTAATGATTTTTGGCATAAAAGAAAATTGATAATTTTGACCCATAAAATGTATTGTTGGCTATTGCGTCAAATATACCCCAGCGACTTAACACTGCTTTTGTGCTCCAGGGTCACTAATGCTATCCACGTGTAATATATATATATATGCCCCATTAATACAGATACTGTAGTCATGCAGGACATCACATTTATGGCCTGCAATAGGCCTGACTGCCTGGTGTGTGTGGAGTAAAGGGACACTGCTATTGCAGTGAATAGGAGGTCTATGAAGTAACGCACAGCGTGAATAAAGAGCTAAACCTCACTGAGGCCAGACTGAACACGAGGTCACTCACTCTCTCTCTGGCCTGCCGCTCCAGGTCCACCTCCCTCTGCAGCGCTTCTGCTCGGTCCTCCGCCTCGTCCGCCTGCTGCTGCAGGCTCTGGATCTTCCTCTTCACCGCGTCTATGGACGTTACCGAGGCCATTCCTCTGAATCCCGATGCCGGGGTTAACTCTGAGAAACGCGACGCGGCAGGGCAGCAGAGATATCGCTCTATCCCAGTGATCTCGCCTTTATCAGACACCGTTCAGGCTAAACATCTTAGCTTATACGTCTAAAGAAATAAGATTCCCCGGAAAAGTGTCGCGTGGATCACGGGCGAAGCACGTACCCGTGGAACTGAGCTAAAGCTCGTGCAACAGATGGCGCACGCGCAGCGCACCTGTCAGGTGATCCGGCGCTCGAGAGCAGCACAGATTAGAAGCAGGGCCTTCTTTCGCTCCCCCCAGAGGGAGAAATGCCTTGCTCAAAACCCCACACTTGCAGGTTTTTTTTATTTTATTGACTAAACACATGCCAAGGAAAAGAGCAAGGGATACACGGATGGCCAAACATTACATAGCAATTACAATTCTAAAAACTTAAACATAAATAAATGAGAACAAAATAAAATAAATAAGCAGATTTCATAACAATAAACATACTCTTCCTTCGAAATAGAAATGTATTATCAAATAAAAATTATTCAAAAACACCAAACCGTGAGCAAAGTTTTAGTTGCCTTTTTGTTACAGGTGGTAAATATAGATTTTATATCTTCTTGAAAGTAAGAAAAGTGGGAGGTGACTTTCATAACCTTGCACTTGCAGTCTTTGCACTCCTGTAATTGTCCCAAGTGTCTAAGTGACCACGAGTGTGTGGAGCTTTCATTACTGATGGGACACTTATGGTTTCACCCCCAGTTTCATAGACAAGGCTTAAGCCTAATCCTAGACTAAAATATAAATCTAAATATAAATATGAGCTCTTTCAACTGAAATAAACCTGCACTGACTGATCTTAAAATATACCAGTGCCTTTGCTTTGTCTCAAGATGCACCCGAGTAATATGTTTTCTAAGGCATGCTTATAAAAGTCCTAATTGAACGATGGCCTAATCCTGGCTTAGTCTAAGCCCTGTCTGTGAAACCAGGCGCTAGTGCTGTAAAAATGTGTTTACATAGCTTGATTTTATTTGAAAGACTTTGCATTTTAAAATCCCCGTCTAAATGTCTGTTCAGCAGTCCCTGTAACAAGACACAATTAAATTTCTACTTCTAATTAAGATCAAAGCAGTTGCAAATGTTCTACAAAATAACATCTTAAAACGTTGCACCAATAACCATGCAACACTTTGTTTTTCTACCCAATTATATATAATATCTAATTATTATACTAATATTTAACATACATTGGAAAAGTTTCCAAGTTCAAATGGCTATAAATTCTATTTGCACTAAGTTCAAATAGCTATAGATTCTATTCACACTAAGTTCAAATAGCTATAGATTCTACTCACACTAAGTTCAAATAGCTGTAGATTCTATACAAACTAAGTTCAAATGGCTATAGATTCTATACAAACTAAGTTCAAATAGCTGTAGATTCAATTCAAATAACTATAGATTCTGTTCATATTAAGTTCAAATGGCTATAGATTCTACTTACACTAAGTTCAAATAGCTATAGATTCTATTTACACTAAGTTCAAATAGCTATAGATTCTATTCACACTAAGTTCAAATAGCTATAGATTCTATTTAAACTAAGTTCAAATAGCTATAGATTCTATTTACACTAAGTTCAAATAGCTATAGATTCTATCCACACTAAGTTCAAATGGCTATAAATTCTATTCACACTAAGTTCAAATGGCTATAAATTCTATTCACACTAAGTTCAAATAGCTATAGATTCTATTCACACTAAGTTCAAATGGCTATAAATTCTATTTACACTAAGTTCAAATAGCTATAGATTCTATTCACACTAAGTTCAAATAGCTATAGATTCTATTCACACTAAGTTCAAATAGCTATAGATTCTACTCACACTAAGTTCAAATAGCTATAGATTCTATTTACACTAAGTTCAAATAGCTATAGATTCTATTCACACTAAGTTCAAATAGCTATAGATTCTATTTAAACTAAGTTCAAATAGCTATAGATTCTATTTACACTAAGTTCAAATAGCTATAGATTCTATCCACACTAAGTTCAAATGGCTATAAATTCTATTCACACTAAGTTCAAATGGCTATAAATTCTATTTGCACTAAGTTCAAATAGCTATAGATTCTATTCACACTAAGTTCAAATGGCTATAAATTCTATTTACACTAAGTTCAAATAGCTATAGATTCTATTCACACTAAGTTCAAATAGCTATAGATTCTACTCACACTAAGTTCAAATAGCTATAGATTCTACTCACACTAAGTTCAAATAGCTATAGATTCTACTCACACTAAGTTCAAATAGCTATAGATTCTACTCACACTAAGTTCAAATAGCTATAGATTCTATTCACACTAAGTTCAAATAGCTATAGATTCTATTCACACTAAGTTCAAATAGCTATAGATTCTATTTACACTAAGTTCAAATAGCTATAGATTCTATTCACACTAAGTTCAAATAGCTATAGATTCTACTCACACTAAGTTCAAATAGCTATAGATTCTACTCACACTAAGTTCAAATAGCTATAGATTCTACCACACTAAGTTCAAATAGCTATAGATTCTATTCACACTAAGTTCAAATAGCTATAGATTCTATTCACTAAGTTCAAATAGCTATAGATTCTATTCACACTAAGTTCAAAATACTATAGATTCTATTACACTAAGTTCAAATAGCTATAGATTCTATTCACACTAAGTTCAAATAGCTATAGATTCTACTCACACTAAGTTCAAATAGCTATAGATTCTATTCACACTAAGTTCAAATAGCTATAGATTCTACTCACACTAAGTTCAAATAGCTATAGATTCTACTCACACTAAGTTCAAATAGCTATAGATTCTATTCACACTAAGTTCAAATAGCTATAGATTCTACTCACACTAAGTTCAAATAGCTATAGATTCTACTCACACTAAGTTCAAATAGCTATAGATTCTATTCACACTAAGTTCAAATAGCTATAGATTCTATCACACTAAGTTCAAATAGCTATAGATTCTATCACACTAAGTTCAAATAGCTATAGATTCTACTCACACTAAGTTCAAATAGCTATAGATTCTTCACACTAAGTTCAAATAGCTATAGATTCTATTACACTAAGTTCAAATAGCTATAGATTCTATTCACACTAAGTTCAAATAGCTAGATTCATTCACACTAAGTTCAAATAGCTATAGATTCTACACACTAAGTTCAAATAGCTATAGATTCTACTCACACTAAGTTCAAATAGCTGTAGATTCAATTCAAATACTATAGATTTATTCAACTAAGTTCAAATAGCTATAGATTCTATTACACTAATTCAAATAGCTATAGATTCTACTCACACTAAGTTCAAATAGCTATAGATTCTATTCACACTAAGTTCAAATAGCTATAGATTCTACTCACACTAAGTTCAAATAGCTGTAGATTCAATTCACACTAAGTTCAAATGGCTATAGATTCTATACAAACTAAGTTCAAATAGCTATAGATTCTATCCACACTAAGTTCAAATAGCTGTAGATTCAATTCAAATAACTATAGATTCTATTCATATTAAGTTCAAATGGCTATAGATTCTATTACACTAAGTTCAAATGGCTGTAGATTCAATTCAAATAACTATAGATTCTTTCATATTAAGTTCAAATGGCTATAGATTCTTTACACTAATTCAAATAGCTATAGATTCTACTCACACTAAGTTCAAATAGCTATAGATTCTATTCACACTAAGTTCAAATAGCTATAGATTCTATTCACACTAAGTTCAAATAGCTATAGATTCTATTACACTAAGTTCAAATAGCTATAGATTCTATTACACTAATTCAAATAGCTATAGATTCAATCACACTAAGTTCAAATAGCTATAGATTCTATCACACTAAGTTCAAATAGCTATAGATTCTACTCACACTAAGTTCAAATAGCTGTAGATTCAATTCACACTAAGTTCAAATGGCTATAGATTCTATACAAACTAAGTTCAAATAGCTATAGATTCTACTTACACTAAGTTCAAATAGCTGTAGATTCAATTCAAATAACTATAGATTCTATTCATATTAAGTTCAAATAGCTATAGATTCTATTCACACTAAGTTCAAATAGCTATAGATTCTACTTACACTAAGTTCAAATGGCTGTAGATTCAATTCAAATAACTATAGATTCTATTCATATTAAGTTCAAATGGCTATAGATTCTATTTACACTAAATTCAAATAGCTATAGATTCTACTCACACTAAGTTCAAATAGCTATAGATTCTATTCACACTAAGTTCAAATAGCTATAGATTCTACTCACACTAAGTTCAAATAGCTATAGATTCTATTTACACTAAGTTCAAATAGCTATAGATTCTATTTACACTAAATTCAAATAGCTATAGATTCTACTCACACTAAGTTCAAATAGCTATAGATTCTATTCACACTAAGTTCAAATAGCTATAGATTCTACTCACACTAAGTTCAAATAGCTGTAGATTCAATTCACACTAAGTTCAAATGGCTATAGATTCTATACAAACTAAGTTCAAATAGCTATAGATTCTATCCACACTAAGTTCAAATAGCTGTAGATTCAATTCAAATAACTATAGATTCTATTCATATTAAGTTCAAATAGCTATAGATTCTATTCACACTAAGTTCAAATAACTATAGATTCTACTCACACTAAGTTCAAATGGCTGTAGATTCAATTCAAATAACTATAGATTCTATTCATATTAAGTTCAAATGGCTATAGATTCTATTTACACTAAATTCAAATAGCTATAGATTCTACTCACACTAAGTTCAAATAGCTATAGATTCTATTCACACTAAGTTCAAATAGCTATAGATTCAATTCACACTAAGTTCAAATGGCTATAGATTCTATACAAACTAAGTTCAAATAGCTATAGATTCTACTCACACTAAGTTCAAATAGCTATAGATTCAATTCACACTAAGTTCAAATGGCTATAGATTCTATACAAACTAAGTTCAAATAGCTATAGATTCTATCCACACTAAGTTCAAATAGCTATAGATTCTATCCACACTAAGTTCAAATGGCTGTAGATTCAATTCAAATAACTATAGATTCTATTCATATTAAGTTCAAATGGCTATAGATTCTATTCATATTAAGTTCAAATAGCTATAGATTCTATTTACACTAAATACAAATAGCTATAGATTCAATTCACATAGCTATAGATTCTATTCACACTAAGTTCAAATAGCTATAGATTCTATTCACACTGTTAGAATAGCAAGATTTTCTGCTATTTATACTTATTGCAAATATCTGCACCTCAGTATTGTAGTACATTATAAAACAGTACACAATAATAACGTATTGAGTGTAAATTATAGTTTTAATTCAAATTAATAAATGGATGCCACACCTACACCTACCCTAACCCTACCTGATACTTTATGCTCAACTTTGATTATTTCCTTCATTTCAATTGAAAATAAATGCCTTTCCGATGCAATATGAAATTTGAAAAGGGATTAAAAACAATTCTGCAAAAGGCAGGTTAGAACTTGTGTCAAAAAGCGTGCTCTTTACCATCTACGCCACTGAAACTAAAATTAATCAAGCATCTTTTTTCAGTGTTGACTATCCCAATCACACGCTGGTAGGCGGAGTCAGTGTAAATAGCCTCTGCTGACAAGGCATGCTATTTTTCAATAAGTGTAAATACACACTACGAATAAATATGCAGATTTACTTTACTTACAGCCTATTGAACTCTTGGTCACCCATCTATCAAGATCATACCCAACTTGTGCATTTGATCTCAGACACTTATTACTTACAAACAACCTACATCACTGTGTCCAATCAAAGTAATTTCAAACAAATTACAATCATGTTTCAAGGCCGCCTGAGACCTTCAGTGAACCCATTCACTGAAACTCTGAGCAGAAGCTCTGGAAATCCTGACTTCACTGTAAACAAATGACTGCATTCCTCCGATGGTTTTCCTTTTCTGGCCATGTATTAATGGTGTAGCTACAGAACACACGCAGTGAGTGAAGCACGCAGTTCAGTGTAAGCACTGAAAGCAAAGCAACTAGAAGTTTCCTGATTAAATCAGTTCTTCTGTGGCTGAATCGTTTCTCACATAGTTGATATTAGCACATGTGCATTTATTGTGATGCTAGAGGAGGACGGGCTCAAGGTGTCTCCTCCACGTCCCAAACACATGCTCTTATGGAGATTTTGTATTGCAGTCACATCATTGTGTTGGATTGATCTTCTGTAAAGCTGCTTTGAAACATGGATTTGGGAAAAGTGCTGTAGATGCAAATTAAACAGCAGTCCTTTCAGAGTCAAACACTAATGTACACCTTTAAACAATCTATAATAATTAGTAGTTTATGTGTGTGACCCTGGAGCACACAAGTCGCTGGGGAATATTTGTAGCAATAGTAAAAAATGCATTGTATGGGTCAAAATTGTAAATTGTTATTTTATGCCAAAAATCATTAGATATTAAAATCATGTTCAATGAAGATATTATGATTTTTTTTTACTGTAAGTTTATCAAAACTTAATTTTTTATTAGTAATATGCATTGATAAGAACTTAATTTGGACAACTTTAAAGATGATTTTCTCAATATTTAGATTTGTTTGCATCCTCAGATTCCAGATTTTCTAATAATTGTATCTCAGCCAAATATTGTCCAAACCATATATCAATGGAAAATTATATATTCAGCTTTCAGATGATGCATAAATCCCAATTTCAAGAAATTGACCCTTATGACTGGTTTTGTGCTCCAGGGTCACAAATATGTAACTGGTGTATTTCCAAGAGTCGTCTAACACTTGTGAGCTATTTGCTATCCATAGACTAGATCTGAATTTCACAAATACTAATATTTAACACTACAGACCTTACAGTACGACTCTCAATACATATATGAAAAGGTATGAGATAAAACTGTAGTAAAGTATACTATGGCACTACCACGGTACATGTCCAAAAAAAATCATATTTCTTTAATACCATGCCCAGAAAGCCCCTGGAAGTGCCCTTTTTTGTACTTATATTGTAGAGAAAGTATATCGTGCTTGTATTCTGGTCATCGGTGAAGAGTCTGGATATTGAGATTTAGATGAACTGACAGTGTGAGTGTGGAAAGGCCATGTTAAACCCTGGAAACATGCCAGGTACGGTATGCAACAGACAGAATCAAGTGGAAAATGCTAAAGCGGTGGGATGCGGTGAGGTGCTGACAGTGTGTATGAAATGTGTACAGAATCTGATACTGTTTGGCACTCGAGCACCAGAGCAGCTGTCGACAGGACAGGCCCAATCAGAGATTTATGGCCTGATCTCTCCACCGCTTCACATCTCATACTGTCTGACTTCAGCCTGTCATTTCTACATGTTATGTGTCAACACATTCCTCACTCCCATTGAGTGTATGCATGTGTGTGTTATTATGATTATTAACTGAGATATCTGATCCGGTGATGATGGTCCTAAATAGGCCTCATTAAAAAAAATATATATATTTCAAAATATATATTTTTTTTAATTACGGTGTGAAATATGACCCAAATATGTATTTTTTAGATTCATGCAAAATTAAACTTCAAATGAGGCATCAGTGGTTTTATATTGTTTTTATGTTTTTTTTTTGGTTGGTTGAATCATTTATTTATATTTAATATTGGGAAATATTTTTGCAATTTAAAGTAACTGTTTTCTATTGTAATAAATTGTAAAATGTAATTTATTTCTATGATGCAGCGCTGTATTTTCAGCATCATTGCTCCAGTCTTCAGTGCCACATGATCTTCAGAAATCATTATAATATACAGATTCGCTGCTAAATAAACATTTCTGATTATTGTGCTGCAGAAAATAAGTTCAAAAGGACAGCATTTATTTGAAATAGAAATCTTTTATCACTTTTGATCAATTAATGCATCCTTGCTAAAGTATTAATTTGTCTTTAAAAAAAAAAAACGTAGTGACCCCAGATTTTTGTAGTGTGTATAATTGTGCATACATAACATATCAAACAAGGTGTGTTGAATGTGTCATGATTTGTGTGTCACTCACGTCTGTGGCCTTCTTCTCGGCCTGCTCGAGTTTCTCCTGAGCGTCCTTCAGTGATTCAGAGTATTTGTCCAGCTCGTCCTCCACACCCTTCAGCTTCTTCTGCAGGCCCAAGAGCTCCTCTTCCAGCTACACACACACACACACACACACACACACACACACACACACACACACACACACACATATACACACACACACAATGAGCACTGACAATACAGTCAAATGATGCCATAAAGGACTTTATTTGAGCAGGTTCTCCATGCTTGATTTGAATGCTACTACCGAAAGACCGACTGAAGGACAAATTCAGGGTAGAATTATTTCAGAAACTTTAGTTTCTCCATATTTTGGAAGATCATTACTTGTCAAGTAATGTGTCCATCATTCCTATACTGATGATAAATGAATGATGAAGTGTAAATCCCGGCTTTTTTACATGGGCTGTTTGGGGAGGGCATGAGGAGACAATTATAAATTGCAAAGTTGTGCTAAAGCATAGAGTTGCAGCAGCTGCTGCCCCCCCACCGCCGACCCGTTTAACACATGACAAATAAACCACCACACATACTGTCATAAACCAGCTATTTATTGTGAGACAGTCGGCTGCTGCATAAAGAAACGAGATAATGCCGGCTGCAAAAATAGAGCCCACTTTGTTCAGCTCATATATTAAGAAGTGTAACATAACGACAGTGAATGACGGGACAAGTGAACGGTTTCAAAGCAATGCATTTATGACGGATGCCTTCCCTTTATTCTGTGTGACGGACCGGGACAGTTATGAGAAGCATTGCAGCTTTGGCGTCAAACGCAGCCCGGTGGCTCCAGATGGCACACAGCCTTGATCCTATTATATTGAACAATTCCACGAAGGTGGAGCGGGACAAAAAAAGACCAAGGACAGCATGTGTGCTGACCAACAGGGGTGCGATGACAAGAATAGATGGAATTGGGCCATTAGGACAGGCTTTCAAGACATAACGTGATTTAATCTTTGTTTAAAACCAAAAGTGCATTAAATGAGTCTCAGAAGCATGTAAACTTTGAGAAAGAAACCAATCCAATTCTAATAAATGAGATATACAGAGATTCAAAATTAAATGGAAACTATCATATTACACGTGATCCGACAAATTGTTTCCGAAGGAAAGCCAGCTGCACTGTCCTCAATGAAGAAGCCTTCGTTAAGATGGGTAATAACTGTGATAACTGAAATTGCCTATTAATTACTGAGGACTAATCAAGAGTGGTAAAGAGTGAATAATTCATTCATCACTGTCATCAAATACATCTAAAGTGACTTTGTGCTGTCACATTTAATTAAACGTTGGTCAATGTGGTTCCTGTCAGTCTGGGCCTCTTAAACAAATGGCTGTAATCAAGTACACCTACTTAAATAAACATATTTACACCACCATATTTGGCATCGGCCACTTCAGTTAGTCCTGATTAAGGAACAAGACTAAAAATAGTTCAACCCATCAGAGATGCTGGACCATACACTTTTGGAGATTTTGGAGTTGATGACACTTACCAGATGATTACTGATGATTCATACAATTTCTGTACTTAGTACTCAGGGAGAAAAAACACCAAAAAAGGTTTGCTTATATTTATATCACTGCTTAGACAATTTCCCTCATACTTTTTATAGTAGGCTTTTTCCAGTTAAATTAGACACAGTTGGAAATCAACAGAAACATGGATGGACCCTAGTAAAAAAAAGCCTAGATAACTTGTTCTCAGTTCACCAAATTCAATCCATTTACCTGTTTGCATTTGTCCTCTGCCCCTTTCTTGTCTATCTCTGACTGCTCTGCGCGATCTATGGCATTCTCCTTGTCCAGCTTCAGCATCTGCATTTTCTTCTTGATGGCCTCCATTGTTGATTTCTTGGGTTTTCTGCTAGCAGCCGAGGAGAAAGAGGAGAACTTGTTCAGAGAGTGGAGGCAGAGATGGACAACGCTGAGTGCACAGCAGAGAGACGGCTGGAGTCCTCTTCAGAGAAACGCTGGTCTTTTTTGGAAACTTCTCTAAAGTCTCTGGGAGAGTGACGTCCCCCTGCTCTGATTCGTCCTGCTGAATGGGCTCAGCTGTGGACCCTGTGATTTTGTCCATGTTTGGGAAGCTCTGAATCCTCATTCTCCAGTTATACTTAAAACGATCTGAGGTCAGGATAATTCCAGCGCCCTGAAAAAAAAACTACTGATGTAATCATACATTAAACACTCTGTCTATAGAGTAACTTAACTTAAATTTCATCACGATTTTTATGAGTAGCATCTCTACGATATGCTCTATGTTTTATGACTATTTATGAAAAGTAATGTTCTCAAAAAACACTTTCACTGCCTGGAGAATGATTTCTTCTTCCCAGTGATTTCACTCATATAATTTGCCTACTGTGTTCAATGGTGAGTTATGTTGACATTGTGATGGTTTTTGAATGCTACTGTAGTATCTTCTTTATAAACACATGGCATAAAATGCTCAATTTGTATTTGCAGTTTTTGAAAGAACAAAAAATGTATTTAAGTGTCAAGGCAAATTAGAGATACTGTGTGCTTTGGACATGTTCCAACCAAGGACCTTCAAGCTTGCAGTTATTAAACCACTTATAAAAAATGCACAACCTTGAGCCATCTCAAAACTTTGCCAAAAACACTAAAATTGTGAAACATAAAACAAGTATATGGTGTACCACAAGGCTCAGTTTTAGATTCTCTTGAATTCATTATTCATGCTCCTTTTACACAATGTTATCATGAAACAAGGCTTTCATTTTTATGCTGATGACAGTTATCTTTAAATTAGTTTATTTGTATAGCACATTTACAAACAAATTAGGTTTACCAAAATGCTTTCCAATAAAAATAACATTTAGAAAAACAAGATGACAAAAACAAACGACATTTAACATAAACATATTTAAAACTTAAGACAACCAAAATATTCAACAACAAGCAAGATTTAAAATGAACCAGTGTCATACAGCATATGATCTCTAGAGGCAGGTTTTTCCAAAGACAGCATGCCGTAACAGTAAAAGCACAGTTCCCTTTAGACTTTAAGCAAGATTTAGAGACCTTTAACAGTCATTTTTGTGAAGACCTTAATGGCCGAGTCGTAGAGTGAAATTGAATCATATCTGAAATGTATTCAGGTGCTAGGCCATGCAAAGCTTTAAAAACATACAATAAAACATTTAACTGGATTCTAAAGTTGACTGTTAGCCACTGCAGTGAGGCTAACATAGCGGAATCACTAATCTGATTCTTAGTCTCTTAGATATCCAATATTATATTTCTGACAGAGCGAACCAAACGCAAGCACGTATCAAGAAAATAGAATGGGCCCCAATATTGATCCCTGGGGTACCCCTCAAAAACAAACGGCAGAATCAGAGAAATCATTTCCCAATTGAATTACAGAACTTCTGTCCTTTAAATAAGAACATAACCCTTTAAGAACATTTCTCTGAACGCCTGCCCATTGTCTTAATAGAGTTAAAATAATATAGCGATCAATTGTGTCAAATGCTGCCGTAAGATAAAGGAGACTCAAAATGGCACCAAGCATCAATTCATTCTTTATTTTTAAAGGGCAGTCGCAGTACTGTATTTTGACCTTAAACCAGACTGGAATTTATCAAAAACTGAATTTTTATTTAAAAAATATATCAGCTGATGATAAACAGTATTCGCTAATATTTATGATAAAAAAGGAAGCTTAGAAATCAGATGATAATTCGGTTTTTTGTGTGTATTAAAGCATGTTTTAGGCAGGATAGAACTATACCATTGGCTAGACTTCTATTTATAATTCATACAATCGTTGGGCCAACAACATCTAGAACTTGTAAAAGAAGATGAGATGAAATGACATCTACGGCACAGTTTGTAAGTTTTAAATCATGAACTATACTTTATTTGAAAGTGAGAGAGGATACGACATGCAGTATCCTCAAGATAAAATGAAGCAATTGTTCAAATTTGTGCCAAAAAAGAGGAATAATTAATGGTGCAAAAAATATAAACATAAGTTGTAAGCATGTAATCTATGAAACAATTATTGCCGTTAACTTCTCTACAGTGTTCCACTTGGCAGCAAATTGTACAAAAAAAAACGCTTTTCCAATTTGGTAGAAAGCATTCTACTACTGAAATATTTCTATGTATGGAAGACTGTATTTTGGTAATGTACAGTGCAGGCTGCATGTCCAACAGTCTCCATAAACAAGCTGCATGGGGTTCAAATGCAGCAGTTCTTATACAACCCGAATTCTGGAAATGTGGGACGTTTTTTAAATTTGAATAAAATGAAAATTCAAAGACTTTCAAAACACATGAGCCAATATTTGATTCACAATAGAACATAACAAATGTTTAAACTGATACATTTGACACTTTTATCCACTAAATTAGCTCATTTCAAATTTGATGCCTGCTACAGGTCTAAAAAAAGACATTTTGAAACTATTCAGCTGGGAGAACATCTAGCAACTAATTAAGTTAATTGACATCAGGCCTGTAACATGATTAGCTATAAAAGCGATGTCTTAGAGAGGCAGAGTCTCTCAGAAGTAAAGATGGGCAGAGGCTCTCCAATCTGTGAAAGAATGCGTAAAAAGACTGTGGAATACTTTAAAAACTACATTCTTCAGATTGCAAAGGCTTTAAAATCTCACCATCTTCAGTGCATAACATCATCAAAATATTCAGAGAAACTGGAGAAATCTCTGTGCGTAAGGGACAAGGCCGAAGACCTTTGTTGGATGCCAGGCCCTCAGATGACACTGGATCACTCATCGGCATGATTCTGTTATTGACATTACTAAATGGGCCCAGGAATACTTCCAGAAACCACTGTCAGTAAACACAATCCGCCGTGCCATCTGCAAATGCCAACTAAAGCTCTATCATGCAAAAAGGAAGCCATATGTGAACGTGGTCCAGAAGCGCCGTCGTGTCTTGTGGGCAAAGGCTCATTTAAAATGGACTGTTTCAAAGTGGAAGAGTATTCTATGGTCAGACGAGTCAAAATTTGACCTTTTGTTGGAAATCACGTACGCCGTGTCCTCCGGGCTAAAGAGGAGGGAGACCTTCCAACATGTTATCAGCATTCAGTTCAAAAGCCAGCATCTCTGATGGTCTGGGGGTGCATAAGTGCATACGGTATAGGCAGCTTGCATGTTTTGGAAGACACTATGAACGCTGAAAGGTATATAAAGGTTTTAGAGCAACATATGCTCCCCACCAGACGACGTGTATTTCAGCAGGACAATGCAAAACCACATACTGCAGCTATTACAACAGCATGGCTTCGTAGTAGAAGAGTTCGGGTGCTGAATTGGCCTGCAGTCCAGATCTTTCACCTATAGAGAACATTTGGCGCATCATTAAACGAAAATATGTCAAAGATGACCACAAACTCTTCAGCAGCTGGAAAACATATCAGGCAAGTATGGGATCAAATTCCAACACCCAAACTCCAGAAACTCATAACCTTGATGCCCAGACGTCTTCAAACTGTTTTGAAAAGAAGAGGAGATGCTACACCATTGTAAACTTGCCCCTAACTATTTTCAGACCTGTAGCAGGCATCACATTTGAAATGAGCTCATTTTGTGCATAAAATTGTGAAATTTCTCAGTTTAAACATTTGTTATGTTATATATGTTCTATTGTGAATGAAATATTGGCTTGTAATTTGAAATTGTTTTAGTTTTCATTTAAAAATAAATAAAAAATATGTTCCAACATTTCTGGAATTTGGGTTGTAGAAATTCTGATCATATCAGTTCAGTTTTAGAATAGCAGCCCCGAAGGACATAGATACATTCATATATGACTCCTAAACTTTGGAATAGCTTTCCTGGCAATGTTTAGAGCTCAGAAACACTCTCAGTTTAAGTCTAGATTAAATACGAATGTAGCTAAACAAATAATTATTTACCTTGATATTTGAATGCACATGAAGTACAGATATTTTAAGTATGACAAAATGTTCATAAAGTAATTATGTTATTAGTGTCACCGGCCTATGCAAGTAAGCGCTAAGCCCCTCCAACACCTGCATCTTTATATATATATTAAAAAAAACACACAAATGCAATAGGAGATATTTGCAAAACAGTGATTTTATGAGTTTTTAGTTAAAGACATTGACTAAGCATGCTTGCTTATTTTAGGCGAGAAACTGTTAACAGATAAATACACAATTATAAAATATAAAGGCAGGCAAGATTCAGAATATAATGAATGCAACAGGAAAGGCAGTAATGGTGATGTATTTGATCATTTTATCATATCAACAACAGTCTTGATAATTTCTTAAAAACAGTTCTTTAAAATAACTCTGATTATTATTTAATAAACAACCATAGTAATTAATCAATTCTTGTTACAAATATTTTTTAATCTAATATTGTCTTGTCTACATCTGTATGGGCATTACATCAGTAAATTACAACAGTAAATAGCAAGAAAAGAACAACAACAAAAAACATAAAATCTAAAATGGAAATATGGCTTTTATGCTTTATAAAAGATATCATTTTGATAGAAATTCTAGTAGACCAAGTTGTCACAAAATCAAACATTTATTTAAGCTTTATTATTCTTTTATTTAGAAAATGATATGTTTTATCTATGAATTGTTTCAACGCAAAGTTAATCATTGCACCACTGGTCCAAATGTTGTCTTGGAAAGCTTACAAACACTGTTTGGCCCCTGCCATGATCACGAGCTTTCAAAACACACACACTGCTCATCTAATCCATCTAGTACTGGAAAAAAAATATTGATCTATTAGAAGAAATTAAAAAGGATTGGTATATGCTGCACATTATCCAAATACAACAAAACAATAAAGCTGGCAATTCATCAGTTCACCATGCCAAAGCATGTGACAGAAATAGACAAAACACTTTTAAAATAGACATCCTGATACATAGTTCACTTTTTACTCATTGCATATAATTAATTACTTCTCTCAAACTCTAAATGTCATTGATTAGTCTGTGATGCGGCTCACTGATCCTGTCCATCCTCTCTGAGCTCTGACGGCAGGAACTTGTACTGTTGCTGTCGGATCGTGGCCAGCTTCCTCCTGGCTTCCTCCAGCTCTCTCTCCTTCCTGAGCATCTCCTCCTGAGCAGCGATGATCTGAGGGCACACACAGATGAAAATCCACAATGCATGTAAGATCTAGATGTAAAAACTCTACAATTACACTTCTGCTGGAAATGCTCTTACAAAACACACAGTTAATATGCATCTAAATGTGCTAGTTTTTGATTTGTAACTGATATTCTCTTTACCTGAGCGATACCGCCCACCATCTTGCTCTTCACCATCACAGTCTGATCATCATGAGCCTCAAACGCAGCCTTCTGTGCCGCCTTCACTAGGTTATCTGATGCCCTCTTGACAGCATTACCTGCGACCTAAAGAAAAAAAAAGACATGTCAGAGTACTTTAGCATGTCGACAAAACCCAATGAAACACATTCTGCTCACAAGTACAAATTCTCGGCTTTAAAAAGGTTGAGACACTAAATCTAATCAAACTCACTTAATCAAATACCTTTACTGCAGTTACTGATTACTGCAGTAATGCCAAGGTCACAAGGAGCTAGTATTAAAGCATTAATTTATTGCTCGTCTTGGTGCTCATCATGTTGCATTTATATGTGCACTGCATTCTCACATTGTAGCCATAGAACTACTTTAATTTGTGGCTTCAAGTACACTACAAATACAACGACTTTAATTTGTGCCAATGACTACTTTAATTTGTGGCTACAAGTACATTACAAAAACAGCTACACTTTAATTTTTTGGCTACAAGTACACAACAAATACAACAAATAAAATGTTTGCCTATGACTACTTTAATGTGTGGCTACAAGTACATTACAAACACAGCTACTTTAATTTTGTGGCTACAAGTACATTACAAATACAGCTACTTTAATTGTGTGGCTACAAGTACATTACAAATACAGCTACTTTAATTGTGTGGCTACAAGTACACTACAAATACAATGACTTAAATTTTTGTCTATGACTACTTTAATTTGTGGCTACAAGTACATTACAAAAACAGCTACACTCATTTTTTGGCTACAAGTACACAACAAATACAACAAATAAAAAGTTTGCCTATGACTACTTTAATGTGTGGCTACAAGTACATTACAAATACAGCTACTTTAATTTTGTGGCTACAAGTACATTACAAATACAGCTACTTTAATTGTGTGGCTACAAGTACACTACAAATACAATGACTTAATTTTTTGTCTATGACTACTTTAATTTGTTGCTACAAGTACATTACAAATACAACGACTTACATTTTTGTCTATGACTACTTTAATTTGTGGCTACAAGTACACTATAAATACAACAACTTTAATTTTGTGGCAACAAGTACACTACAAGTACAATTACTTACATTTTTGTCTATGACTACTTTAATTTGTGGCTACAAGTACACTACAAATACAACTACTTAAATGTGTGCCTATGACTACTTTAATTTGTTGCTACAAGTACATTACAAATACAGCTACTTAAATTTTGTGGCTACAAGTATACTATAAATACAACAACCTTAATTTGTGCCTATGACTACTTTAATTTGTGGCTACAAGTAAACTACAAATACAACTACTTAAATGTGTGCCTATGACTACTTTAATTTGTTGCTACAAGTACATTACAAATACAGCTACTTTAATTTTGTGGCTACAAGTACACTACAAATACAATGACTTGAATTTTTGTCTATGACTACTTTAATTTGTGGCTACAAGTACACTACAAATACAATGACTTTAATTTTTGTCAATGACTACATTAATTTGTGGCTACAAGTACATTACAAATACAGCTACTTTAATTTTGTGGCTACAAGTACACTACAAATACAATGACTTTAATTTTTGTCTATGACTATATTAATTTGTGGCAACAACTACTTTAATGTGTGGCTACAAGTACACTATAAATACTTACAAGTAATTACTACTACAACAACTTTAATTTGTCGCAAGGAGTACAACTGCAAGCACACCCACTTTAATTTGTGGCTAGAATTACACCTACAGGTACAACTATAATTTGTGGCTACAAGTACTTTTCAAAAATACTAATTAGCAGCTATATGTACAACTACTTTATTTTTGTGGCTACAAGTACAATTACAAGTCAATGCAAACATGTGGAAACATTGGACCGTCCTTGATTACAACTGGCAAAATATTATGAATGCGTCTTATTAAAAACATAGATGTAAACACTTAAAAACAACATGGACATTGTCAAAAACGAATCATGACCGCTAATGTGTGAACCCAGTGAAGTAAATATTAACAAGCAGAGGTTTGAAGTCTTGACCACACATCTGCCTGATCTGATGTTTGTAGGAAGGATCTGCATGTGTCTGGACTCTAGGCATGGCTTTATAAGGAAATGCAGCTGTGGAGACAGCAGCCTGAACCAAACACATCTCCGGCGATCCTTTGGCAAATGTTCCAGGAATATTTGTTTCTTTGCCTTTTGAGGCATTGTGCACGGCTGAAGGTGTGATTTAGGGTTGAGTGTGTTCAGCTGATTTATTTATTGTAAGAGGAAGAACCGGCCTGCAATTTATACACAAACTAGCATAGCCAAGAGATTCGGCACTGCTGCCACAGAAGACATTTCACATTATTGTGCACAGCTCTACTGAAACAATTCGGTTCACATCTTGTAAGCAAATACTGCTGGTGCTAAATGCTATTTTGTGCAGATAAGAAGACTTTTCTCATGGACAGGCTGATAGTGGGATGATGCAGCAGGGGAAGTATATCACTGGTATAAACAGACGGGCTATATCTGGAAAAACTGACCAACTATGAATTAATTTTACAAAGGCAGAAAGACACAGAGCGGGTGCAGTTCAGTGATAGTGGATGAGCGACACCAGTTCATATAACTCACATCAGAAGATCAGTGAAAATACTGTCATCTGCTGCTCTGATTGTAAAACAAAATGTGATTGGTTTGAAGTCCGCACTAAGTTACGACTGGTCAGAGTAATGTAGGCGGTAGCAAAGGAATGATTGGGTACATACTAATGATTTTAAAATAACTATGACATAATCTGTATTGGCTAATGACAGCATTCTATACTTTACAAATTTCTAAATCCGTTCATCACTTGTTATAATCTAAAATTATTAATTTGTATTCATATTTAAAGGAGTGTGTTCAACAGCAAACTAGTAGTTTCTAACAGAACGTGACAAATTATCCAACTATGCTCAATATATTGCTTTTCAGAGCTTTGTTATTAATGTCCCAAAGCTTAATAAACAGAAAGATATATTTTTTAGAACGGTAAATTGATATAATACATCTAATTAATGTACAGCATTCCTGAGACCAGAGGCGTCACAGTCCATTCAAAGTGAGGGGCACGTGCCCTCTCAGATTTTTGAGCCAAGTGGATTTTGAATGCAGCTTCCAAAAGACCAAAAAAATTGCCGATTAATATTAATATCACACCTGCATAAAATCGTTGAGTGCGTCATAACATCAGCTGCTCAATTCAAATCTGCGTTTGTTCGCTGGCGCTGAGCCAGACTGTGTTTTTACAGCGCTGCGGATAATAACCAATCACACACGATGCTGTTGAGCTTATGATCGCAATGACCAATCAGAGGTGTTCAGATGAGTCATCGCTAACATGCGTTTTCATCACTGAATACCTCTTTCTGGTGAATTCTCTCGTCAGAAACAACAAAGTGAAAATGTGTGTACGAATATGCAAGTAAGATATTAATTTCAGTGTAAACAGCTTCAGTGATTTTAATGGGAGTTTTTGAGAGTGCTTGAACTCTTTGCTCTCTTTCAGTCCAATAAAAGTGTTATGATTAGTAGCCTAACCTACAATGTTTTTATTCACATTAACTTTCAATGTTAAATTCACATTAAATATAAAGTCAGTACGTTATGGTATGACACCCATATTTAACAGATTACATTATTTGGTTACTTTGACCATCGCCCACTAGATCAACTAACATAATCGATAAAGTGAGAATCAAGATATTTAATGTGTTTGGGAATGTTTTGAATAAAAAGGAAAACATAAATGCTGTTGTCGCTGCTGTGTGTCATATGATACCCCCCCGCCCAAATCTTGCCCACTCAAAAATAATGATTGCATGACGCCCCTGGCCGAGACTGAGGACCATTTCTATGAAATGCAGAAGCCTCTTCGCAGCTCTCCACAGCTCCTCATCAGCACTGCTGTTATCACAAGCACTCATCAGTGCACATTACACATCTGACAGCTGGAGAGTGTAAGACAAGATGATAGCACTGCATTTATTCCCGCTCCAGCATTACATTCATCTCACTGCTGTAAGGCTAAAACACAGCTGAACTAAACATGGAGCACAGGACACTGCAAAATGGAAAACAGGCATCAGATACCGTAAATATACACATACTTTATATCTGAATGTCACTGCATGATATAATAGCATGCAGCATCAGCTAACTAATCATGTAACTGATTTGCTCAGAACCAGCTTTTTATGTGTGAAAATTAAATATGGTGTCAATCGTGACTGAAAGATATGATGGGGATCTGAGTGTCATTAGTTTTAAACGTAACCCTCAGCCTTCACCCTGTGCAGGACGACAGCTGTCTGACCGGAGGCAGGAGGGGTGCAGTGGGTTTCACTGTCACTGAATATTTAAAGGCTTTGTTGAGAGGCGCAACAAACACACACAACAAACTAACTCCTCACGGTTTATTCCTGTCAGACCACTGAAGGAGGAAAATAGGGCTTTTAAAAACACTCATGTTAGGGCGCGGGTCAATTTAACCCATTTCTAGTTGCCTGAAATACTGGGTTACCTATGATACTCTCCTTAAATAATTATAAATATATAATATATCAATTTAGGAAATCACAAAATTTCTATTACAATTATGGTGTTTGGGAGTGGGTCCCGAGGTTTGTGCATTTGGCAGACGTTTTTATCTTTAACTTTTATATATTATATAATAGCGCCATGGTATATTGTTTGAGTGAAAACTGAAAAGAAATGTCTAAAATGTTTTCTGTGATAACCAACAACAGTTTTAAAATATATCTTTTCATGTTTATATGTGAGAAGTAAGTATTAATATTAAAGGATTACTGTTTTTATCGGATTCTTTCTTTTGTCACAGACACATTTTTAGTGAATTATATTGAATCCAATTAGGATTAATCTGACTTCCACTATTACTATTATACAGATATGTTTAACCTAATACAAAGGTCTTTTAAAACATGTAACTCAAAAACGACTTCATGTAAGTCATGTACACACACACACACACACACACACACACACACACACACACACACACACACACACACACACACACACACACACACACACACACACACACACACACACACACACACACTGACCTGCAGTCTCTTCATGGTCTGGGAGTCCTGGTCAGCCTTGACCTTACAGGCCACCAGCAGCTGAGCGGTGGATGCTGCCACCTGTTTGGCTGAAGAAATTAGTTTCTCCTCACTGGCGTGCCCCTGAACGGCAGAGTTAGCCGCTTCGCACAGGTTGTTAGTAGCTGCCGCCACCATACGGGCCTAGAGTCGATGAATTCATGGACAAAATATGTGAAACATCCACCTCATCAAAAACTACTTCATGCTTGTATAGGTTTCTGAAACCTCTGCATCTAAATATATCAGAAGTAACTGAGAAAGTTAAAGTGCTAGTTCACATTCTGTCATCATCTTCTCTCCTCATATGATTGACTCTCTTGTGCAGAACATGAAAGAAAATATTATGAAAACACCTCACAGCTTTCATGTCCACATATGAGAGTCAATGGAGACCAAAGATGTTTTGGACTTCATGGACTTTGGACAAAATTAATTGAAACATTCTTCAAAATACCTTAATTTGTGTTTATAATGATATGAGGGTATGTTTTCATTTTTGAGTGAACTACCCTTTAAGCTAAATCGCTCTACTTGTGACAGTAACGTACAGCAGAAATTAGACCCTGTGACCACTGTCCATCATCCACCGCGTTCGCTGGGATCGCCCCGACCTGACAGAGAGAGAGAAATGCATTACCGACTGAGCAAAGCTGAACAAAGTACATGATTCCCAGGCATTCTGGATGAAGTTTCCTTCATACCTTCCCTTGAGCCACCAGCTCTCTCTGAGCGGCAGATGCAGCTTTGACCAGAGCGCTGGTGGCCGCAGCAATGGATTTGGCTGCTTCCAGAATCTGCTCCTCGAAGTTTAGACTCTCATCAGCTTCCTGTTGAACAGAACACAGCACACATTCATTTCCATCACTGTCTGAACATCGTGACTGATCTTAAAGGTTTTTCACATGCGTATGAACAATGGTTTTTCATTCCAGTGTAGATGATGATGATGATGATGATGATGGAGGTCAGTTCATGCTGCATTCATAATTCATATGATTTGTGTTACCTTAAATCCAAATCCAAACTGGGAAATGCAAACGTTACACAAATGTGACACAATAATCAGGAACATTAGCTTCAGAACAGCTCTGGGTGGGATTTTCCAAGCTGCATGTAAAATGTCAAGCAGTATAGCATTGCTCCTGAGGGATGTGGGTAAACGTTTCCTCACCTTGGGTTTGGCTCGGGGTTTGAGCTGCTCTAGTTTCTTGGCGGCAGCTTCAATGGCAGCTGCGGCTCCCAGCAGCTCATTTTCGGCGATGACGGTCGGGTCCTCAGGATCCACCCACTCTGTACCTAAAGAAAGTATCACAACAAATTAAACTCATGTGTTTTTTTATCATTTGTGGTTCTTTTTTATAAATCCTGAGGTTCTGATTGGTGTGTGTATAATTGTACAACAGATTCTACAATATTATGTAAAAGTTTTTCTTCCCTTAAGGGGTTGGTTTAATTATTGTAGTGTCATAATGCAAAATGTCCTCTTTGCTTATTTAAGGAAAATATTGAACAACAACAAAAAACATATAGAGAATTATTTACTACAGTTCAAAAGTTTGGGGTCAGTAAGAATATTTTAGTGTTTTTGAAAGTCGTCTCTTATGCTCACAATGCTGCATTCATTTGATCAAAAACAGTAATTTTGTGAAATGGTATTATGATTTAAAATAGCTGGTTTTTATTATGCTATGTTTTAAAATGCAATTTATTTCAGTGATCAAAGCTGAATTTTCAGCATCATTACTTGTCTTCAGTGTCACATGATCTTCAGAAATCATTTTAATATGCGGATTTATTTAGGTGGAAACTAAATGCTAAATTTCTTTGGATTAATATAAAATTTAAAAGGAAAGCATTTATTTGAAACAGAAATCATTTGACATGTTTTACAGTCACTTGATCAATTTCATGCATTCTTGCTGAAAAAAAAAAATTTCACACTGACTCCAAACTTTTGACTGGTAGTATAAATCCATAAAGGAACATATTTTCCTTTATGTGCAATAAAACTAAAGGACAAAGACAACAGCAAAAAGTGTATCATTATATTAAATATATTTTTGTACTCATATAAACACTTGATAGGTAGAAAGACCTTCATTTTATATAAATTTTCCTCTTTTTTTACACAAATTGGCACCTACAGTAGTAATTCTCTCTCTCTCACACACACACACACACACACACACACACACACACTCTCTCTCTCTCTCTCTCTCTCTCTCTCTCTCTGAGATTCTCCTCATCTCTCATCATGTGTTAAATGAGGGTCTGGGTATTATCACCCCGAGCTCTCAGATCACTTTCAGTGATTGGTTGCAGGGATTATCCTGATAAATACTGCTTGGATTCCCTGCTCATGATGCAGAACTGGAAGCGGATACTTGACCTGAGCTGACGGAGAGGACACGAGGGCAAGAAGTACGAGAGAAGCCCTGCATCCAGAAGATAATCCTCCGAACACTGGAGGGCGAGAGTAGAGTGTGTGTACTGAGAAACATGACACACACAGGGTGCTGTCGTACCTTTCATGGCCTCCGCAGCCTGTATGAGCTCCGTCACTGAACCGGCCACACGTTTGGAGTAGTTTGCCAACTGCTGTTTAAGGTCATGACTTGGTTTCTGAATGATCTGTGAGTAGAGATCACATGACTTCAATCAGATTAATGCATTAAAACATCCTAAATGAGATTGTTAAATCATATTCAACTCCTCAAAGCATTCATTGCTGTTAGACACTCATGCGGTTAACTAGAAGACACTAATCTAGTGACTTCTGAGGAGTGTGTGTGTGTGTCCTCGGCGTGTCCTCCAGGGTGGTGCTGGTGACAGTGGAACAGGTGCGTGGCATTAGCAGAGCTGTTCGTTTGGAATAGATGGCTAAGAAAAGACTTGGCCATGTGCAGGAATGCTGGGAATGACACAGACAATACCAGAAATGCACACACCCACAGACAAACATATTGCTGTCCGTCTATACAAACCCTACAAAAGCACTAAAGACATTCTGTCTCTCTCTTCAGAATTTGCATGTTTTGAGAAACGCATTTCACCAACTGTTGCAGTCGTTCATGATTTTTGTTTTGAGACTGGGGTGCATTCCTCTTTAAATGTCAGGTGACTAGCCTATGTGTGACCCTGGAGCACAAAAGCAGTGTTAAGTCGCTGGGGTATATTTATAGCAATAGTCAATTGCTAGTCAATTTTATCAATAGTCAAATTGATACATTTTCTTTTATGCCAAAAATCATTAGGATATTAAGATCATGTTCCATGAAGATATTTTGTACATTTCTTACCATAAATATATCAAAACTTAATTTTTGGATTAGTAATTTGCATTGCTAAAAACTTAATTTTTGCACCCTCAGATTCCAGATTTTCAAATAGTTGTATCTCTGCAAAATATTGTCCTATCATAAACCATACATCAATGGAAATATTATTTATTCAGCTTTCAGATGATGCATAAATCTCAATTTCACAAAATTGACCCTTATGACTGGTTTTGTGGTCCAGGGTCACATACAGTGGGGGAAAATTTAATCAAATCATATCCATTTAATTAGTTATTTACATATGCGCGCACACACGCACGCACTCAATGCAAACCATTCAAAGACATTTAATTCAGTATATCTGAATATTTTTAACAAATGACCCTGTAAACAAAGAATTTAGATTAATCAAGATGCTATAAATATAGGTTTCAGAATGCATCCAAATGTCACTTTCACGAAAACGACCAAGACAATCAAATCACACCAGATACAACATTAATAGCTTTTAACAGTGGTTTTACTTCAAAACAACTGACATACAGTGCAAACTAATGATTTTCAAAAATAAAAATGTATCATAATTCATGCCAAAATGCCTTTTCCTCAATCAAATGGTTGCAGAGTTGGTTTGTTTTTTTGGTAAAGTTTTGTACCAAGCTTTGTTGGCTCGTGGATTTTTAGAAGATTTGATGATTAGACAAACTGGCTAATATCTGTAAAATATGAACTCTTTGAAAAATTATTTTTTGTCATGAGAGTCTACAGATTATACATGACAAAATTGATATGAAACATTCAAAATAGAAGTTTAAAAACAATAAGTCAAAGTCAAAATGGTGCAAACAAAAATCAGAAAGAGATGGAAATAAATATAGATCTGCAACCCACCGGTTGAGAAGCACTGCAGCACACATTATATTATGCACTTTTTGAAGTTAAGAGTTTGTGCAGTTGAGCACACACACACACACACACACACACCAGTCATCTTTAACTCACCGGCTATCACAATGAACCCACACATACACATCAGAGAAAACAAAAAACACATGAAGGTAAACATTGAAATAAATTCCTCAGACCTGCATAGCAACGATCTAAACTTTACCTCCTTACAATCTCAACATCTCACATTCAACAACTCAAATGTACTTTATAAATACAAATATACAACTAGCAGTTTTATCTTATTTTAACAACCCTTTAATACATTTTAGACAAATATTTCAGTCACATACCCACTGATTGACAGTGAGTTTGTGAAATATGTGACATTTCAGCGTGGCCCTAAAATAACAGGACCAAAGGCTGTGGGAGTTATTTCACACAGCTTTAACCTTAATGAACCCCCTAAAGGAGCTCTAAATGAGTGTGTGTGTGTGTTTAACTCACCACTAGCACATGCTCCAGCAGGCCCAGATATCCTATGGCGCACTCAGAGCCGAAGTGCAGAGCTCGAGCCTGAACGTCTCTCTTCACCTCCGGGTGGAACACCGCTTGCTGAACAACACAGCAGAAAAATCACTTACCCTTTAGCTTAACAGAAACACATATACACTAGAAGTCAAAGTTTGAACACTCATTCTGTATGACTACTTAGCATATTTTTTAATAATAGTCACTAAATAAATTATATTGAAATGATTTTTTAGATGCTTTTTATTTATTTTTTATCCCTCGACATTGGACATAGTCTCAACTAATTTCTATTTTTAGCTGAAAAGCAACTATTTGTTGAATTTAAGTTTTATGCAGCTCAACTCAAGTTTAGAAAATAAGCATTTTACATCATTTTACTTTAAAAAAATCTATAATGCTACACATAGCATACAAATATATAATCATAAATAAATGAACTGGTCACTGGGGTCCCTCAGGGATCGGTTCTTGGACCCCTCCTCTTCTCCACATACACTACATCACTGGGTCCCATCATACAAGCACATGGTTTCTCATACCATTGCTATGATGATGACACACAGCTCTATCTCTCATTTCGACCAGATGAGCCAACGGTAGCTGCACGGATCTCAGGCTGCCTGGCAGACATCTCGGCGTGGATCACCTACATCTGAATCACCTACACGTGGATCACCTACATCTGAACCTGGCAAAGACTGAGCTTCTTGTCTTCCCTGGAACTCCAACTCTACAGCATGATTTCACGATTCAGTTAGGTTCATCAACAATTACCCCATCAGCTTCGGTCAGAAATCTTGGTGTACTCTTCGATGACCAGCTGACCTTCAAAGAGCACATTGCAAAGACTGCTCGATCTTGCAGGTTTGCACTACACAACATCAGAAAGATCAGGCCCTTTCTGACAGAGCATGCTGCTCAACTTCTTGTCCAGGCCCTTGTCATTTCTAGACTGGACTACTGCAATGCTCTTCTAGCTGGACTTCTATCAAACACAATCAAACCTCTACAAATGATTCAGAATGCAGCGGCACGACTGGTCTTCAACGAGCCCAAAAGAGCCCATGTTACACCTCTCTTTGTCTCCTTGCACTGGCTACCAGTTGCAGCTCGCATCCAGTGCAAGACACTGATGCTTGCATATAGAACAACCACAGGGTCAGCACCCACCTACTTCCACTCACTGTTACGAATCTACATCCCCTCCAGAAGCCCCACCTACTTCCACTCACTATTACGAATCTACATCCCCTCCAGAATCCCCGCCCACTTCCACTCACTATTACGAATCTACATCCCCTCCAGAAGCCCCGCCTACTTCCACTCACTATTACGAATCTACATCCCCTCCAGAAGCCCCACCTACTTCCACTCACTATTACGAATCTACATCCCCTCCAGAATCCCCACCTACTTCCACTCACTATTACGAATTTACATCCCCCCCAGAATCCCCACCTACTTCCACTCACTATTACGAATCTACATCCCCTCCAGAAGTCCCCGCCCACTTCCACTCACTATTACGAATCTACATCCCCTCCAGAAGCCCCGCCTACTTCCACTCACTATTACAAATCTACATCCCCTCCAGAAGCCCCGCCTACTTCCACTCACTATTACGAATCTACATCCCCTCCAGAAGCCCCGCCTACTTCCACTCACTATTACGAATCTAAATTTTAGATTCCCCCCCAAACTTTCTCTCTCTCTTTATTTATTCCTTCCTTGTACTTATTTGAAAATGGTATTTCGAGCACTACCTCTCTCTGATTGCCTCTTTAAGAAGAATCACTTTATGTATTCCCCAATTCTAAGTTGCTTTGGATAAAAACGCCTGTAAAATGACTAAATGTAAACATATAACAATGCAATTTTGAGTTTATAGCATCATTTTACAAACTAGATTTCAATGTTTAATTATTCTGAAATAGCTGCATTTTGCTTAATGATGCTTAATTTGGAATAATTAACAAATAACAGAATTGCATGCATTCTAAAGGATTAAGGAAAATGTGATTTGATATGATAAGATCCTTTATGAAGTGCATATGCAGTCATTAATATCACCGTGCGTGAGACGTGTGTGAGAGTGGCCTCACCTTGCAGGAGTGCAGCATGTCAGCGATGGCTCGTCTGCTTAGGTTAGCGGTGGCAATCACGTCCTCTTGACGGCAGGAGTTCCCAGCAGCCACTGCTTTCGCCGTGGCCAGCGTGATGCCTTTGGTCATGCGGATGAACTCCTCTGGAGTGGCAGTCTTTGGAGGAGGATCTGGACTGCTGAACACCTGCAAAACATATGTTTTATATCAAGGTTTCACTTACTCTTCTTCATCCCAGTGGACTTTATATCTAATAATATATTTATTCCACTGTAATGTAGTGATTGTGTCTCTTACAGCCAGCTCTTGTTTGATGTGCTCTATGGTGGCCTCTAGTGCTCGTGTGCCTTTAGTGGCCTCGTCCTCCACGGCCTTCACCGTCTTCAGTAGAGACGTCACATTTGTCACCATCACCTGATCCCAACAGAAACATCACACATTAGAACTCTTGACACACTTATGCATTATGACTCTATGATGTTATGTCATTGAAGACAGCAGATGTCACACAGTACTGCTTAAAGTACTCAATCAAAGGAGAATAATATATGAACGCAACAATACAGAAATGCTGATAATATTTAAGGTAAGCCAGTATTATAAAATGATATAGCTTGGCAGAGAAGAAGAGTAGCCTGGTGAGCCAAATCAGACTAATTAATTAAAAATAAACAAGTAATTATTCAAATAATTAGCAAAACTGGTCATCAGCATACAGTGCATCATCAGTAAAAATATGGGATATAGAAGCAATAAAATAATACATAATAATATAACCTACAAACTTTGTAAAAAACATACCCTTACTGACAGTCTCTTTTGGAAACATACTAGCTAAATAAAAAGCACAATATAATCTCTGTTAATTGATAAATTAAAAATTAACAGAAAAATAACCATGAATTTATTTTGAAAATATATCCATATGCTTCAAATATAATTTAACTTGTGGTAATGAACATCCTATATGAAATATACAATTTCTCTAGTTTGTATGTGTTTTAAAAAATATTTTTTTTATACTATTATAGTATTTATTAATATTTTCATATTTTTGGTTTTCGTTTAAATTTTAGTAATTCTGTTATATGACTTTTATCATTTGTATTACTACTTAAAATGAGAAATGTAGCCTTAGCATCCAAGTGAAAGTTTTTTGAGTTTAAGTTTTTAATCTAATATTAATATATATTTTTTAAATGTTATTTTTATTACCGAAAGCATTTTAAATGTTACTTTTGACATTTTTTGGTGCAGTTTTAGCTTTAGTTTTAGTTAATAACACCACCAATCTGAGTGTAAATCATTCACAGTTCTTCACTTTGTAGGTCAATCGGACTGACTCTTGATTTCAGGTCACCTAACATTGTCTGGCAGCCCATAATAATCAGGACTGTCATTTTGATTGAGATCAGTTATTAAAGGCCTCAGGCAGAGACAGCCTGGATGTGTGGATGAATGAGATGATCCTGCTCTGCGTGTCTTTACCTTAGCAGAGTTCTTGAGCTGTAACATGGCGGGATCGTCGTGAGGTTTGCCGGACGCAGCCTTCGTGGCACTGATCAGGGCACTCAGAGCTTTAGCCACATCCTTCACCGCATTGATCAGAACCACCTGAGATACGACAACAAACACATGATCTCAGACAACAGCGGAATTATTGAACTTCTGCAATAACATATGCATCAGCATCATGACTTAACATGCTGCCTACATGCATCACTGAACCACAAACATGGGCAGAATCTCACGCCTGCATGAGACTCAATATATGACGCCGTGAGTGAAACGTACAAGAACTGTACTATAAAAGTCTTAGCAAATATTAAGTTATATAACAAAACTGAAAGCGGTTATGTAAATATTAACGCTGGTTAATATAGTACCAGTCACATAACCGCATATTAGCAATAAGAAGTACAGAAATGACTATTAAAACTGCAGTATGGACACAAAGACCTCACTAAAACCCATTTAAAAACAGCTGCTGCATGTGGGAAGTGAAAATACAGATCTTACATATACAGTAGGTTTGAAGATAACGCTTTTATTGTGTTTATGACCTTGAAAGGAGATTGAAGTGTAATTAAACCTGGCCTTGATGGCTGAATTTCCTTAAACAATACAGCTATAACAAGCTTTGAGAATATGTCATGAATTATTAAGTGTTGCCATAGGAACAGCAGAAACCCAAGAATTGTTGTCAAGCACTGGGTACACATACTCTCACACTCGCACACGCACACACACTTACTCACTCACTCACACACAAACGCACACATAGGCGTAATGTTTTTTATACTATACAAACTGTATGTGCTATTGCCCTACACCTAAACCTAGCTCTCACAGGAGACTTTGTGCATTTAAAAAAAAGAAAAAAAAAAGAAAACATTTCCTATTTTTTTTAAGCCTTTTGGTTTACGGGAACATAGGCAGTGTCCTCATAATACCCTTGTTATTATACATATTTGTGTCCTCATAAACCATATATACCACACACACACACGCACGCACGCACGCACGCACGCACACACACACACACACACACACACACACGTTGGTTTTTATGGTTTACTGGGACTTTCCATAGGCGTAATGGTTTTTATACTGTACAAACTGTATTTTATATTGCCATACACCTCGACCTTCTTACTTACTTTCTGCATTTTTTGATTTTCAAAAACATTCATTCTGTATGAATTATAAGCTTGTTTCCTCGTGGGGACCTAAAAAATGTCCCCACAAGGCCAAAATGTACTGGTATTACTATCCTTTGTCCCAATAACTTGATAAATACCAGGGACACACACTGACTCTCACACAAACACGCACGCACGCACACACATGTTCTGACACCAGGTCAGCTGTGTTTGGTGTGAAGAGCTGCTGTTTCCTGTGTGAGAGCGGACAGGACAGGGAGCGGGTGTCAGTACCTGTGTCTCAGGGTCTTCAGCGCCCAGACTGGCCGCTCCCAGTTTGACCACATCAGCCAGTTTAGTGATGGTGTTAACAGACGACTGCGCAGCCTGAGCCAGTTTCTCCTGATTCGCCCCTGCTCCAGACACCAGCAGCTTCGTGTCCTCCACCAGAAGTTTAGCTGTCTTCAGGATGTGCTCTCTGACAAACCACAGGAAACACAAAACTATTAACATCACAGTCCGCTAATGACGTAGCATATTAACACTAATGGATAAACAAACACATACAGGGGGCGACAAAGGTTATACTAAAGGAAAGACACTTTACTGTTACTAAAATAGTTTGTAATATGCTACAAGTAAAGAGCATCATCGGTACGGCATCAGTACCGGTACCCAACAGTACCTTTACTCTCTGTGTAACAACAAAAACATTTATTTCAGTGAAAAAATAAGTCCAAAACTCTCCATTTCAACATTTTGAACAATAGGGCCCTAACATTTTTTTCTTTCTTGTGTTTTATTTTTTTCTGATAATCAAATGAAGGCATGACAAATGTATTTATTTTTAATCAAATGAAAATGAAACCCTTTTATTTTTTGGGCAAACAAACAGAGGTTTACTGTTAAATTAATACATGGTAGAAAAATTGTGTGAATATTCCTTTAAAAGTGTTTTTAATAATAATTGTATTTTTTCTACATTTAAGTGTTTAATGTTGTTGTAGTAATTATTTGTATCATTTAATCGTTTTATTTAAATTGGTTAGTAAATGGAATTTATAAAGACGTACATATACTGTACAAAAGTAATACAAGAGTAATATATTTGTTACATTGACAGGTTGCCTTGAATCATTAGGAACTGTATGATTCTGGTTCTTTAACCAACACTTCCCTGGCATCTGGGCTGATCTGCAATCAGTTGTGTTCCTGTAGCTTAATACACAGCAGAGCAAGGTGTTTGGTGTGAGCAAGCGGTGATATAATAGGTCACTGAGATGGCCACCGGGGCAGTTTGGGCGCTGTCGTTTTGGCGGAGGGAGTACCTGTGGTCTGCAAAGGTCTCGGCGTTCTCTCGGTTGAGAGAGCCTGCGGTGGCAAACATGATGGTGGTGTCCAGATCAGCGATGATGCCAGAAACAGCACTGGCAGCAGTAATGCAGGCCTGAGTGCCACGATTGCCCGCCTGAAGAGCCGCCAACACGTGAGACACCTGAGAGAGAGAGAGTAAAGACATCAGGACTCTGATGAAGACTGAAATGACACCCATACAGTATGTCCAATAAGTGAACTACTGCGCACCTTCTCTGAGACTTTGCGAGCGCTGTCGATGAGCTCTTTCTTGGTGTAGGAGTCGTTTGGACTGCACTGCAGCGCTCCTGCTTTACTGACCAGACCAGTGCAGCTGTTGCCCAGCTCTGCCACCTGCTTCCTGATGTGAGAGCCGATCTGAAGAACAAAACAATCAAAGAAACAGCTTAACTATGCAAAGTATCTCATTTTAGTTCAGTAAAGTGACACACAAAACCAGTCTTAAGTGGCAGTTTTTCCAAATTGAGATTTATACATCATCTGAAAACGGAATAAATAAGTTTTCCATTGATGTATGGTTTGGACAATATTTGTCTGAGATGCAACTATATGAAAATCTGTAATCAGAGGATGCAAAAAAAAATTATATTGAGAAAATCACCTTGTCCAAATTAAGTTCTTAGAAATGCATATTACTAATCAAAAATTACGTTTTGATTTATTTACGGTAAGAAATGCACTAAATATCTTTATGGAATATGATCTTAATAATATAATGATTTTTGGCATAAAAGAGAAATTTATAATTTTGACCCATACAATGTATTTTTGGCTATTGATACAAATATACCCCAGCGACTCAACACTGCTTTTGTGCTCCAGGGTCACGTATTTCAAAGTGCAAAAGAATATTCAACAAGAAATGTAGGGTGGGATTTGATTATATTTATTAGGAATTGACTGGATGATCAAAAGTGGTCTTTATTTGACAGCTGATTGGGGGAGGAGTTAAAAAACAAGAGGGCTTGGTGAGTTGAAAAGTAAAAGAAAATACAATACTGTACAAAATGTTGGGGTCATTGAAATTTTGGTCACACTATTTTAAGGTTCAGTTCTTGCTGTTAACAAACCATTAACTATGACTTTTGCCTCAATGAACTCCTAATTTGCTGTTTATTAATAGTTGTTAAGTTTAGGTATTAGGTATGATTATGGATGTAGAATATGGTCATGCAGAATATGTGCTTTATAAGAACTAATAAACAGCCAATATGTTAATAATAGGCATGGTAATAAACATCTAATTAATAGTGAGAATTGGTCCCTATAATAAAAAGTGTTACTGAATTTTTAGATTTAGCAGGGATTCATTTAATGTAAATATATATCACATTACACAATATTTTGTACTTTCTATTCATCAAATAAATCTGAAAAAAGTATAATTTTACACAAAAATATGAAGCAGCACATTTTCAACATTGATAATCAGATATGTATCTTGAACAGCAAATGAGCATATTATAATTATTTCTGAAGGATCAATATTTCACAATATTATTGCTTTTAATAACAAAAACAACCCCAACATTTGTATAGTTAATGTTCCTTTACTAAGAATAAAAACATTCAGAATAAGACATGCAGAAACAGTAAATGGAGTCACTTTCATATAAATGATAATATTATGTGGAAAGGCCATAAATCTACAGAAAAGGAAAGCGTATGTCACAATACCTCGTCGTTCTCGGCAGTCATGGCTGCACATCTGGCCTCAGACGCCAGGTCACCGAACTCTGTGGTCAGCTGATTGGCCAAACCGCCCAGCTCATCAGGGTTGGTGTTGGATTTGGTAACCTGGCAACACAGCATTATAAACACACAGCGTCAGCCTTTACTTCTATATAAATACTGAAAAATTACAAAGTTTCTTTAAGACAAGTCATGTCACTCGGCGGCCATCTTTGAAACGCCTCTCGGGCACGCGAGTGCAACCCCATATCTTTGTAAGGGGGAAAATCAAAATCTCCCAAACTGTTCAATATTTTAATATTTGAAATCACCAATGAATTCGGACAATAGCTGTGTCATAAATATTGTTTCTTTTGCTCAAATAGCGTTATAAAAAGGTTATTTTTCAGCCTGGACCAGCCAGTGTGCATGCGCAGTCCTAGGCGCACATCTCAGCACACTTAGCAACCGGGACTTCTAATTGCAGCTGCAGTGACGCGCTGAGTTTCCCGATTAGCGATTGGCTCTTTCATTCGGAAGGCGGGGCTTCCTGCGATTGAAATGCCATATTAAGCGTTACATTTTTCCCCTTTCAAAACTATACAAGTGACATGTCTTGGGTATCCTATAGACGGTTTCAACGGCAACAACAAAAACAAACATTACTGCGCATGCGTGTGTTTGTGGCCCTAACTTAACTTCCGGTAGACATCCAAATAGAATCAATAACAACAAGTCCCTCTGGAGTAGATTATTTATTTATAACAAGCAAAATATGTTTGCTTCGTAAATCAGACGGATTGAGATGCAGCGATAACTACTTGGATGGACTTATTAAAAATGCAAATTCACTCTCTGCCTGCAGGAGACGCTTAAAAGCGGGAGAAATAACGTTAACGTTAAAGGTTTGCGCCCGGTAACGGCTGTAAACTGAGCTTACAAACGTTGCTTTAACAGACATATAACATACAAGATGAAATGAAAATGACCTCAAACATTTTCTAAATACAGTGTTCTTTCAGAAATACAGTGATATAAAAACACCCGCGCCTAGTTTTGATTTCTAAACGTGCATTACGTGCTCATGTTTATTCAACAGTCTTTTGGTAAATTTTGATATTGTGGTGGGTCACCACAAATAAATGTATGTATGTGAAACACATCCCACAGCACAACAACCTGAGCCCAACTTCATTACTCATCACTTTAACTGTGTTTGTAGCCGGCGCCACTAACAGCCCGATATACAAACACAGACCGGAAGTTACCTTCGGTCCAGGCGCGTGCGCACGATGAAACCGTCTATAGTCTTTGATAATTCTCCCTTCTGGAACTATTTTGAACCATAACATTGGAAACAAAAATAACTGAAAATATATTCAAGATGAGCATTTGTGAGTGAAAATGCAGAGCTTAAAAATCAAACTCATTCATTTATATGATACCACCAGAATATTTTTTTTTTATTATGCAATTGGCTGCTTGTCCTTCTCTTCTACTGATAGAAAAATGTATATATAAAATCTATTATAGCTTTATTATTAGCAAATTAAATTAATTGTTTAATACATAATGTATTATAAACAGGGCAGTCGTGGCCTAATGGATAGAGCGTTGGACTTGAAACCCGAGGTAACCCAAGGTTGTGGGTTCGAATCCCAGCTCTGGCAGGAAGTGTCCACGACTGAGGTGAGACCCTTGAGCAAGGCACCGAACCCCCAACTGCTCCCCGGGCGCTGCAATGTCGGCTGCCCACTGCTCCACTTGGATGGGTTAAATGCAGAGAACACATTTCACTCCTCATTATACTTTGTGTATGTGACAAATAAAGCTCATCTGAGCTTAATTTGTATTGTATTTGTAACAATAGAGCTAATGTTCATTACGCATAACAACAAAGGCCTGCAGGGGGCGCCGACGGCCTAACGGTTATATTTATACATTACTACACAATCTAATCCTTGTTTAATATTGACCAAGCACTATTTAATTCAGACCACTTAATCTTTAATATTTGTCTATTTCTTTAGGACAGAAATGCTATAGCCACTGTAATTAAATTTATATGTGGACATCAAAACGTGTAAACTCAGAGTGAGGGTTTGAGCTTTTATTTTGAAATCGCGATGTATTCTCCCGTGTTTGTGTAGGTTTCTAAACGATTTAGAACTGCATCGCATATAATTATTTAATTAAATCATAGCGTTTGTGAATTCACAATTATGCTTAATTATGATTTTTTAAATGGGTTTAATATATCATGCAGCCTTGGAAAACAGTCCAACAGTGTGTTTTATGGATTCTTGTCCGTGAAATGCGGCACTTCCGGTATATTGTCGGTTAGTCGACGCAAGCAAAATTAAGTCAACTAAAATCGACGAATCGCAACAGCCCTATTCTGAATTCTATAATAAGCCCTTAATTTTGTTTTCATTGCATGTTTGTGCATATGTATATTGTATTTTGCCCACCAGCCACAGTGGTTTTCTCATTTTTCCCCACAATTCCTAATTCTACTGTCACTCAAGACTGTTCCAGCTTTAGTTTTTACCATCTCATGAACGGTGACAGCGATAGCTTTGGCCGTCTTCACCATCGTGGTCTGATAATCCACAAACGATCCTTCAGGTTCGAATCCAGGCCCGTCTTCCATATTATTGATGGCTTGAGAGATGGAATTGACCATGCCGCCCACTGCTCCTGCAGCGCTGGCCGCCTCTGCCAGAGTCGCAGCCAGATCATCCACCGCCTCCTTCATCATCTGAACCGACTCCTCCAGAGCCTCCTGCATGTGAGCCGCCTGAGGACACACACACACACACACACACACACACACACACACACACACACACACACACACACACACACACACACACACACACACACACACACACACACACACACACACACACACACACACACACACACACACTACTGTGAGACTGAGCACTACAGCAGATCTCCAACAGAGAGTTTGGGATCAGTACATTTTAATGCAGTCTCTTCTGCTCATCAAAGCAGTATTTATTTGAACATAAATACAGAAAAAACTGAAATATTGTGAAATATTATTGCAATTTCTAAGATTGGTTTCCTATTTTAATATACGTTGAACTGTAATTTATTTCTGTGATGAAGCGCTGAATTTCAGCATCATTACTCCAGTCTTCGGTGTCACATGATCTTCAGAAATCATTATAATATACTGATTTATTAACAGTGTTGAAACTTGTGCTGCTGAATATTATCTTGGAACCTGTGATACTTTTATCTTTGATTCTTTGATGAATAAAAAGTAAAAAAAAATAAAAATTATTCAAAAGAGAAATATTTTCTAACAATACACAAGCTTTTACTTTTCATACATTTGTATCACTTTTTATACATTTAACACATCCCTCCAGAATAAAACTATTAATTTCTTTAAAAGAAAGGTAAGAAAAACTGTACTAAGCCCAAACCGTTTGTAATAGTTGAGACACAAAATGTATATTTTAAATAAACACTGTTCTTTTTATTCATCAAAGAATCCGGAAAAAATATCACAGGTCCCAAAAAATATTCAACAGCACAACTGTGTCCAACACTGATAATAAATCAGCATATTATAATGATTTCTGAAGATCATGTGACACTGGAGCAATGCTGTGATGCTGAACATTCAGCCTGGCTTCACAGAAATAAATTATATTTTAATAGTGATTTTTAATTTCAATATTTCTGTATTTTTGATTAAATAAATGCAGCCTTGATGAGCAGAAGAAACCTCTTCCTGATCCCAAGCAACCTCTTCCTGATCCCAAGCAACCTCTTCCTGATCCCAAGCTTATGATCAGCAGTGTATAAATAACTAGCAGAATGCAGCTGCGGTGGCGTCTTACCTTGTGGTTTCCTCCAGCCTCTTTGGCCGTGTAGAGCATCTGTAGGGCAGACTCGGCCAGAGTCTTGGTTTGATCCAGCACGCTCATCTGCTGCTGGCTGTTCTGCATCTTCGACGCTGTACCGATGGCAGCCATGATGAGCGGCTCAAAGTAACTGACCATCTGAGACACCTGTGAGATGACGGCACACATTTAGCTTCCGGTAAACACTGAGACCCTGTGAACACGTTTAGAAAGGATTCAGACCTTGTGACCCAGCTGAGAGGCGTCGGAGCGGGCTGCGATGGCCACCGGCTCAATCTGTTTACTGATCTCATGCACAGACGCCGCCATCTGCTCGTGAAGGGCCTGCAACACAATATAACAATAGCACTGCATTAGATTAATGATGAACACGACAGCTGCACCCTCAGTTCTGAGGATACTGCTGTAGTTTATCATGATGGCTGTAAAGCCTCACCTCATGGGAGATGTCATCTCTAGGCGTGAGCTGCTGGCTGATGGCTGCCAGAGACGCCTTGTCCACCTCACGCATGCAGTTATTAAGAACCTCAATGGCGTCATCACACTCCCTCTGACCTGGAGCATTTTCCCTGAAAGCATTTATATGACAGTATATCAATATGATACATGGAATAGTTTGACATCATTCACAACTGAATAGCATCTTGCAACACTGAGACTGGTAATGAACTGAAGTCAATCATCACTGAACTGACTCACAACACTGAATTGAACTTGTTTCAAATTGATAAGACTTCACACTGTTATTGATCTAGACTAAAAAAGCCCTGAAGTGTTTATGTGGCTAAGTGGTAGAGCATTGCGTTAGCAGCGCAAAGGTTGTGGGTTCAATTCCCAGGGAACACACATACTGACAAAAAATGTATAGCCTGAATGCACTCGTAAGTCGCTTTGGATAAAAGCATCTGCTAAATGCATAAATGTAAATAAACGTAAATGAACTGACTGATGACACTCCTGTCTTTTAGAGCTGCTTTACAGCTGAGTTTCCATAATTAATTCTGCTTTTCCTTTTTATCTCTGTGAAGCTGCTTTGACACAATCTGCACTGTATAAATCCCTACAGAAATAAAGGTGACTTGACAACTTGACAACAGGTCTGAAATTACCTTTTATTTGGAGGGTTGTTTCTTAAAGGTGCCGTAGAATGCATTGATACAGTATTTTAAATTGTTCTGATATCCAAATAGAAGGTATGTGGCTTAGGTAAGGGCAAAAAATCTCCAGAAACAGTTTTACATGTCCATTTACAACCCTATGATTTCTCCCTAGAATGAAACATTTGGCAGGGTCACTAATAATAATGAGCTGTGCTCTGATTGGCTGTTTCACAATGCGGCTCAATGTTGAGCTCTGCTCTGATTGGCTGTTTCACAGTGCTGCTTAATGTTGAGATCTGCACCGATTGGCTGTTTCACAGTGCGGCTTAATGTTGAGCTCTGCTCTGATTGGCTGTTTCACAGTGCTGCTTAATGTTGAGCTCTGCTCTGATTGGCTGTTTCACAGTGCTGCTTAATGTTGAGATCTGCACCGATTGGCTGTTTCACAGTGCGGCTTAATGTTGAGCTCTGCTCTGATTGGCTGTTTCACAGTGCGGCTTAATGTTGAGCTCTGCTCTGATTGGCTGTTTCACAGTGCGGCTTAATGTTGAGCTCTGCTCTGATTGGCTGTTTTACAGTGCCACTCGTCAGCATAACAACAAAGGGTTAACAAAGGGAGGAAAATATATATTTAAATACTTTCTCTCGCAGTTATATAGTCGGGTAATTAAACTGTATATAAAACGCGGGCATCAGGGAGCCGTTATTAATACACAAGGCATTGAAACTGCTTTTGAACGATCAGTCGATCGCGTTATAGTTTCACTTTCAAGAGATGCGATGCACAAACTCTGTTTATATTATGGAGCAACAGAATGAAGCGAATTTCACGCGCGAATGAAGCGAGTAAACTCAAAATATTCAAGCGTCCAACTACGCGCAAATAGATTTATTTGCTTCATTCATTCACTTTGAGGCTCACTGTATGCCATTTCTATGTACAGAACTGTTATTCTTTAATTATTTACTATAATTATAACTATAATTATTTAACTATGCCATGGTAAAGACAGTTTTTCATTCTATGGCACATTTAAGCAAAATATTTGAATGTACTCAAATAATTCAATCAAACTCTAGTCTGTTGTAAACAAAATTTCACCTTTAGTGACTTCTCACATGGCATACATGTATTTCTACAACTACTGCATAATGATATGAGATTAAGGTAATTTTAAATAGCCTATGTAAAGTTTAAAATGTATAATTAATTCATAATTCAAGGCAGGGCTGCAAAACATTTATTAAAATGTTTGAATATATATTTTTTTATTTAAAAAAATGATTGCCCTTGATATTATAATGAGTAATAATGCTGATTAACGGAATACATTACAAACGTGTTTGTGTGTGGAGAAAAGGCACATCATATTCTTGTAGGCTACACACACGAAACATGTTTATGAACGAGTTTTTATGTATTAGAAAACCAAGACTTCACACTGGTTATATTAGCGGCCTGAAAAACTAAAATACGTGTAGTTTGGAAATAAACTGTATAAAGAAAGTGAGAACAGAATGTTCCCATCACTGAAGTGGTATTCATTTAGTTCATTTTTTGGCTCTGTATCTTGAATTTGGGGGACAATTTAGTTCATTTTGGTGCCATTTTTCCCATAACCACCTGCTAATTCCCTAATGAGAACTAAAGGTTTCACAGTTGATAGTTGAATAAAGACGGGGCTTAATTTGTGCCGGAACAAGCCGGATACAACACCTCCGAAATCCGATCCGGCACCTCATTTAGTCGGATCCCCCTCCTCACGCGCCAATAAAAGACGTTTGTGCTGACCTATAGTGTGCATATATTAAAAATCATCTATAATGACCGTGCTTGTGGCACATCTATTTTAAATAAAGAACCTGAGCATGCAAAAGATGTGTGAACTGTTCTGCTCTCACAAGACATTTCTTTCTCAACGGTTCACATTTAGACTACTTAGGAAAAAACCTGGATACTCGCCAGGACGCCCATTTAAGCTCAACAACAAACTACGAAAAATAACTAAATATGATACTCGCTAGGCGGCTTTGGATGTGACTGAGCGTTCAGCCTTGAAACCACCTTTCTAAAAGGAGCGAGCGAGTATTGGCTTGCAAAATTGCAAATTATACATTTTTGTGACGATGCAACAATGACCCGATTAAGCAAGTGACCATTCTATCAACTGTCCCGAAATGCGAAAGTCTTGGATCAGCGACAGCGTGCAGCATCTCTTGTAGTGCAGACGAGATGCGCTGATGTGAAGCCGCTTTGAGAGAGTGAAAGAGAGAAGACGCGGTCCAGCTGAATCACTCACGCTGTTTTCAGATGACTGATTTAATCTGTTAGTTTGTGTGGATTTATTTACCTATATAGCCTACTTGCTATATTGAATAAATGTTTGCAATAATTTCCCTCATTAAGCTGCGGGGAAGAGTAAAACTATTCTGGACATGATTATAACTCTATTACAGAGATTTGTGAAATAAAATTCCATAATTTTTTAGTATGTATATGTCCCCAGGCCTGGAAATTGCTGTTTCAAAATGTCATGGCTTTTCAGGTTTTTCATATACGAACCATATTAAAAGCAACCGATGCACGCTGTTGATCACGAGCTGGCCCACCGATGTGATCACGCGAATGCTCTGTTACCTCTCCCTCCTCTAATCACATGCCAGATCCTTCACCCCGCTTTGTTCCATGACCTCGGTATTTACAAATTAAGCACTGAATAAAGGCTATAAGTTCTGTGAATACCTCATGTTGGTGATGAGTTTCTTGATGGAGTCGGACACTGTTCTGGAGTGTCCGGCCAGCACAGACCATTTGGGCGGGTCTTTGGGGTTGACGGCCAGCGAGCGGGCCACCTGGATCAGGCCTGTAGAGCTCTCCAGCATGGTCTTAGCAGCCGCTATGATGGGCTCCATCGCTGCCAGACCCTGCAATCAGACACAACAGAACTTGTAGCTTGCAGCATGGTCTAAACAGGGTTTTCTATTTCAGCCTGGAGTCTTGTTCCCACTCCTGAGCCATGCACAACCCTGTCAATTCTGCACTCATCTATTCAATTTGTATATAGACAGAAAAAATGGAAGAGTGACATTTTGGCTTCTAAAGTCTGAAAGAAATTGATATGCTATAATATGATTCCACAACAAATATAACAAGGCAGAAAATTGTGTTTGTCATAGATGGTCTTTTGTTTTTGACACTTTTTGATTTGTTATGAGTAATCTTATCATTTTTACAAACTTGTTAATAAAACGATTTTTTTAAGTTACAAGATTATTAAAGTAAACATACCAATTTGGATATGTAAAATATCAAATATTTGGATGTTGAATATCCAGCAAAAACAACTATATTGTGATCTACACAACAGCTCACAAATATGGGATTGGCAAGACTGACATGTTTTTGAAAGAAGCTTCTTCTGCTCTCCTGGCTGCATTTATTTGATAAAAAAATACAATAAAACCACTAATATTGTGAAATATTATTACAATTTAAAATAGCTGTTTTCTCTGTGGATACAATATACAATTTAATTTATTCCTGTGATCAAAGCTGTATTTTCTGCATCATTACTTCAGTCTTCAGTGTCACATGATCTTTAGAAATCATTATAATATGCTGATTATAAATGCCTTTACTGTCACTTTTGATCACTTTAATGCATCTCTTCTGAATAAAAGCACCAATTTCTTTAAAAACAGCCCAAACTATTGAATGGTAGTATATTGAGTGATATAACGTGGTACCTCTGGGCTGATCTGTGCAGGTACGCTAGCAAACTCTGGGTTTGAAGCGAAGGCAGTCAGGTTATCCACAGCCTCGATGAGCGGCCCAGTGGCTTCCTTACACTTCAGTCTGTTCTCCTGGTTAAAGGCCCCATCAAGAGCCTGACATTACAGCACAAACACATAGTTACATTCCCCATAATAATACCAACACTGCTGATCAGAAACAGACTCAAACTCACTTTGATGGACTTGACGAGGTTGGCGGTGCTGTTGGCCACCTCTTTGGCGCTCTGGACAAACTGTCTCTTCGCAACTGGGTTGGATGTTTTGGAGGAGGCAAGTCGACAGGCGTTGCACAAGGCCGAAGTATGTTTGGCCACAATTGTGGCAGCAGAGAGGACCTTGGGAAAAGACGGTGCATAAAACACAGGAGTTATTTTGTCAGGTTATTTGTGATGACTTAAATACTAGGTCAAGCATTCCTTTAAGAATTCACTTCCTATTTTGAGCTGTGAGTTCAAAAGACATATCCAGATGTGAAATACTGTATAATAAGAAGTCGATCAGACACTGGGAGTCCTGCTTGGCCATTTAACAGAAGCTTTAAGGACTGCACGTTGTCGCATTATCATTTTTTGCAAGATTTTGTAAGTAACAAAGGTCCATTGTCTATTGGTCAACACAGTGAATCCATGTAAACAACTTCAACACAAGCAAAATCTGCATAAGGAAATTGTTCGCCCTAACACAAAACTCATGAAAGTGTAGATTGAAATAAGTGTATTTTGCCAGCGAAAAACCATCAAACATCTGCAGTAGTTAATAATACTGCATATTCGAATGCCATGTCAGCATCTGAGACTATCTTCATGGCATAAAATGTTATAAATTACAAGAGTTACAGAAATACAATAACAATTAAAACCTAACAAAAAGAAAGAGAGAACATTTAAAGTAATAAAAGATGTTAAACATTTACATATGATAAAAGTCAAAATTTGGCTAATTTTATAAAAAGGCTATAAAAAGGCTAAAATCTTATTAAAAAACAAGTCCTCAAGTGAGCTTACTATATAAAAAAGTAGTCTACTTGCACTAAAAGTGGGAATGTCTTGCAAAATCATCAAACAACTGTAAATGCGATCACACCTTTAGTTCTCCCTCATGTTTTCTAAAATCTCCAAACAGTCACAAATATGTTTTTAAATATTCAAATATTATAAAAATACCTTATCAGTAATCTACTACTAATAATGCACTCTCAATGTCTAATATCTAAATATCTTGCCCAAAGTAAACCAGACTTTAGGTATGTGTTCGCTCCTATCAGACCGTTTCTATCTAGGAAAGAGTCATGCTGTTACCTGGGACTGGGTGCAGGCCGGGTCCACTAGGTTCAGACAGGCCACCTGGATCGACTGTTTGGCTCTGGCGAACTGTGAGGGGTCCACAAGCCCCTTCTGCCCCGCATGACTGTTCGGGTCAGACACACCCACCAGATACGCCCCCTGTGAGTGACACAGAAGACCCGTCACTTCAGTTCTTCACAAACCAGTTCACACTAGGCTAGCTGTGATAGACGGGTGTTGGCGGGTGATACCGGTGATAAGCCGCAACACCAGTTATGTCACTTACCCACCGCGGCACAGTCCCCCACCGTCGTTTAGATTTTTTTATAGTAATAAAAATAATTTAGTTCAGTTAGAGGCCACTACAATTCAAACTGAATGCGGCAGCTCAATGCAGCACACCAAACGAACGACAGTCGCGCATCCCAGATCAGATTTCATTCATCATGTGACGAGAGCTGACTGACAAGAAGAGTGAGGTGAGGAAGAGTGAGGTAACACAGACAAGAAGAGTGAGGCGAGACAGACAAGAAGTGTGAGGCGAGACAGACAAGAAGTGTGAGGCGAGACAGACAAGTGTGAGGCGAGACAGACAAGAAGTGTGAGGCGAGACAGACAAGAAGAGTGAGGCGAGACAGACAAGAAGAGTGAGGCGAGACAGAAAAGAAAAGTGAGGCGAGACAGACAAGAAGAGTCAGGCGAGAAAGACAAGAAGAGTGAAGTGAGACAGACAAGAAGAGTGAGGAGAGACAGACAAGAAGAGTGAGGTGAGACAGACTAGAAGAGTGAGGCGAGACAGAAAAGAAAAGTGAAGCGAGACAAAAAAGAAGAGGGAGGTCTATCTCAGTGAGGCGAGACAGACAAGAAGAGTGATGTGAGACAGACAAAAAGAGTGAGGTGAGACAGGCAAGAAAAGTGAGGTGAGACAGACAAGAAGAGTGAGGTGAGACAGACAAGAAGAGTGAGGGGAGACAGACAAGAAGAGTGAGGTGAGACAGACAAGAAGAGTGAGGTGAGACAGACAAGAAGAGTGAGGCGAGACAGACAAGAAGAGTGAGGCGAGACAGACAAGAAGAGTGAGGCGAGACAGATAAGAAGAGTGAGGCGAGATAGACAAGAAGTGTGAGGTGGACAGACAAGAAGAGTGAGGCGAGACAGACAAAAAGAATACAAATGAAAAATTCTGATTACAGCTTTAAGGGAACAATCGACGGTTATATTTTTATCAAAATCAAGCAGCCTTAGCAGAGAAAAACTGACTCAAGCGCACACACAAATGAAATGAAGCACTTATGAATCAAATGGCAGCTGAGTTCATGAAACCGCTTTTGGGACGACACACAGAAAGCAGTAAAATATGACTCACTGCCCATCAAAACTATTATGAATTCTATTTGCACAAGTGTGTAAGAGTGTGTTCTTGTGCCTGTAGATAATAAAAGCATGACGGTGTGTTTGAAAGCACAGGCAGCAAAAGAGAGACCAGGAAGGCAAATGTGTTTGTTCATTTAATGCGCTCCTGTAACTCCAGATGTTTGATGCATCATAGCCCTGGTACATTTTATCACGCATCGCTCGCTCGCGCGTGCGTACACACACACACACACACACACACACACACACACACACACACAGAGACAGAGACACAGACACACACACACACACACACACACACACACACACACACACACACACACACACACACACACAGTGTTTTTACCTGAGTGGCTGCCTCAGTGAGACCACACAGCGCTTTAGATGCTGAACTGACTGAGTCTCCAAATTCTGGCAAGTTACTGTTCTTGGCATTATGGGAAATGCCAGCCATGGCCTCACCCAAAATCTGCACACAACATCAATGGCGACTGGGTAAATATATGGCTATATATGGCTTTTGATTGTGAAGCTGATATGTGTCACACCTTTGAGTTCTCCATCACACTGTCAATGCAGTCAAAGTAGCCCAAATCATTGACCGCTTCTGTGGGATTCTCCAGCATTCCTCTGACCGTCTGCAGACACACACACAGTTAGCACACAACACACAAAATAGATGCAGCAAATTAATATTGCTCTGAGGTTTTTGGTATGTTTAGGTTTTAGGATTTAGTTCTACATAAAATCACATTTTAGAATTGCAAAAATGTAGAAATGCAAATGTTTTGCTATTAAACATTCAGTGCTGTTTAGGTTTATTGTAAGATGTGAACAATTAAAATGAGCACTGTATGTCCACACTAGAACAAAGATCTTAAACGTTCAGATTACATTTCTTAAAAAAGTGAATTACAAAAAAAAGTTTGACAAAATCATTCAAACGTTTGGAAAATAATAATCCCTTATTTAGCAAGGATGCATCGAACTGATTAAAAGTCACAATAAAAAACTTTTATGTTACAAAAGATTTCATCTTCAAATAAATGCTATTGATTTGAACTTTCTATTAATAAAAGAATACTGAAAAAATATCAGAATTTCCACAAAAATATGAAACAGCACATCTGTGTTCAACATTGATAATTATCATAAAAGCTTCTAGAGCAGCAATGAGTAATGATGCTGAAAATTCAGCTTTGATCACAGCAATAAATTACACTGTACAAAATATTCACAGAGAAAACTGTTATTTTAAATTGCATTTTACAATATTACTTTTACTGTACTTTTGATCAAATAAATGCAGCTGTTACACAAACATTAAAACATCTTACTGACTTCAGTCTTTTGAACATCTAACTTGTCTAAAAAACCAAGTATGAATGGATTCTGTATGTTTTAGCTGAGAAGACTAAATCAAAGCAATGCTGCCTTGAAAATGTGTTCTGTTGCTTTGCTGCCATTTCTAATATCATCCAAAAACAGCACAAACTGCAGCTCAATATCAAACAGGATTTCGAGTAATGCATCATATAAGTGTACGGAAGAACATGCATATACAAAACAAATACATATTTTTGAAGCATTTTATTACATTATTTAAATAATGTAATAAAACAAAAGGGACAACCGGTGGCACAAAAGGTGTGTCAATTTCTCCTCATAAAACACTGTTGAGTTGAGATTGAGGCATGAGAGAATTCAATCCCTGCCTGAGAGTCACTCACACATACTGATGAACATACAGAAGATGAGAAGTAAAAGAGAAGCACCTCAAGCTCACGGAGAGCGTTGTCACACTCCTTCTGTCCCGGAGCCTGCTGGGTACACATGCTGATCAGCTGATTAATGCTGTCTGTCACCGCGCTATCGAGAGAGAGACAGAGAGAGAGACAGAGAGAGAGGCATTAGAGTTTGCAAGGAAGGGAAGGAATAGTGTGAGAGATCTGCGAGGAACAATCCACCCACGTGTGTTACCACACACTATCTCTCACTGATGCTCTGCGAGGGAGTGATGGGAGTTTTTGGATCGTGAGCACAGTAACGCCATTAGCTGCTGTTGTTTTATCCCGTCGTCCTCTACTCCTCACACACACATCAGAGAGCAGCAGCGATACAAGCAGGTTTGCTTTTGTAGATGCCCATTACATAATTGTGCTCATTCCAACCCAAATGTGTAGAAAAGCGAGCGTGCCACTTATGTAATGTATGTCAATAGAGGAGCTGTATGTGTGAGTGTTTCTTACTATCACAGGCACTGTTTGGCTAGCATGCCACCACACAGCATCTGAGTCAATCCTCTAAAGAAAGAGTGCAGGACTCTGTTCCAAATCACAGCGAGCTGCATTTTAGATGCTCTCCAATAGTAGTAACTTGATAACTATAACGACCTTCTTTTGGCCAAATTCTAAAGATGTGCTCACATTTACCATTGCTTTGTGAAATTTTGTGTGTGATCCAATAGGTCACATGGATTCCTGTGTGTTACCAAAACAAATTGGTAACACTTTATTTTAAGGTGTCATAATACAATCAAGTACTTTGTAGTAATTACCTAGTTAAGTACTTCATAGTAGCCGTTGTACTTGCATGAAACAAAATGTACTTACCATGTAACGAAGTTATGGAACAGCCTGTAATTACAGTTTGTAATTATGTAGATGTAATAGACAGCTACTGTTACACATATAATACAGACCGGGTCTGTTACACAACTACTTGTACTCTTAAGTACAATCTTGCTACACTATGTTAAGTAGCTTATGTCTGTGTAATAGTCTGTAATTGTAATGTAATTAGAAATGTATTACATGTATTTAAGCAGTGTACTGGTGGGTTAAATCAAACTAAGGTGTACAGTATAGATACACATGAAGTGCACTTAAGTACAATCTTGATACACTTTATTTTAAGTAGCTTGTGTCTGTGTAATATTCTGTAATTGTAATGTAATTAGAAATTTATTACATGTATTTAAGCAGTGTACTGGTGGGTTAAATCAAACTAAGGTGTACAGTATAGATACACATGAAGTGCACTTTATTTTCAGTAGTTTATGGCTGTGTATTTACATTTATAATTATGTTGTATAAAGTCTGCGACACATATGTAACAATCTTTTGGTTACATAAGTAGCTGTGTAACAGACTCGGTCTGTATTATATGTGTAACAGTAGCTGTCTATTACATCTACTTAATTACAAACTGTAATTACAGGCTGTTCCATAAATTAGTTACATGGTAAGTACATTTTGTTTCATGCAAGTACAACGGCTACTATGAAGTACTTAACTAGGTAATTTCTCTGTATTATGGACACCTTAAAATAAAGTGTTACCCCAAAAAACTGCTTGGTTTGAAAGTGTCTTCTGTTTGAGCAGTGCTGTATACATCTCGCTACAGATGATGGAGATTTGTCTTGTTTGCGAAATTTTGCAGCAGTTTTGTTAATGTGCTGCACTTTAAAACCGCATCACATTTCCCAATCCCAAAATACTATGCTACAAGCTAGGGGTGTCGCAATAATAACCACAATAATAAATGAAATACTCTTATGTAAATACTGCACATATGATGGTAGAAATTGAATTCAATTAAATCAAATCGACAATATAGCAGGTGCCACTATAGCATCTGTTTGTCACCCGGCATAAAATGACGATGTGGCTGTGTCTGAAATCACATACTCTCTGAATAGGAACTGCTTTTGAATAAGTAATTACTGAGCGGTTATAAAAAACTATGTTCCCATATGTAGTATGAATATAATCTGGATATACTATATTCATCATGACGTCATTGTCACGTGACCTGCCAGCATCAGTTGCACCACTTCAATGCCATTAGTGAAGTGTAAAGTGTGCACACTTCAGAATCTCTCTGGAAATCGCAGGTCATCCTGGGACTTTTAGCCAACTTTGATTAATACTGTGCATTTGAACTACTCTGTTCACATACTGCTTTTAGTCTACTATATAGTAGGGAAGTATGCGATTGATGCAGTCAGTGTGTAGCTACTACTGCTGTGCAAAATTACATTGTTAGAGATGACAGGCAAAAGCGAGACACTAATATAATTGCACCTGAGACAATTAGTTCGGGAGTTTTTTTGGATTGGGTAAAAAAGATGGGAAGTTAGACACCCAGGAAGTGCTGATCAACAATAAGTTTGTTATTACACTCTCTTTCCATTATAATTTGTGTATTGAGTGCTTCATCTGCCAAAAAAGAGAAAAGACAAACTAGATTTTTAGTGATTCATATTTAGCATAACATTTTTTTCCAAAATCTCTAAGATATTGCAATAATAGCTTTATTGTGAATATTATGGCCGCAATAATCATGTAGTTCAAATCTGATATCATGACAGCCCCTAAAACATTGCTTTTGGGAGGGCACTTCATGAATGGTTGCTCCCTTTTGTAGACATATGCATTCTTATTCATGCAATGCCAAAAACCCTTCTTCTACTTTTATGTTTTAAACAGAACATTATCCAGACCTTACAATCACAGTTTTTTCCTTAATGTTATATTTTTGCTTATAAACTTCTATGCTGATACTTGATGACAAAGCAAGAATCGAACAGCAGAAGACAGCTGACTCTAACCGAGCGGCAGCAGCGAGCTGGTTTTTCAGGTTGGGTGAGTTGGGGTCTGTGGACAGAGCTTTAGCAGCCAGCAGGAGTTTGCTGGAGGACATGGAGATGGTCTTCAGGTTGGTGACCACTTGAGTCTGGTCCTCTTTAGACTACAGGATGAGACGAGAGAGAAGACATCGTTCAGCTATCCATTAATTAATTCATCTATCAATCAAGTGTCAAATTACTCTCTCAGGATCTTGTGCTAATGAAAAACTAGCACTTTTTTTTTTAAATGTGTCACTTGTATCAGTAACAAATAATATCACACATCAAATGATACTATAGCTACAATAATTCAGTAGCCCCTCACTGCAGAACAAATCCAGGGGCGGGGTTGGATCCACATCTAGTGGATGGAGATGGGTAGGTTTAGAGATCAAGGGGTGGGGAGATGGGTAGGTTTAGAGATCAGGGGGTGGGGAGATGGGTAGGTTTATAGATCAGGGGGTGGAGATGGGTAGGTTTAGGGGTGGAGATGGGTAGGTTTAGGGATCAGGGGGTGGAGATGGGTAGGGTTAGGGATCAGGGGGTGGAGATGGGTAGGTTTAGGGATCAGGGGGTGGAGATGGGTAGGGTTAGGGATCAGGGGGTGGAGATGGGTAGGTTTAGGGGTGGAGATGGGTAGGTTTAGGCATCAGGGGGTGGAGATGGGTAGGTTTAGGGGTGGAGACGGGTAAGTTTAGGGATCTGGGGGTGGAGACTGGTAGGTTTAGGGGGTGGAGACGGGTAGGTTTAGGGATCTGGGGGTGGAAACGGGTAGGTTTAGGGATCTGGGGTGGAGACGGGTAGGTTTAGGGGGTGGCGATGGATAGGTTTAGGGATTGAGGTGGAGACGGGTAGGTTTAGGGATCAGGGAGTGGAGACGAGTAGGTTTAGGGTTCAGGTGGTAGAGACAGGTAGGTCTAGGGGTAGAGATGGGTAGGTTTAGGGATCAGGTGGTGGAGACGGGTAGGTTTAGGGATCAGGGGTTGAGACGGGTAGGTTTAGGGATCAGGTTGTGGAGAAGGGTAGGTTTAGGGATCAGGGGTTGAGATGGGTAGGTTTAGGGGTAGAGATGGGTAGGTTTAGGGATTGAGGTGGAGACGGGTAGGTTTAGGGATCAGGTGGTGGAGACGGGTAGGTTTAGGAATCAGGGGTGGAGACGGGTAGGTTTAGGGATCAGTGGGTGGAGATGGGTAGGTTTAGGGATTAGGGGTTGAGACAGGTAGGTTTAGGGATCAGGTGGTGGAGACGGGTAGGTTTAGGGGTGGAGATGGATAGGTTTAGGGATCAGGTGGTGGAGACGGGTAGGTTTAGGGATCAGATTGTGGAGAAGGGTAGGTTTAGGGATCAGGGGGTGGAGACGGGTAGGTTTAGGAATCAGGGGTTGAGACGGGTAGGTTTAGGGGTGAAGATGGCTAGGTTTAGGGATCAGAGGGTGGAGACAGGTAGGTTTAGGAATCAGGGGGTGGAGACGGGTAGGTTTGGGGTGGAGATGGGTAGGTTTAGGGATCAGGGGGTGGAGACGGGTAGGTTTAGGAATCAGGGTTTGAGACGGGTAGGTTCAGGGGTGGAGATGGGTAGGTTTAGGGATCAGAGGGTGGAGACGGGTAAGTTTAGGAATCAGGGGGTGGAGACGGGTAGGTTTAGGATTCAGGGGTTGAGACGGTTAGGTTTAGGTGTGGAGATGGGTAGGTTTAGGGATCAGCTGGTGGAGAAGGGTAGGTTTAGGAATCAGGGGTTGAGACGGGTAGGCTTAGGGGTGGAGACGGGTAGGTTTAGGGATCAGGTTGTGGAGAAGAGTAGGTTTAGGGATCAGGGGTTGAGACGGGTAGGTTTGGGGTGGAGATGGGTAGGTTTAGGGATCAGGTGGTGGAAAAGGGTAGGTTTAGGGATCAGGGGTTGAGACGGGTAGGTTTAGGATTGGAGATGGGTAGGTTTAGGGATCAGGTGGTGGAGAAGGGTAGGTTTAGGGGTGGAGATGGGTAGGTTTAGGGATCAGGGGGTGTAGACAGGTAGGTTTAGGTATATGTAAGGTGGGAGGAGTTGGATCTGGATACAACCTCGCCCCCTGGATCTTGTGTTCTGCAGCGAGGACCATCACGATTAATTCAGAAGTAGGTTTTGAGTGTAAGTGCTATAGTCTTCTAAGTCTAGATTAAATTAATTTGACTGTCCACACCTGAGATTTTCCAGCCATGTCCACTCCAGCCTGAAGGAAGTGATTGAAGTCTTGTCCGAACTTCCCGGAGGCTTTGGCCAAGTCCTGGGTGGTGCCACGTGACGCCTGCACCAGCTCATTGGCTGACTGGTTCAGTCCGGCTGCCGCCTCGTTCAGATTCCCCTGAGCCTCCTGGAAACTCTTCCCGCTCACTGGGAACTGAAGATTAGATAGGAACAGTAACTGTGATACGGCTCAGTGTAGTATTTCACAGAAAAACAAAGTAAACATTACAAGTAAAACTAGACAAAAAACTAAACATTTCTAGACAGACTTGCTTGTTGGCTTGAGAATCCATGGCTAGAAAGTTTGAAGTATTTAAAGTTTTGAATGTTTTAAGGCCATGCATTCAAATGGATAGATTGATGGCGGGATAGAAGGATGGACGTTTGGTTAATGATGGGTGGAATAATTTTTAAAGCCAGATAGATGGATGGAACGGGATGTCAAGTGATTTAAGATTTTTAACCAAAAGTAATTTTTTTCAAGTAATCATACTAAATTAAAATATTAAATCGACAATCCTAATTAAAACACATTTGAACTTTGTGAGTTTTTAGTTTCTCTTAGTTGACAGCCACTGGATTTGACTATGACTTAATTTTGGGCCACATATTTTCAGATCTTCAACATGATTTTTCTGCCAATTCTTCATTGGCAGTCTAAACAGAGATTTTATGCAAAATATTGACTGTTTTTGCTCAGTTTCGCTGACGAAAATAGTTGCGATCAAAGCCACAGCAGAACTGTTGTGTCTCCGAGCAACACACAGCGGTGTTTGGTTACTGAATGAATCCGCGTTTTTGAAAGAATCGATTGAGTCAATGATTCAGTGACTCGTTCATAAGGACTGTCACTCGTCTCGTTTCTGAATGAATCAGCTGAATTAATTAATAAATGACTCGCTCATTAAAACAGACATTTGCTGCCGCCTACTGGTGGTTTAGTCATATTTAAAAGTATCATTGCATTTTTTCAACATTTATTTGTATGTTTAAAAAAATATGTAAAACAATCTTATAAAAGTATGTATGCATTTGAAATGTTGCAGTGTAAATGCATCTAATACCACTTCAGATGCAGCTTGTGTTTCCTCAGCAGTGGAAAGATCAAGTTTATTAATACTAATTTCATTTGAATGGTAAAACTCTACAGTTTTTTATTATGCTAACTGAATTAATTGAAACAAAGTAAGAATTTGATGTGAAAGATGACATTTAATAAGGTTATAGGACAAAATTACCATGTATAATCAGAGGGAAATGACATGTTTTGTTACATAAAGCAACTCATCTTAAGTTAACTATTTCTTCCTCTTTCCAGTCACAGAGCACTTTATTTTGAGAGTTGTTTAAGTGAGATAAAATCTGTAAATTAGTCCAGATTGGGGGAATTGTAATGTTTAATAATTTATTTTATTATGTACATTTTTTGGTGAAATTTGCATAGATTTTTGTTTGTATATGCTGTCAATTATAGTTCTTAGAAAGAAAATCAGTATCGGCAGGTCACACTTCCGGCCAAGAAAACTACGATCGGTGCATCTCTAGTCTGTTCACACCAACACCAATATTTGGAATAAAAAAGCAAATCCATTCTCTGACAGTAGGTGCTGCTTATGAAACAACAGAAATGCAGACGTATGCAAAGTTAGAGCTGTGCAACTTTACATTTCTGACACCAACAAAGAAAGTTGAATATTATTAGCCTATTTTTAGCAGTTTAGATTTTTGCATTTGTGTTTATCAAACATGGTTCCAGATTATTCTTCTGCTTTTTACTATTCTTTAGCAAAACAGTCTGTTTGTAAGCACCACCGAGCGATTATTAGCGTGTCCCTATAAGCGCGAGGCTCATTGGTTGGCTAGTTTTCTTCAAAGAGAGATGCAAAAAGAGATTAGGACGGCTCTCCATAAATAATTATGTCACACTAACAACATGCAAATGTTTTTTCGGTCTGAACAGACACATTTACAGCTGTCCATTTAAATTAAGATGTTTGTCACACCACGATTTGGCAAAAAAACATGTGTCTTGATGTGAACAGGCCTTAAACGCTGGACAGTTTTTGTGTAACCAAGTGTGTATGACCAGCCAACATCAATTACGTTATATAAGGCACTTTAGACAAAAGTCACAGGACCATCCAGATGACAACAATATTGCAAATTACATTCTGGAAAATACTTTGTGAAATGTATTTATGGCCAGGGGGCTCACTTTATCAGACAGGAGTTTCTTGCTGGCTTCTCCTACAGTTCTGATGGCATTATCCACATCTCTCTGCCCCGGCAGACAGTTTACAGAGCGGTTCAGAGCCTGAGACACAGCCTTAACTACCTGTAAACACACACACACACACACACACACACACACACACACACAGACACGTCATCAGCAGAACATTTAAGATGCTAATCATAGACACACAACAGGCAATTTTCTTCTCAAAATAATAGGCACTTCCCCTTACAGCAGACCAAATCTCCCATCAGCAATTAAAAGGGAGGTTTCTTAACTGAATTTAAACCCACTCTATTGAGCTATTCTCATAAGTATTCAAGCTGAGGTCGGGTTTAACCTGGGCCAGTCTCTGCTGGCTGTCAGGGTCTCCTGGTTTGGCAATGGCTCTCTTGGTCTCCTCGATCAGGCTGGCGGATTTGTCCATGACATCCGCGGAGCAGTCCAGCATGGCGTTACGAGCATGAGGGTCCACGGTGTTGGCGGCCACTCCACGTGCAGCTGAAGCCAGTGAACGCAGAGCCTGAGCCACGTCACGAGCAGCCATACCTGAAAAACACGTAAACAATCCAGAAACAGACATTAGGAGAGATTGAGGGTGCCCACAGTGAACACATGACTAACCATTTTGGGTTTCAAACCTGCAACATATGGGTTGAGTTACGAGAAGGAGCTTTAACCACTGTGTCTGTGTTTCAGTGTTTGCTACAGCAGCGACAGATGAATAATATATTCCACAGACAGGGGGCGCTGCATAACATTGGATAAAGAGCTAGCAGTATGTGAGGTTGATAAGTGTTACCTGTGTAGTTCTCATTGCCTTGAGTGGCTTCACTGAGGAGCTGAGCAATAGCAGAGCTCACGGCTTTAGTGCTGGAGCCCAGATCCTGAGAACACTTCTCCAACTACACACACACACACACACACACACACACACACACACACACACACACACACACACACACACACACACACACACACACACACACACACACACACACACGCGCGCGCGCCACACAAACACACACACACACACACGAACACACACACACAAACACGCACGCACACACACACACACACACACACACACACACACACGAACACACGCACACACACACACACAAAAACTGTGTTAAAGGGATCATATTTTTATATTTCAGAAAGTATGCTCAAACTATAGATATGAATGATACAAACTGAATGTACACTGTGATTTTCCTTCACAAAGCACATTTTTTGACTTTTTAAAAATAAAACAGTATTCAGTAACATTTCATTAGGTGTAAAACTATAGTAAACAAAATGAGGACGGCAAATTTCAGTTTTTCATCAGTGGTTCTCAACACTTTTGAAAGCAAGACATTTTATCAAACCCAATATCATTTCTACAATATTCTATAATACTGTATCGATATACAGGGTTCGTACACATTTTTACCAACAAATTTCCATGACTTTTGAGACAATATTCATGACCTAATTTTACAATAAGAATAAAAACTAAAATGAATGACTATTAATACTATTGTTTGCTTTTTTGTTTTAGTACAAGCTTAAACTGCGCCAGATGTGAAGGTCCTTGCAATCTGAGATTTTCGCACGCAAAAACGCATACAAAAATTTCTGACTCGGTGTGTAAGGACCTTTACTCCACACAGAGAACATATCACATCACTATTATCATTTATTTAACTCCGCTAAACGCAGGGACAGAATTTCATTTTGGAAACTTTTCTCTTTCGCAAGTGTTTACATTAAGAAATAAATGACAATGCTTACAAGGATACTCGTTTACATTTTTCCCAAATTTCATTTTATTTTTTCTAAATGCATTTTTTTCCGTTTCAATTTGTCTAGATGCCGTTTTTTTCCGTTTTCATTTTATGGACTCCTTTTTAATGATCAAATTAAATTGTATTTATCAAAAAGCATGTCTAATTAATTAAAATCATGAAACTTATACAATTTAACACTAATTTATTAAAAGTGTAACAAAAATGACATGTTTAGGGCCGTATGAAATGTTATATTTTTTTCTTACCTTATGTTTTATTGTTGCCAAATTCTGTTTTAGCTCGTCTGATTATTTGAATGCATACAAACATTTTTTTTTACTCTTACAGTAGCCTTATGAATTGTTTTTTTTCCTCAGAAATTCTGTGTTGTGTATTTCAATTTGACTGGTTATCAGATTAAGGCATGAAACATCGATTGAATTTATATTTCAATGAATGAAAATTAAACATTTACATGTTGGAAAATAAAGGGGATTTAGCCTACTATTAAAAATAAAATATTTTCTGATTTTGTCTTAATAAAATAAAGTTGTATTATTTTTCAACAGTAGTAGTAGACGTGTTCTTGAAGTAGAACTAAATTCAGTTTCATTGTTTGTAGGGACAAACAGATGCAGATAATTAAAACATGCACATTTCTTCTCTTTCTCTGTCACTCTCAAAATGGGCATATTTGAGAAACAAGTCGAGTAGTTTGCTTCACTGAATATAATTGTCGGTCATTTAACATTTCTTTCGTAAAACAGTTGACTAAACATCTTACCTCGCTCTTTTATTAATCTGACGCTTCGTCGCGCGCTCAGCATCTGTGAACGCTAAACTCCGCCTACTTTGATTTGACTTTGACGAGCGCTGTTTGCTGCTGAGGCAGAGCAGACTTTTAAAGCTTTTTTTTGTCATCCTAACAAGAGCGCTGCGTAATCGAGGACAGCAGATGCTCATGTAGGCCTATAATTATCTTTATTGAAGTGAGTTAGGTTTAAATCGCCGTCAAGCATTAATTAACGATTTTTTGTTGTTGTAATTTTACACATAATAATCCACGATGATCACAGTACACAAAACTGAAATTGCACGTCAAAATAACAGTCAATATTTTTTGAGACCCCCCCCAAAAAATAAATTACTTTTCACAAATCACGTTTTCAGGGGAGCCCATGTATTAAAGGGAGCCCCTAGCTCCCCCGTAGTTCGCACCCTGCTCACCAGGATGGCCATTTTAACGTCATTTTGCCGCTTAAACGCAACAAGCTGCACTTTTAGAGCCCCATATTTCAGCCTCAACTTTTAGTTTATGACTTCGGGACAATTTTCACATCAGACGCGGGCCGGGCATCGGGCTTGTTTTAGGATTCCTCCTTATTTTTGTATTTTAGAAATCCATCAATTATTATGGTAGCCTAATGAAAAGAATTAGCCGCTCGTGGAAACAATACCGCGACTGACAAGAGCAGCTCGACCTGTCTAATAGCACACATTTGTCTAGGTTAAACGTTTAAACTAACATTGTGATATGCTTTAAGTATTTTATTTTAGTCAAGTGGTGATTTAAGAAGGCTAAATTGAACATAATAGGCAAACTCACTGTCTGCAGCTGGCCGATTGCTCAAAAGCTACTTTAAAAACAAAAACTTGAATTTAATAAACAAATCAATTTTCCAAACATATTTCTAAATTAACTTAATAAAGAAACGAAATACACTTTGCCATTAAAAACGAAACTGAACTGTTTTAATGGCTAGAACAGCAGCTGTGTAATGGGGAAGAGAGAAAGAAAGACATGGGCTCCAGTCGGACTCGAGAAGGTAATTCTGATCATCTGCTGAACAAGGATTGGTCTGGGGCGTATGTTTGAGGCCCGTGCAGGAGCTTGTTTGGTACCAAAGTCAATTTGGTACTCGCAAGGCGGCTTTATACGGACGCCATTTGGACATGACTAAGTGCAGCGGAAACCGCCTCTGGAGCGCGCGAGTACAGAACGGCTTAAAAAGACATGCAAATAAACAATAGGCTACATTTTAGTGACAATGCAACTATGACCCGATTAAGCAGGTGACAATTCTGTCAACTGTACCAAAATGCCAGAGAAAGACTTGTATCGCACCGTGCAGCTCTTTAGTGCAGACGAGATGCGCTGGTTACGTGTTTTCAGAGAAAGTCAAAGAGAGCAAACACAGCTGATGAATCCGTTTTCAAATGACCGATTTGATATTCTGTGTGGATCTATTTACTCATCAGCCTACAAGCTATAGGCTATTGAATAAATGTGTGAATATCCATCATTTTAAAGTCGAAAGCTGCGGGAAAGAGTAGAAATATGCGATATAGCCCATGCACAATCCCGTACCGAAATTCAGGACCTGAATAAACATAATTGTATTATACAGAGATTTGTAAAATAGATTTCCATGACTTTTCCAAAACTTTCTGGGTTTATTTATTTTTCTAAAACTTTTTCAGGCCTGGAAATTGCGGTTTTAAAATTCCATGACTTTTCCAGGTTTTTCATGACCGTACGAACCCTGTATATAAATCCCAACAATTACAAAATAAAAATAATTTGCAGTATTTTTTTTAAGAGTTGAATGTTCTTCTGGATTTCCACTCTAACGATTTTAAGAACATTTTTACTCACAATTTCTATCTGATAGAACATTTTAGAGTTTTACATAACCACAAAAATTTATATTCAAAACAAAAATTGAGTTTTAAGAGGATTATTTATTATTTTACATGACTATTTAGATCTATTAGATCTAGAAATAGGTAGTGATGTGATTATCAGATTTTTTTTTAGATTATTTTAATTACGGCTTTGTCTTATTAAAATGATTTTAAATGATCTTAAGGCTCACTGGTTGAAATCTACTTCCTAAAAAGATTAAAAAAACGACACAGATCTATGCTGCTGCTCTAAACGTGTTACTGACGCTTTGAAGAGGAAAAATACAAGATAGTTCTGTCATCAGCAACATAGCTTATGCAAGAAACAGATTGTTTCTAAGCTAAAATGTGCTTGAAAAGACAAATAAATACCAGTGTAGTGGCTTCTGTCTAGCAGCTGTTGTTGTGCCATGAAGCACATGAGATTTGCACTAGCAGTCAAACGTTTGAACACAAATACTCATTCTTCATTATATTAAAATTTTCCACATTTATGATAATGATAAAGTCGATGCGAAAACAATGAAGCAACACAAAGGGAAGTTTTGAAATTATATAGAGATGAAAACACTAGTTTCCAGCTCTGCTCACTCTGGGCATTAACTTTCTCAGGTGCATCCTGGGATGCTTTTTGAGCAGCACTGAAAGAGTCTGCATGCATATTGGAGACTTACTGGCTGCAGGGATGCTCAATGTTGGACTGGTAGTGTACAAACAAATGCGTGTAAAGCACATACTGTGCACTGATACACTCACCGTTTCTCCAGGCAGGGGTCTGAGTTTGCCTTGAGCAGCTGAAACTTTGGCCTCCTGCATGTCCCTCTCCAGCCCCCGTACCATTGTGAGAGCGTTCTCAATCTCCAGAGGACCACACGCCTCCTGAGCCTGAGACAGACAGACAGACAACCATATGAAATTCACTGCAAAAGAGCTACACATGTTCACCAGGCCCTTTGTATACATGCGTATATCACAGTTCTAGCAGTACTGTTACAGAAACGGACCCTATTGACTTTCTAAATAACAATTCCTCAATCATCCTGTGGATATAACCGGCTTCATTATCTTTCATCGAAATGTAATAACTTGCTCTGCCTCTGAAATGACTTTATTGTTGGTGGATGAAACCAAGCTCTTATATTTGACAATCTCCCAAACACGTAAACTATAGATCATTCAAAACAAGTTTCATACATTGTTCTAGTTTAATATTCTGGTGCGACACAGAAGTAAATTGAGTTGCAAATGCATTGTGGTTCTAAATATCATCTGGTAAGTGTGTCATTATCAGGGCAGTGCTTGAGAATCTGTACCTAAAAAAAAAATAATGAATAATAATATTTTTTAGATTGTATTACTTAATTTATAACAATTTAATAAATAAATAAATATACTACCATTGCAATAATACTATTGTACTGTACATTTTAAAAACAAGTCTTTTATATTATTATTAATAATAATAGCAACAACAACAACAATGATAATATTATAATATTTTTAGATTATTAAATTATAAATTATAACAATTAAATAAAGAAATTATATATTTTTTCAATAACACTATTGTACTGTAAATTATAAAAACAAGTGTTTTAAATTATGAATAATAGCAACAACAACAACAATAATAAAATATTATTTTTAGATTGTATTACTTAAATTGTAACAATTAAATAAAGAAATTATATATTTTTTCAATAATACTATTGCACTGTAAATGATAAAAACAAGTGTTTTATATTATTAATATAATAGCAATAACAACAACAATAAAATATTATTTTTAAATTGCATTACTTAAATTATAACAATTAAACAAATTGTATATTTTTCAATAATACTATTGCACTGTAAATGACATTGTTTTATAATAATAATAATAATAATAATTTTACAGAACAACAGTAAAATTACAATATACAACTGTCTTAATTTCTTTATTTTTAAACATTGAACCATAAAGTTATTATTTCGGTGGAAAACTAAAACTTCATTACATGAAAACAAAACCTAAGATTTCTCCCCAAGCTCAACGGCCACGTTTACATGCAACCAAATAATCCGTCTGTAATCGGGTTGACGGCTCAATCGGACTGAAAAGTCTTCATGTAAACACCTAATCCCTCCGAAGGGGGCGGTTTATTCCTGTTCTAATACACATGTAAACACTCGATCGGATTGAAAACCGAAACTGAAAGGACTGCACATGTACAAAGACACTATCTACACTATTTTAATGTTTCTGTGGGTCAATGTGAGAGACACCAATCAAATTAACTTGATTATTTCAATCAAACATTATAATATGATAATTTAGCATTATATGATGATATAACTTTATAATAACCATGTATGAATGCATATTTGTCATGTTTTCTGAATTTAGGACTGGTGGAGGTGCTTAAGATATTGTTTGTCATTTACTGTTTCTATAAAAAAAGGGAAAAAAACCTACAAATAATACTGATAAGATGACAAAACTACCACGAATTCTACAATTAATAACCATATAAAACGCACAAAGGATTATTGAGCAGCTGGGTTCATGAATGATAATCAGGTCGTCTGCATTCGCTCGAACTGATTCGATGAAATCAAAACAGGGACGATAATAGGTGAGCACCGACGAATGAGATTGTCGTTTGCGCATTAGCTCCGCCCACTACAGGAGAACACGGCAGTTCTTAAAAGCTGAAGACTTCCAAACGAACTCCGTTATTTTGACAGGAAAGTACAACAAAGCATATCGTTTACATGTAGCACGTCAATTCTGCATGTTATGAAAGACCGGTGGACACGAAAACAACCCGCGGCAAACTGCGGACTTGGCAACATAGCAGCGTGCCAACATGATGCTTCCTGTGAAGACTACTTAGATGTGTTGGACTTGAAGCAGCGCTGCTAGACCGATCGGTGTCATCAAAGTACCGCGAGAGATATAAGAGAGCGGACCTCTCCTAATGCTTTCTCTCGCCGTTCTAATACGATCGTCATACATTACTCTCGCGTGTCACGTGACAGTATAATCACAGCCTCTGCGGTTGAGAAATCGCGTTTTTTCATATCGCGATATTATCGCAAATGCAATTAATTGTTCAGTCCCTAGTACATATGTATATTTATCCAGAAGAATATAAATTCTGCTGTTAAAAACAAATAAAGAAACAGTGCAGGAGAGTGGTTATTATGTGCAAACAGTGAGAAACTATATTAGTGCAGCATGCGCATGTCAGAAAAAAATCTATTCCGATTTGAAGCTTGTGACATAAACGCGCACGTCAACCCAATCACTTTATTTAGCGTTCATGTAAACACTACATTCAGATTCATCAATCGGAATGAATTCAGTCCACAAATTGTGCATGTAAACATAGCCAATGATCTGCGGTGGTACCTTCTGGGCAGCAGTGCGCAGCTCGGCGAGAGCGCTGGCCAGGTTTTTGGAGCACTGACTGAGCTGCATGGCAGACGCCTGGTCACTGATGGTGGGAACCGTAGCTTTGGTTGCAGTCACCATTTTCGCTCCGGGCTGAAGAACAGAGCAGACATCATGAGCTCAAATGATGCAGATGTGCACGTTATAACAGGAAGTGAAGGTCAGAAGAATGAAAGGACCTGCATGAAGTTCTGACTGGCTCCGATCAGGGCGAGCTGCGCGCTGGGGCTGTCGGGCTGAGCCTGACTCCCTCTCACACCCTGAACCAGCTGAGGGATCTGATCCGCCACCCCCTGCAAACAAACAGTGTTGCTCCTTGTTTACTATACAGTCAAACCAAAAACTATTCAGACACCAGATATCATTTTTGGGTGCAGGGCACTATAGTTCATAAATGTAAGTGAGGATAGCAAGATAAAGTAATCTGTGAAATTATACCCAAAATAATCTTCATACAGTGGACTACCAGTAAAATTCATAAAAGCACATTCTTACTATGTGTAAGTTGTTGTTTGTTAGCATGTGTTTTGAAAGTGTTCTTTTTTTAGGATTACTGATAAACTACTGCCGTTTGATTTGTTATCTATTTTAATTTTAGATAAATTATGTATGAATTTATTATGTCTTTATAGGTATTTACTTTAGTTTTAATAAATTTGAGTTATTTTAGTAATGTTACGTCAACATACTACATGGAAATGAAATAGCATATATATATATATATATATATATACAGTGGGGCAAAAAAGTATTTAGTCAGCCACCAATTGTGCAAGTTCTCCCACTTAAAAATATGAGAGAGGCCTGTAATTTTCATCATAGGTATATCTCAACTATGAGAGACAAAATAAGAAAATCAAGAAAATCACATTGTTGGATTTTTAAAGCATTTATTTGCAAATTATGGTGGAAAATAAGTATTTGGTCAATAACAAAATTTCATCTCAATACTTTGTTATATACCCTTTGTTGGCAATGACAGAGGTCAAACGTTTTCTGTAAGTCTTCACAAGGTTTTCACACACTGTTGCTGGTATTTTGGCCCATTCCTCCATGCAGATCTCCTCTAGAGCAGTGATGTTTTGGGGCTGTCGCTGGGCAACACGGACTTTCAACTCCCTCCAAAGATTTTCTATGGGGTTGAGATCTGGAGACTGGCTAGGCCACTCCAGGACCTTGAAATGCTTCTTACGAAGCCACTCCTTCGTTGCCCGGGCGGTGTGTTTGGGATCATTGTCATGCTGAAAGACCCAGCCACGTTTCATCTTCAATGCCCTTGCTGTTGGAAGGAGGTTTTCACTCAAAATTTCATGATACATGGCCCCATTCATTCTTTCCTTTACACAGATCAGTCGTCCTGGTCCCTTTGCAGAAAAACAGCCCCAAAGCATGATGTTTCCACCCCCATGCTTCACAGTAGGTATGGTGTTCTTTGGATGCAACTCAGCATTCTTTCTCCTCCAAACCTCCTTCTATTTTGGTTTCATCTGACCATATGACATTCTCCCAATCCTCTTCTGGATCATCCAAATGCTCTCTAGCAAACTTCAGACGGGCATGGACATGTACTGGCTTAAGCAGGGGGACACGTCTGGCACTGCAGGATTTGAGTCCCTGGCGGCGCAGTGTGTTACTGATGGTAGCCTTTGTTAATTTGGTCCCAGCTCTCTGCAGGTCATTCACTAGGTCCCCCCGTGTGGTTCTGGGATTTTTGCTCACAGTTCTTGTGATCATTTTGACCCTACGGGGTGAGATCTTGCGTGGAGCCACAGATCGAGGGAAATTATCAGTGGTCTTGTATGTCTTCCATTTTCTAATAATTGCTCCCACAGTTGATTTCTTCACACCAAGCTGCTTACCTATTGCAGATTCAGTCTTATCAGCCTGGTGCAGGTCTAAAATTTTGTTTCTGGTGTCCTTTGACAGCTCTTTGGTCTTGGCCATAGTGGAGTTTGGAGTGTGACTGTTTGAGGTTGTGGACAGGCGTCTTTTATACTGATAACGAGTTCAAACAGATGCCATTAATACAGGTAACGAGTGGAGGACAGAGGAGCCTCTTAAAGAAGAAGTTACAGGTCTGTGAGAGCCAGCAATCTTGCTTGTTTGTAGGTGACCAAATACTTATTTTCCACCATAATTTGCAAATAAATGCTTTAAAAATCCTACAATGTGATTTTCTGGATTTTTTTCTTCTTATTTTGTCTCTCATAGTTGAGGTATACCTATGATGAAAATTACAGGCCTCTCTCATCTTTTTAAGTGGGAGAACTTGCACAATTGGTGGCTGACTAAATACTTTTTTGCCCCACTGTATATATATATATATATATATATACGGGTGTTTGGCTTAATGTCATGTTAGAATATTTTTTATACTCATACCTTTTGTTGTTTTAATATTTTGAAATGTTTTTAGCTTTATTTTATTTTTTTCATTTAAATGTTTAGTTTTGAAATGTTGTTGTATGCATTTGTCATTTTATTTAATTTCTCCATTTTCTTAAATGTGTATACATAGTATTTATAGAGTTTTAACTTATAGTTTTAATAACTTTTTCTTATTTGTAAGTGGCTTTGGATAAAAGCGTCTGCTAAATGACTAAAAAGTAAAGTAAAAGTAAAGCAACAATTATTCAGACACTTGGACCGGACCAGTTTTTTTTATTGCTAATGCAACCTTTTTACACCACAGACTGAATACAATTAAGCATTGATTGGTAATTGGTTGAGCTTAATTGGTATTTTCTGATTGTGTATTTAAAGTTCACAGCTGAATATTTTTTCAGCTTTCTTTCAAAGTTATCAAGATGAATTTGTTCGGACACAGTTTAACTCTTGAGTTCTTGTCATATTTTATTACCGTTTTCTAAACTATAGCAAATAAACTGATAATGTGAGAAACGTTGAAGGTGTCTGAATCAAGTTTGACAGTATATCAATCATAAACTGCAAGTCGGAAAACTGTAGTGATTTATCAAAAATGAGTGTTAAGCACAGAATTATGCTTTATGTCTCACGTCTGTTTACAGTGCTATGTTAACTAGTTTGGATCCGAGAGGAACAGGAAGTGGTTGTTGAGACACACCTTGCAGCTCTGCACGAGTTGCTGCTGGGCCGCAGGGTTCTTGTTGGAGGAGGCGGCGTTCTGCGCGGCAGCGATGGTCTGAGTGGCAGCCGCTGCCGCCTGTTTGGCTGCATTCTGACCAACAGATATGACATATATATTTATTATAAGACCACATATATAGCTGCCATATCTACCTTCTCATATCTCAAAAATGGCTTGTTTAACTCTCATTTAAACCATTTCTAATCAGCAATCAAATCGGACAACAACTGACCCATTAATGTGGTGTCTTACCCTCAAATTGTCGATTGGCTCTTTTATTCAAAGCAGGATTTATTCTGCCATATTGTGCATTGCATTTTCTCCCATTCATAGAGAACAGTCTCTGTATACATACACTACTGGTCAAAAGTTTAGAATAAACACAACTTTTTATGTGTTTAAAACAAGTCTCTTTTGCTCTCCAAGTCGAAACTTAGGTCCCACTTTATATTAGGTGGCCTTAACTACTATGTACTTACATTTAAAATAATAATTTGATGCAATGCACTTATTGTGTACATACATGTTTTTACATTCCACTAATATTAAAAAAATACCTGCATGTAATTAATTTCTATAACTGCATTTATAATTGACCCATCCCTTACACCTTAACCCACACTTAAACCAACCCAAACCTGTCCCTAACCCCTCACCCCTATCCTAGCTCAATAGCAGCAGAAGTGTTTTACAATACAATATGGCCACTATAAGTACATTTCACTTATTTTTTTGATGCAAGACCGCTTAATATAAAGAGGGACCGAATCTTATTTATTACTTTTTAAAATAACCGTTTTCTTTGAATATTTTTAACATTTTTAACACATGACTGGAGAAATGGCTACTAAAAATTCATAACAGTAATAAAGTCATTAGTGCTGTCAAATGATTAATCGCATCCAAAATATAAGTTTATGTTTGCATAATATACGTATGTGTGCTGTGTATATTTATTAAATACACACACATACAGTATATATTTTGAAAATATTTCAATGTCTTATTATAAATTAATATATTTAATATAGAAGCATACAATTTTTCTCAAATATATACATGCATGTGTGTGTATTTATATATGCATGATAAATAAACACAGCACACATACATGTAAAACTTTTATTTTGGATGCGATTAATCATTTGACAGCACTAATAATTTTAATACTGTTATGATTTTTCAGAAGCCATTTCTCCAGTTGTCAGTCACGATTAATTGTTTGACAGCACTAAAAATCAAATTTTAAAATTCATTCAAACATTAATTTTAAATAAAATAAACCAATCCTTGGTGAGCACAAGAGACGGACAGATCTATCTGCTTTTTAAGGTCTTTTGCCTGCTTACTAGGCGTTGCTATGCACTAGAGCTGGGCGGTATGACCAAAAATGTATATCACGGTATTTTTCTAAATTATACCGGTTTCACGGTATATGACGGTATTTTTTTTTCCCCATGGATGACCGGGTGTTAACCACATTTTCTACTGACTGAGGAAAAACTGCAGTAGATTGACTTAGAATGCCATATTTTAGTGTCATGATGAGTGAATATTGTAAACAATTCCACATTTAAATACAGGGGTTAAAGCAAAAATATATATTTTGACAGTTAATATTTCCTCGGCCACACACAGTTTAAGCGCTTGTCCTCCTAATTTAAAATATTTAGGAGCGCCTTCTGATCAATAAAAAAATCATTCTGATAAAAAATGAGTCTTCCGAACACGAGGTGACATTTGACTCCTTAAAGTGACTTACAGGGGTATTTTATTTTTACCTTTGCAATGGCATCATTTTCATCTATGTCAAATATTTTTTTTTTATGTTTATAAGCTTTTTAATATGTATATTTAAAACAATATAATAAGTACAATACGACAAATAAGTTACTAATCATGAAATTAGTATTAATAAAAAAAAAAAATTGTACTACAGAGGTGGCAGAGAAGAACACAAACGTGGCTTGAACGTACATTTTCAGACGTTTAATGAGTCTCAGGGGTGGCATGAGTGCAATTAAATTAATAGATTCATGTGGACATTAATGTTTTAAATATAAATTTGCTTTTAGTGATGCACAACGGCTCAGCTGTAACTTTATTTGAAACTATTTTCGTTGATGAAATAGAGCAAAATCATGCAGTACTTGTTTATTGATCTGTTGTATTAAATCAATATATCACATTTGCAAACTCCCCTTATAATTATTAAAAGCTGTCACTCTCCTGATCGCGATCTGTGGGCGCACAGAAATTAAGAGCGCGTGAGTGAGCTCAAGACTCAAAAGCACGTGCAAATGTGATACATTCTGTCAGAACCTGCGGGAATGAGTATAATTATTATTAATAGCAATCCCGCGCCGAAATTCAAGTTCTGCTCTGTGTTCTCTGCTAAGAACATAACTGAATGATGCGAGTGGCGTTACTATGTTGTCAGTGAGAAACTGCAGCCGAGGCAGGGGATGATTTTTGGTGTGCCAGCAGAACAACAACAGAGCGCTACAAGTTTATTTCCCCTCAGTTATCCCTGATAACGTTTAAATGGTGTGAACACGGAGCAGTTTTTCCGTGAGCGGGAATGTAAAACCCGGAGTGGATCCAGACCGGAGTGATTACAGAACGCTTAGAGCGGAGAGAGGAACGTGCTTTAATCCACTCCAGGCTTTGATCACATCCCCCTCAGCAGACTGAATACACTTCGTCTTTCCTTCATTTAAGACCTATTCAAGCTAAAATTAAGACCTCTATAACACTATTTGAGAAATGCAAGCGTATTTACGGTCTTAAAGTTATGAAAAGTGAATTTAAGAAGGCGTGAACCCTGCAATTGTCGGGAATCCGTCGTATCGACGGAGAACTGTTGTGTGTGAGAGCCGCGGGAGCTGATAGCAGCGGACGGTGGATAGAGACTTCTTCTCTCTCATCACATTCTACTAGTGCTTCAGTTTCTGAACGTTCACGTTTAGTAACACATACAGCTGTATCCTCGCCAAAATGCAATAGTGAAAATAGACCCCTCTCTAACAGTGTCGCGTTACGAACGTTATTTAAATGACACCGGTATTGCGGTATTTCAAAAATTCATATCATAAGAAAAATAAACACCGGTATTCGGTATGAACCGGTATACCGCCCAGCACTACTATGCAGTTCTGATATTTTGGTTGGTTAATAGACGTGATACAGTCTCTATTTAGTAGTTGCTAGGCAGTGTTAGAGCTAGGCTGTTCTAGCTGGCTGCTAGGGCTACTTGGGTCTTCTGGCAGGTTACTGCTGCTGCTGGAGAGCTCTGGCAGGAGGCTGATAGGACAGGCAGTCAGATAGACACAGACGGACAGATATCACAAAGAAGCTGTGAACTCTGTTCTTTTCTCTGCAGATAATAAGCAACAGTATAAAACTGAGAAACAAGTCTGTGGAGTTTGCGAAACCTCATAGTTCTCTTTCTCACAAGTTGCAACACGTTATTTGTGAAACTGCACCAGTGAGCTATACATACTGCAGTCTTTTAAAAACGCGATAAATCTTTTTCACTGTAGCCTTTGGCAAGATTTAACTCCATGAGCAATACAAAAATAATAATACTTTACCCAAATAGGGCAGCAAATAGATGTTATAGTTGGCAACGCTTCTAGAATTCATCTCAGCACAGGCTATTATTTTCAAAAGAGACCTCACAAAAAACGTCATCTCATATTTGAGTTCTTGTAGGTTTGGATTTGTGCGCTTCAGTCCTCACCTCCAGTTTGTTGACCAGCCTCTTTTTGATGGCATTCTGTGCCGCGGCGTTGGTGGCCATGCGCAGACCCTCGGCAGCTTCACGCAGCTTCTGCTGCTGCTCCTCGCTGTCGGGGTTAGCAGCCGCACCCTGCCGGCACACACACAACAACACTCAGCTACGAACTCACAGCTATCCAGTCTAAGAGCACACGACTGTCCCACCTTCGCAGCTTCCACCATCTTGGCCGTGGCGTCAGCCAGGAGTTTGGCAGCAGACAGGAGTTTGCGGGAGTTCTCCAGGTCAGTCTCGCCCTCCGCGTCCGCCTTGATAGCATTGACTAAATCTGAGGTGGCCTGAGCGAGGATCCGAGCCTGTCGCACCATCTCCCCTGAATACAGAGAGGAACGCGCCTGTGCATGAGCTCCATTCATATCATATCAACAAGTCTCCACACATCAAACTATATTAAACATGGAATATTAAATGTTCCTGTTTTGATTTTTTTATTTAATGCCATGTCAGCATCTTAGGCTATTTGTGACCCTCTCTGTGAAAACCCAGCTAAAGTCATTTTTTTGTGATTTGCGCTTTTCTATAAAAAAATCATGCTTTATATGGTTAAGAACATTCTGTGAAAATGCAACCTTTACATATTTAATATTGACTGAGTAAGGTCAAGTCAAAGATTGAAATTATAGTGAAATGAATGGAAGAAATCAAACTTCAATGCTTATTATCTCATAATTAGATTTTGAGACTTAAGTCTGGATTTCACAGAGAGGGTCACATTTTTTATGGCAAAAACAATAAGAACAATATAAGTATAACTGGTAGCACTTTACAATAAGGTGCATTAGTTAACAACATTAGTAAACATGAACAAACAATGAACATTACATTTATTACACTAGTTATTAATCTTAGTTAATTTCAACATTCACTAATGCATTATTAAAATCACAAGTTGTGTTTGTTAACATTAATGCACTCTGAACAAATAATGAACATTACATTTATTACACTAGTTATTAATCTTAGTTAATGAAAATACAGTTGTTCATGTTCACAGTGCATTAATGTTAACAAACACAACTTGTGATTTTAATAATGCATTAGTAAATGCTGAAATTAACATTAACTAAGATTAATAAATAGTGTAATAAATGTAATGTTCATCGTTTGTTCAGAGTGCATTAATGTTAACAAACACAATTTGTGATTTTAATAATGCATTAGTAAATGCTGAAATTAACTAAGATAATTAATTAGTGTAATAAATGTAATGTTCATTATTTGTTCAGAGTGCATTAATGTTAACAAACAACTTGTGATTTTAATAATGCATTAGTAAATGTTGAAATTAACTAAGATTAATAACTAGTGTAATAAATGTAATGTTCATTGTTTGTTCCTCATTCTCAGGTTCAATTTTTTTAAATAAAAATGTATCCTCTCTTTAGACCTTACAAGGTACCATGATCGAATTAGTAAAAGAGTACAAATATCTTGGCATTATTGTGGATGACGCTCTATCTTTTAGCTCTCACATTCCTCAACTGAAGAAAAAAATGAAAATTAAGCTTGGGTTTTATTTTAGGAACAAAACGTGTTTTTCATTCAATGTACGAAAGAAATTGGTTACCGCTACTTTTCTACCCGTGCTTGACTATGGTGATGTAGTGTATCAGTTCACACCATCATATCCTCTTTCCTCTTTAGATGCCGTTTATCGTGGTGCTTTAAGATTGATATCAGATTGTAAACCCTCAACTCATCACTGTATATTGTATAACAGAGTAGGTTGGCCTTCTTTACTTATTAGAAGAAAAATGCACTGGTATTTCATTATTTATAAAGCCATTCTGGGGATGTTGCCCTCATATCTCTGCTGTCTTATAAAACAGAAAGCTGTTGAGAAATACTTCCTTCACTCATAAAATTGTTACACTCTCTCTGTTCCTTTTGTTCGATCTGAATTAGGTAAAAGTATTTTATGTACGCAGCTCCGTCTGACTGGAATCTTCTGCAATCGAAATTGAAATGACAAAATTTGCTGTCTTTGGATCATTTCAAAAGAGTTGTACGACATGTAACGACATGTAACTGTTTTTAAGTGTCTCTAGTCTGTCTGTGTTGTAATATCTTGTGATGAAACTTATGTATCGCTGTCCATTTTGGCCAGAACACTCCTGCAAAAGAGATTTTTAATCTCAGAGAGTTTCTTCTGGTTAAATAAAGGTCAAATAAAAATGTGGCCAATAGCCAATGCTGATATTGATATATTTCCTTTTGTTTGGAAACCTTTGGGGTTTATTCTCAGTGGTAACCTTAACGCTTTATTGCAAGATTTAACATTTGTAGATGGTCTAAAGCAAAAGAGTTGTCAAATTCTGAAAATCTTTTAGAGCTCCTTCTATTTAAGTGATATAATAAAGAAAGAATAAATCTATCTATCTATATATATATATATAATTATTTAATTTACAAGTGTCATGTTTGAGATTTTTGTTAATGAAAGCTATAGCTTCTGACCTTTTAATAAAAACATACTCATGATTTTATGACACAGATTACTGCTTAATTCAATCAGAAACACAATCTTAATGTTATTTGGGTATTTTTCTTTAATTTTATTGCAAGTAGGCCAACAGCGCTCCCTAAATCAATAAAACACCTTAATGGACTGAGCACACGTGAGTTATTCACTTCGGCAAGGCATATCGGCATCATTTTTCATATCTGGCTGATGCCGATGTTTACATTTTAAGCCATTATCGTCTGATTCTGACATCTTTCCGATAATATCCTGCATCTCTATTTAATAATTTAAATAACTTTATTAAAATTCATTAAGTATATAACTATAATTAATATTTATATTGTTGTGTAATTATTTATGTTAATTATATTAGATATAAAATTATAATATATAATTTATTATTATTGCTAATTATATATATATTATATTTGTAAATTTAAATGCATAATGCTTAGGTAATCAATGTGTGGAATCATCTTATTTTTAGAATATTTGTTTTTGTATGGTAAATAGTCTAAGAGTGTATATATATATATATATATATATATATATGATTGTATGTGTATATGTATATACTGTATATAAATGAAAATTTTTGGAATGGATTTTTTTTACCAACATATAATCTACCCATATCTTACAATACATTACCTCTTCAAATACAGTAAAGAAAAGGCTTAAACATGTTCCTAGTACCTGCGTCTCCCATGGAGCTGAAGATGTTATCCGTCACATCCAGGATGCGGTCAGTGGCCTGTCCGTGCCGTCCGATTGGCCGTCCTCCGCTGGCGTACTGTCTGATATGCTGCAGCAGCTCGTTAAGAGACTGAGTGACACCTGTGGCAGCCACGCCCACCTGTTTGAGCAGCTGCTCGTCATTGGTCGCCCCCTGTGACGCCTCCACACAGCCCTCCACAGACTTAGCCACCAGCTTCCCGGCCTCGATGAGCTGTTCCTGACACACGGGTGAGCTGATTGTGGGAGCTACCACCTGAAACAGATAAAACACACACATGAGCATCAGCTGGGGTCAGCGAGTCTGTCTGTGGATGAGGCAGGTGTGAACGCTCACTCGTGTGCAGGCCACCAGCTGGGACGTGGACAGGGCGCACTGGGTGGCGGCAGTAATCACTCGGTTCTGTTGAGTTGAATCTTCGGTTTTCTGAGCCACATTCTTGGCTTTTAACACCAGAGCTGCCGCCGCATTAGCCACAGCCTTCGCCAACTGCATCAACATGTCCTGCGCACGCACACACACACACACACACACACACACACACACACACACACACACACACACACACACACACAAATAAGTTATCTGACTTAATCAGACAAATATAGTAGCACAAATCATGGACATTTTTGCATTTTTCTTGTATTGCAAACTATTAAAATGATCAATTTTATCAATAAAAATTTGATTAAAAAGTTGAATTAGACTATTCATTTCTTTCTATTTAGTACGTGCCCTTTTAATGGCAGCTTGCACTCGAGCCAGCATAGGTCAAATCACATTCATGTTATAGGGGTTAAGAGCATAGTGATTTCTGCTAGACAGTTGTTCAAAACAATAATAATTGTATTATGCTACTTGTTGTGAAAAGGCAATTTCATATGAATTTCCAAAACATTCTAATGTCACATGAACATTTGCTCTAATTTTGCAATGTTAAAGCATGGAAGAAATCACATACACTTCGCGATTTCAAGCCTACAGTTTTTTCCGGAGCTGCTCCATTTATAACATACCTCACATAACTCTGGACTAAACATCTGGTTTGTAAAGCCCCCTTTCTATGACCTAATGAATTCCCAGAGGACAAAATCATATTCCTTCTTATCCAATTGTGCTTTGTTACAATTTGTATTGTTAAAGGCGCTATATAAATAAAGGTGACTTGACTTATCCGAGAAGCTATTTCACCTCACTTTATCTTACGTCTCAACAGGAAATAAAATTTGGTCGCAATTTCTATTTCACACTGACTTTTAACATTTTACTTTTGTGAACATTTTAAAATGCATTCTTGTTATGCATGAACTACAAAAGAACTATTCTATAAATGACATGTTACATTAGAGTGACTTTACCAGTTCTGACGAGACACATCATCTTACAATGTTTTTACAATGTCACATATGTGTAACCAGAAGAGTCTCTAGTGCAGTGGTTCTCAATTCCAGTCCTCGCGCCCCCACACTCTACACATTTCGTATGTTACTCTTATCACTTCAGACATTTGTTCTATTCCGTGTGAAGTGGACATCACATCACAGGATATTCCGCCATGATTCCAGTTTGAAGCGAGAGTATATGTTCCATGCAAAGTGCATTGAAGTGTGCGAGACGTGAATTTAAATCCATGAATGAATGTTCTGAAGTGAAGTAAACTAAAACAGATTTCCCTGCTCAGGGAGTAGGGAGCAATGGACACGGTGTAGAGAGCATGTCAATTGGGACACAGTTCATGCACAGAGCGCACTTCTAACGAGCTGATTATCTGAATCAGGTGTGTTAACTAAGAGAGACATGCAAAATATGCAGAGCGGGGGGGCATGAGGACTGGAATTGAGAACCGCTGCCTAGTGTAATACGGCAATGAATCAAATAAATGTACTAACCTACACTATATTAACATGCTCTAGATCATTTACATGCAGGAGATGGGTCATTCTCAAAATATTGTTTATTATTTCAAATATTGTTTGTAAATAATTTCAAATAAAAAAATAAGACCTGATTCATCATCTAATGTTTGGGCTAACTGAAGAGAACATTATAATGCACTGGTTTGTCATTAAACTACCAAATTTTGCTATAAGTTTGATCGCAACTTATAATCATTGCTGTTAATGGTGTTCATCGTCTGTTTGGTTACATGACATTAACTAACTGCTCGATTTTTACTGTACATTTCTGCCATATGGACATCAGCTTGAGATATAGTCACCACCAGAGGTGGAAAGAGTACAAAAATATTGTACTCAAGTAAAAGTACCATTACATTACTGAAATTTTACTTAAGTACAAGTAAAAGTACCAGTCTAAAAATATACTCAAGTAAAAGTAAAAAGTAGCTCATTTAAAATTTACTCAGAGTAAAAATTACTTAGTTACATTTTAACAATGGGAGGGAAAAATGGGATAGACCAAAGGTGTCAAACTCAGTTCCTGGAGGGCCACAGCCCTACACAGTGTAGATATTACCCTAATTAAACACATCTGATACAGCTAAACTAATCATTTAGGCTTATTTGAAAACTACATGGTTTGTGTGTGGGAGCAGGGTTGGAACTAAACTCTTTAGGGCTGCGGCCCTCCAGCAACACCCTCCAGAGTTTGACACACCTGGGATATGGGCCTATAAATCTCAAACTAGGTGTTTTTAATTAAAGTAATCAGTTATTTAGAATAATAACACATTTAGGCTCTTACCAGGGAAATTAAATCAGTATCAACAAAATGCATCTTTGCAATGCAGAGGAAACGCAGAAGCTTCATCTGAAGTGGCACACTGACATGAATGCATTTAGCCTGCAGTTACAAATGCAGAAATAATGTTTTGATAAATAAGAACCACAAAACCATAAGGGTCCATTTTCCTAAATTGCGATTTATACATCATCTGAAAGCTGAATAAATAATATGTCCATTGATGTATGGTTTGTTATGATCGGACAATACTTTAAAATCTGGAATCTGAGGGTGCAAAAAAAATCCAAATATTGAGAAAATCTCCTTTAAAGTTGTTCAAATTATGCTCTTAGTTTTGATATATTTACGGTAGGAAATGTATAAAATATATTAATGGAACATGATCTTTACTTAATATGCTAATGATTTTTGGCATAAAAGAAAAATGTATAATTTTGACCCATACAATGTATTGTTGGCTATTGCTACCAATATACCCCAGCGACTTAAGACTGGTTTTGTGCTCCAGGCCAGGGTCACAAATGTTAAATAGTCATTTGAAATAAAAAATTAAAAGATACTTTAAATGTTAAATTAGAACCACCAGTAGGTGTCAGCAAGTCACTGATAAGTGAATCATTGCGATTGAACAGAATCATTTAAACGGTTAATACATTCAGGAACAAAACACGTCATTGCTCAGAGTCAGAGACGCAAAACTGTGTATGATGGCTGTGTTTGGTATTATTTTTGTTGTCGAAATAGAGCAAAAACAGGCAATATGGTGACTAAAACGCAAGTCTCTTAATTAACTTCTTGTTTTTTGAACTGTTGTAAAAATAAAAACTACAGGGCTATGTAATCATGGTGATTTTTTTGAGAAAAACGGCATTCTTCATGTGATGCTGACTTACTATATTAAATTATATAAATATATACATTTTCTGCTTCTATATCTTCAATGTTGTGATCATTCTAAACGCATTTTAACAGACTGAATCACGCAGTGAAAAAGCACTCCAGATGCACGCAGATTAGTCTAATCTAACGTCACTAGATTTCACGGCACACTGTTTAAGAGTGATTTGTTTGGTTTTGAGCAAAATACTGATAATGTCAAATCGCACATCGTTAAAACAGCAATTATTATATTATCTCAGATGATATTGCACACCCTGCACCACTGTCTTTTTGGCTCATTTGTGCAAAACCTTTTGCCAAACCGCCAAAGCTTCATTTTAACCACCAATGCAATGATGTAAGTATTTACCTTACGTTACCTCTACATGCTTGCGAAGGGCGATGTCGAGATGTTATAAGCTGCTAGTTCGGTCTCCCGAGGCAAACACAGCTAACACTGCATAATAGAGCATAAATATATGGCCAGGGGTTCACTTCATTTCCTTCGAGTTCAACTTCAGCAGAGTACGACGGGGTTTGGTTTTCAGCTGGGTCTGCACCATTAACGACTGTCTTGTTCGTCTGCATCTTTCTTGTGATTTTAGCGCCAGTTTCTTCTTCTGCCCATTATTTACTGCAGTTGTTTCCACGGAGCGATTTTTTTTTTTTTACTCAGTAACGAATGTGTTTTAAAATGTAGCGAAGTACAATACTTCACACAAAATATACTTAAGTCACCACTGATAAACTACTACTAAATATAACATAGAAACTTTCATTTTCTGTAAAGCTGCTTTGCAACGATTTGCATCGTGAAAAGCACTATACAAATAAAATTGGACTGGAGTCTGATCAGTGTTTTGAGACAATACTAAAGCAAAGAAGTTGTCAAGTTGCTAATAAACACTTTTAATTTATAATTTACCACATCAGCAGAGAAAACCTTGAGAATGACCCAGAGCATTAAAGCTGTCAGATACAGCGCTAGAATCACTATAAACGCTTGTTCGAAGAGCAGGAATAAAGAACAAGCAGTGTTGTATATAAACAGAGGGCAGGGCAATGTCCTGTTCAGTAGGATTTCCGTTAAACTTCATGTTACCAAATGTGTTAAACTTGACTGATAAGCGTTCTGTCCAAATAAGGACATCCACGACTGTAGCACAAAACTTGCCCTTCAGTTCAGCTGTGTGAAGAGTGATAAGACATTTTCAACCAAGCACAGCGGGTTTCTTTTGAGTAGTATCACATTAGAGCGGACACAAGACTTCAGGACATCCAGAACCATTTCATCGGTTACAGCTTGTGAGCCCAAACCACACATACAGAATACAAAAATCATGTTTATTTGCGGTTTACATAATTGTAGGCTAATGTAATTCTAAACATTGAAAAAATCAGCTTATACAATATGCATTTAAAATAAAAGTCTCTCTTTTTAGGAATACAGACCCAGAAACTTAAAATGCTCAAGAGAAATGCTTTCTAGAACAAGAACGTCCCCTAATTCACCTGCCTCTGAGTAAATATGCATCCCATCAGTGTGAAGTAAACCTGGCTTTGCTTTAGTGTCACCATAGTGTCACCTGCCTCGACCCATTGCTCTGTCTCCGTTTATGCCTCTGCCTTATCTACGTTGCCCTTGATACTGTTTCATGATCATCGCCTGTCTGACTACTTCTATTGTGTGAATAAAGCTGCAAATGGATCACAACGTCACTGACCCTTCATTACAATGGCTTAGCACCATTTTCAAATGGCAAAATCTATGTGAACACCCAAATTTGTCTCGAAACATTTAGCCATTAAAAGGGTGATTCACAAATCTTCAGTCATTTTTCCAGCTTTTATTCTGGTCTATGCAGATGCACTCCTCCCTAAAAAATCATCCCAATACTTCTAGATTGATCAATTATTTCCAAATATAGCTAGTACTCTATTATCTATTAGCAATCTAAAATTTCTGTATTTTTTCATATTGCAATATATAGCAGAAAAAAAAGTATCATAATGTAATTTTTTTCCAATATAGTGCGGCCCTAATGATTACTAAAACAATTACTAAAAATGAGTGCTGTTTTACTGTAGTTAGAGTAACTGGTCATTATTAGAAAAGTATTTTACAGTGGCTGTAATAAGGTCTACATGTCTGTATACACAGAAACTTCAGAATTATGAGAATTATGATATGATGAAATCTATCATGCAGATAATGATAATGGAATGATTGAATATCCTGTGGATATGGATGAGAATAGAGACCCGTCACCACACCGTGATCTTACATATTATAATTATGACAGGACGGCACAAATGACAGGCTCAGAGTGACTATATGATTTCCATTACAATCCAGATCAAACTGTGATCATTGAATAACTGATTTAATAATGATCACTGTTTTATTAGTATGATTGGCTGGTGAATATGAATCGTTCTTTCTATGTGTGGTTACCAGTATTTGACTATAGCATGTCCGTCTGGAGTGTGTGGACGCTGCTGTACCTACGGACTGACGAGAACACAAGTTAATGTGTTACAGTCACAGTGTGTGTGTGTGTGAGTGTGTGTGCGTGTGTCACACCTGGAAGTGCTGATCTGCATCAGACTCTCCGATCTGCTGCAGGAGTTCACCGCTGGTCTGACCCACATTACCCGCTGCTTGCAAGAGGTTCTGTCGCGGCTGAAAACACACACAGTAATATTAACATATCATAACAGCAAAGTCATCATTAAAGCAGTAATTTGCTCATAACATCTAGATTTAAAGAGCAATTAGTATTTTATAAAGGACAGCAGTGCTTGCAAGGCAGCAAAATAGTGTTAAAGTTTTAGCTACACTACTGTTCAAACGTTTGGGATCTGCAAGATTTTATTAAGCAATTGATTTATTCTGCAATTATTCATTTAAGTGATCAAAAGAGAGAGTGACATTTATGTTACAATGTATTTATATTTTTAAATAAATGCATTTCTTTTAAACTTTTCTTTTTTATTCATCAAAACATCCTGAAATAAAATTCAGATGCCATTTTTGATTCTGTCGCTCTCGTGTCCTGAATGCGGTTGTAACTTCAGCTCTTCATTCATATACAGATATGTATTCAAGCAGATGTTTCAATCTACTGAATATATAAAACCTTTCAAGTCTCTCACCTGTAAGTGCTGTCAGTCCCAAACAGAACTGTGAATGCTCCATAATCTGCATTTCTACTAACTATCACTGCCCTGTAATTCTTTCTTTATTTGTATTTTTTATTAATTATTTATTTTTCTCTCTTTTATTATTTTTTATTTATTGTTATTTTTTTATTTTCTCTCTTTTATTATTTGTTGTTGTTTTCTTTCTTTGACTTAATTATTAATGTTATTAATTATATATTGCTGTTATTTCTTTTTCTCTCTTTTCTTGTTATTATCTTTCTTTATTTATTGTTATTTTCTTTATTTATTTCCTTCTTTATTGTTGTTATTATTTATTTTTTGTAAAGTATTAATTATGAGAAAAGGTTTGAATAAAATAAAAGATTAATAGCAGAATTTGCTGTTATTGTTTATTGATAGTTTAAACTAAAGAATTCATCAACTGATGAGAAAATAATAAATCGATTAATTGAAAAATAATCGCTAGATTTGTCAACAATAAAAATAATCGTTAGCTGCAGCCCTATTTTCGACCTACCCTAACTGCCTTGAACCGGAGAGCTCAGAATACGCATCGCAGAACTAGACAAGACGAGCATTTATGGTTAAAAATTATAGAAATGTTTATTTTTTTAAAGAAAATAACCAATCGTTTTGCTAGATAAGACACTTATTCCTCGGCTGGAATCGTTTAGGGCCCTTTGAAGTTGCCCTGAAACTGCATTTTTAACTTCAATATTGTAAAGCTTTCCTCAAAAAATGTAATTTCTTTGCGACTGAAGAAAGAAAGACATGAGTATCTTGGATGACATGGGGGTGAGTAATAGATCAGGGAATGTTTAAACACATAAACACATCCACTAGTAAATGCCTTACAATTCGACTACAAACACATCGATTAATGACCCACATCAACTATTTGCCATATTCTCAATCCCATGTTAATACCTCAGTACTGGCGGGCTGAGCGGTCTTGAGCATCTCAGACACAGCACACGCCAGGTTCTTAGCAGCACCCAGAAGCTGTTGGCCATTCCCACCCTCGTCCTCCATCAGCGCCGCCAGCAGTTTGACACCTTTAGACATCTCGGTCAGGTTGGAGGAGATGGTGGTGACAGCACAGCCCACAGCGGTGTAATCCGTCTCTGCTGGGTCACCTGGCACACACGTTCAGTGAGAAACTTTTACCACATGACCAAACTATGTGGGAAGGATGAGATCTCATATATCTGGCATCCCACATGTTTTTAGTTTCGATAAAGCATCGTCACCTGTAGTCAGATTGACCATGGAGGCAGTTCCCGCAGTGATGGCGTCCACCTGAGAATGAATCTCGTGTTTGGACTCATCCATTTTGTTTTTCCTCCATGCTTGAGAGGCCTAAACATCAGAGAGAGAGAATGTTCAATACTGTACTGAGCACATGATATACATGCATCACAACAGCAGATTACAGCAATGTCAGAACTATAACTTTCCACACATTATGAGCAGTATATTGTCTTCTACACTGATTGGTTTACATGTTTTATTTTGGTCAGTCCCACACCATTTAATCAGAATCTCCTTTAAATATAATTTCTGGACCCTATCAAAGCCTCTTAAGCTGAAATGTCAATATCACTGGCACATATTTCAGTAACACTTTAGATTAAGGAACACATTTTCACTATTAATTAAGAGTATTCACTCAGTAAACTCCTAATTTGCTGCTTAATTATAGTAAGGTAGCTGTTATAGTTGTTATGTTTGGTATTGGGTAGGTTTAAGAGATCTAAAATATGGTCATGCAGAATAAGCCATTAATATGTGCTTTATAAGTACTAATAAGCATGCTAATCAGCAACTAGTTCACAGTGAGCCTGATGTAAAGTGTTACGGCTGTGTCAGTCCCATATATAATGGTCAAATGTAATGGAGAAATGGTCAAATTTATGCAAATATCAATTGAAAAACAATTGCTGGAAGAAGCAAGTAGTGACATCTGCCATGAGTGTTTGAAAAATATGCTGCTTGTGTTTCTGCTGGATGGTTTTTATAATTCCATAAATATACACAACATGTTATAATATAGATATATTTTTGGAACAATGTTGCAGAGAAACCAAAGGCATTGTGAAAAAAACAAAACTAAAACAAACTTAAGATTAGTATTTCTATTTTTCACCCGGGTCAAAAATGACCCGAACAAAACACTGGGGTAAATAAAATACTGCACATTTGAAAAGTGACAGAGACAATTAAAAGATATGTTTATATGAATAATGCATCTCACCGCATCAGTGCCCAGTGGAGGCAGGGTGTCGAACTCATCGAAAGAGGCCTGGACTGCCTGTACCGCCTGCATGCTGGAGTTAATGGTGCCGGTCAAAGCCTGCTGAGCTGATGTCTGCAAGATACAGAGAACAAACAAACAGCGTTGACAGCTAGAGTCATTACAGTTACATAGACATGTCTCATATTCATATCGAGACCAGAACCCATCCTTCAGAATGAGGGATGTAACGATGAACCGCGAGCCGGTTGAAAATCGATTTAAACGTGACGATTCAAATCGGTTGAGATGCCAAACAAATCGTGATACAATTGGAGGAATTTATATTAATATGTCTCTGAGGGGAAACCAAGAAAACACTGTATCATTGCTGTTCATAAGCTCCACCTGCTGGCAGAGATTTAATCTGCGTCTCATTCAGCTCGTCTGATATGATTTATGTAGTATAGTTTCACAAAACTAAAGTCAGACCATTCTGTTTTTGCTTCAAATTTCGAAATGATCAAATATAATTTAGATCAAAAACTGCTCATGCTGCATCTTTGTTTGTATGATGATTAAAACGCAGCGGTTTCCTCTCTTTTAAATGGAAAGAGAGCAGACAAAGCATTATTTTCTTTATATGAAGAGATTTATTTTATTTGTATAACTTGCTTATTTGATTTGGGGTTTGTTTTAAAATTTAAATTTTGTTTTGTTATTTCAATTTCACAAAGAAACGTGCAGCAACAGCCTAATAAAAATAAAATAACACGTTCTCATTTACTGTATAAAGACTTCAATCTCATTTTGTACAAAAAAAAGTGAGAAAATCGAATCGTGAAATCAAAATCGTGAATCGAATCATGAGTTGAGTGAATCGTTACATCCCGATTCAGAACACATTCAGTGGTCGTTCCTGTAGTTTCAGAGGTATGTTTGTGCGTGTGTATACAGTCTCTGACCAGAGGGGCCATGTGTCCTCTGTGCATCTGCCCGCTGGTGATGTGCTGTTTGGCCTGTGGCATGGAGCCCATCTGGAAGCTCTCCGGACCTCCGGCCCCAGAGCGCATGATGGCCGGCAGAGCGACGGAGCCCATCTCCACATTCCCCTTCTTATTAAACTGCTGCTGGAGAACTGTTGACCTGGAGCATAATACGTCACAGCTTCCCATTAGCACTTATAACAGGAAGTGATGCATGACAAATGGAAACACTTGGAGTAACGCCATACAGCATTCAAACACACTAATACACAATGAACTATACGCTCACTTTTTGGGAGATACAGAGTCCTCCAGCATGGTTGATTCCTCATCGCCTTCCTGGCCGAAGTGATCTTTGCTCTTTTTCTGCAGATAAAGAGGTTTTCAGACAAAAAGATACTTGAGAGCAGGGGCCGGTTGCACCAGCTGCACGTACGTTACAACTTAGCATAACTTTGACGTAAATGGGCACTAAGTTACAACTTACGCACTACTAAATATTTCTTCGTTGCACCATTACACTTAGTTGAAGTGTAACTCTACGTATCAACTAAATATTTACAGAAGCGTCTCGTCAGGGGTAACGGTTGGAATAAAATATCAGACAACCTTCAATCCTTTAGGTATATATGATGCTGCTGACATTTACACTTACGTAAATATTACATAATAAAAGTACTTTCTTTTTTTAGCACGTCTTCAACACCCCATCTGCAGCATGCCTCTGTGTGCGTCAGGCCGTGTTGCGCATGTCAGATGAAAAATAAATAAAAAATAAATTTATTTCAGTATTTATTGAGCCTTATTTATTTCAATTACAGTTTCTGAATGTTATTTACATATAAAATAGCTTACATATAGACTAATGTTATTAATGTACCTTTTTTAATAGAAACTTGTTTTTACCGTTAGTATTCGCGAGGCAAAAGAAGTTAGAATGAAGGATGAATAAAAATAGATTTAGTTAGAAACTAGCTAGTAGTTACTAAGCCTCTAGTGTGGACTTAACGCTGTAATTTAAGTAAGAACTTCCGAATGACTGGTGCAACCCTACCCAGGACCTGAATGAAGCACGCTGTTGCCAGAGCAGACTGTGTCTTTCTCTAGACTGGTCAAACATGAAGGTTTGTAGAGGAATTCCTCACATCACTGAGAACCAGCAGCAGCAATTTCACAAATACCCATTACACAACCACTAAAAATTAGATTGATGTGATAAGAAAAAGATCTGCTTAATAACTAAACCATCAATCTTTCAACAAAATTGCAACACTGACCTCTCTAGATCATGGTGTTATTGCGAAACTAGGAGCGTGATGGTTGTGAAGTGTGCTGGCCATTGCAAAATCCCTGTGTTTTTAAAAGAGCCACTGAATACATGCAGCAGCAGATTATGTGTGATCTGTATATAAACTTGCAGAGCCAAACCTTTGTAACGGCATAAAGTCTGGTCCACATTGCAGTTCATTCTGCAGTTCAATGCCCACTTAGACAGGTAGAGACATGCAAATCAATGCATCGCCATGTGTGTCAATGTCACCACATAACAAATTAACAACTTAAATAATTTACACATTATGCAGTAATTATACTAATATTAATACATGCACTCACATTAAGCAGTATGCTTTAGCAAATGTCAACTGCTTGATTGTAATATCAATGAAAAATACAGCAATATATTAAAAGTTGGATGCATAGTACATACCTGCATAAACAGTACACTCACGTAACACATACTATGTTACAAATCTCATCATAAAATGTAAACTGTATTATCGCAGAGCTCTGTATTTAAAGATATATTTATATATCAAATCAATCAAGTAGGCCAATATATAAACTATGTTATCTGTATATAAACTATAATAATTTCTAAACCTTGACTGCCTGTATCATCGCATGCATCTATATTACACAACTCTAATCTACAAAGATGCTATGAATATTAACGTCGTGAATAAAGTATTGTGAAAAGCACTAAACAAATAAATCTGACTTGACTTGAATAAACCCTTAGGAGAAATTGAAAAGGTGTCGTCAGAGATTTCTGAAGGAGTTTCTTGCATAACTAAACTAGTTAATTGCACAATGATAGTCCATCATGGAAATAAGTATTAAAATAATGATGCATCTGTTTCCACAAATGGTTGTATAAAACAAAACAAAAATAGAAAAGAATGTGTACACTCTCTGAACAATCAAAGACATCTGAACATATTTAAAAGATTTAATGCACAGATAATTGTATTAAATCCATAATTTTTTTTTTCTTTTAAAATCGCTCTTTGTATTAATCTGGTCTTGTGTTAACTTGAACTTGTGCAAAAACCTATGTGCTCTTATTCCTAAAAGCTGCCTGATGACAGCCAGTCTCATGTTTTATGTGTAAATATATGACCAGTGACCTGAGTGCATACCTTTCTGAGGGTGAGGCTAGTCTTGTGAGTCCAAAAATATGTGACAATAAAAACAAGTCGTCCCGCTTCACATGATTTATTACATTTTAACAATTAGATTGGTCATGGCATGTTACCTTTTTGAGAATGATGTCGATGTAACCAGCGATGAGTTGTGCAATCTGCTCTCCTTCAGTGGTCTGAACTGAATAGTAACCATCCTGATAATCTCCAAAGTCCTGAAGAAGAAAGATTAAACATATGACACTCATAGGGCAACAAATATAACAACTGTGTAAATCATACAGCAAACTATATACCACTAAATAGTAAAATAATAGCTTGGGTGATTAATTAACTTGGTGCTGTCATTGTTATTAAACAGTGAATTGTGCATTCATACATTAGGCTGCATAAAATGAGCAAATATTGTCTTAAAAAACATACATTTTTGAATGATTGAGAATTCTGTGCAGTAATAAAAAACTGTATTGAGTGTGTCTGAGTGTGTAGCTACAGAGAGCTGGAGGACGGAAATAATGAATTTAATGTAATCAATAAGTCTGCAGCCAGGGACTAAATACACTGCTGTGCTTCGTGATGCATAAACAACTCCTCCTGGATCCAGTTATTCAGCATTGATCACTGCTTGAGTCTATTACAAGACACATGAACTGATTAAAGGTCTGTCGCCGCTTTAACATTGCTGCATGTGTCTGAAAATATTATCGGGCATTATTAGTTTCCCAAACTGGGATTTGTGAGGGAACTGAAAGAGGTTTGTCAGTTGATGAAAAGCTAATACTGAATAAAACAAATGCATCACTTAATAAAAACACAAAATATTGTGTTTACCTGTATATCATGTGCCTATTAACCCAGAACCATAAACATGTAAATGTGTTGTAAGATTATTGAAATATTAACTGTAAATCTCAAAACATATTTAAAAGTAAATATTTTAGTTCAAAGGGGCTCAGCTGACAAAAGTTTGGGAATCTGTTGTTAGAGGATGAAATGTTCTTTCCCATAAAAAAATGATAAACAGTCAGTGTGACCTACGTCAGATACACACACTTCATAAATCACAAGAGTTTCTTGTATAATTGTGCCCTTGATGTCAGAGCTAAAAAAAACTAACAAATGTGAATCAAACTTCCTGTGGACACTAATCTGAATCATAAGGTAAAAATTAAGTAACAAAGTCATCGTAATGGTAATAAACTGCCAAAAGAACATCACAAAACTATTAGAGGACAGCACGCTCTGCACAAAGACTTCGCTTCATCTTCAGAACTATTACGACTTCTTTTTGTACTTTTTGATACATTAAACATTTTGGTTGTGTGGATTTTCAAAGGATGGATATAAATGACAAAATTTTTATGAAAAATGACAATTATCATATTAGGGTGAACCCTTTAAATATTTAGTGATTATTAGGGATGGGTATCATTTGCATTTTATCGATACTGATACTGCTGACCGATACAGGTATTTATCGATACTATTTGGTGCAAAAAGATGAGGTGAAAAGTTGTTGAAAATGTCAAGTTATTTTAATACTGGTGAACATTAGCAAGTGTATTAATGTTCTTCAGTCATGAGCAGGGAGTTATTTTTCTCTTTGTTTTATTTTATTAACATTAAAGGAATAGTTCACCTATAAATTAAAATTGGCATAATTTACTCCCTCTCAAGTTGTTTTAAACCTGAATGAGTTTCTTTCTTCTGTTCAACATAAAAATTATTTTGAAGAATGTATTCATTTTTATTCTTGTGTTGAACACAAAAGAAGATATTTTGAAGAATTTCTGTTGAAGAAACTTACATATTTTTTTTCCTACTATCAACGTCAGTAGGGACCAGCAACTGTTTGGTTACCCACAGCACAAGAATAAACATTAATAAAGGTTTGGACAACATGACAGTGAGTAAATATCGACAGAATTCAGATTTTAGGGTGAACTATCCCTTTAATGAAAATTAGCAGCATTCTCTCCCTTTAAGAGCTGCACGCATCTGTCTCTCTCTCGGTTTACTTTCACTTTAGGCATAACTAACTGTGTTTATATGTAAACCTTGAGTGTTTTTGGCAGTATTAGTACAATCAGACGATAACTAAGATAACTATATAATCAAGTGCTGTTTGACCGGCCTTTTAGCGTACGCACCAGAGCATGTGAGCGGAGTGGAGCGGTGAGCGGAAAAATTAAGCCTACTGGAGAAATGTAATGTCAGCGCGTGATCTGAGTGGGACTTGGTTTACCGGTGAGCGTAAGCGGAACATTAGCGGAGCGTTTGCTTCGGCCGTGAGCGACTGAGCGGAGCGCACACACACAAAGTGTAATATTAAGCTGAGCGTCACACCGCTCCGCTTCGCTCACATGCTCTGGTACGCACGCTTCAGGTGTAAGCGCTCTGAATAAGCGGATGTCAGAGAAGAACGCGAATGAAATGTTTAACCGGCAAGGCTTTAAACTAAAGCACATGCAAATAATGCAAATAGTGGTAGAGCATTGCGTTAGCAGTGCAAAGGTTGTGGGTTCGATTCCCAGGGAATACATGTACGGACAAAAAAATGTATAACCTGAATGCACTGTAAGTCGCTTTGGATAAAAGCGTCTGCTAAATGCATAAATGTGAATGTAATAATGTACTTTTGTGATTGTGGATAAGTGCAGTGTCTTGTGAATGTAACTCTACCGCTGAATAACATTTGATGTGAACGTGTCTCGCGAGTTGCAGTTGGAGCTGTATAGTAAATACAGCGCATTGCTTGAGGACATAAATGTTGTGTTTTGTTAGTAAATGTTTCATTTTATCACTGGTGTTGCCTCCTTTGTTCACTATTACACTACTGCGTATTGCATTTGATGCTAGTTTTGTAACGTGAGCCCACACTTTCGACCGTTTCACTCTTGCCGCGATGACTGATTGCATGCAAACACACACCACACATGTACACGGATATCACACGCACGTTGAGCAAACAACGGCCACATCATTCAGTGAAGGAAACTGTCAAGCAGCAGCTTCTAATTCGTCATTAACATTGAAGTATACGGAGATAAAACAACACAAGTATCGATAACAGTATCATTTGTCCTAAAGCTTCCCGGTAGTCTGGTTTTGACCCAATTACGTCCCGGTCCAAAAAAATACCGGTTCTCGGTACCCATCCCTAGTGAATATATTAACCAAAACAATCCTAATTTTCCCCAAAATTGACCAAATCAAACCAAAACAGTGACCACAGAGCTGTGAAACAAACCCTAGGAACTCTTCCACCCTTACTACACATCATATCCACAATGTTATGGAGTTCAAGTGTGAGTTATGATCAGAACACAGTATGTGTTCAGAGGAGTGTGTTGGTACCAGGGTGAAGCTCTTGGGAGAAGCCGCCCAGCGTTTGATGTTGGTCAGACTCCATTCCTGTATCACCTCTTTGGTCTTCTCATCCACTCTCATCACACACTCTTTAGTGATGCCCAACAAACGCGGAACAAGCTTATTCTTTCCTTTCATTTTTTCCTGCAAAGAGAATAAACATGACCATTAACCATAGACTGTAAAAAACATGGACGCAGTGTCCGTGACATCACCCGTAGGTTTCTGAAGAGCATTTTTGAAGCTTAAAGTAGGTGGAGACAGCCATCACCATCTTGGCAGCGTTTCACTCCCGGATAATCGAAAGTGGGCAAAAAGGTGGGATGTGGGTGGAGCTGGTTGCTGAAACCACGCCCACCTAGCTCGACACTGGTGACTGCAGCGGCAATCCACCTGTCACTCAAATGGCCACGCCCTTAATTATGCAGAACTTTAAGGTTTAATATAATTTAAAAGGATGAATTATAAAAAAATTCACCCCCCTCACAGTTGTCATGAAGGACAAAATTAGCTATATAGATCAAAATAATTTTTTGCACCAGGCTGTAAATATGTTTCTTTCAGCTGTAAATTTGGGCATTTTAACATGAGGAGTCTATAGGATTGACTCCCTTTTGCAGCCCGCCTCCAGCGGCCTGTCGATGAATTGCAGCTTTAGTCACTTCCGTGTTGGCTTCACGAAAGAGAGCGGGAGGTTGCTGCTCGCCATTAACACAAGATAGCAGGAGCCATTTATTAATATTAGAGCTCAGATAAGGCGTGATATCTTTACCTTGACTAAGAAGAAGGTCACTCCATAGGTTTTCAGAGATCTGGCCAGTTTGACGTAGCTGACTTTGGCCTCAATCTCCGTCATGTTTTGGCAGTTTTTGTGTGCCTTAAAGAGACGAGTTTATCATTCAATTAAAATTAATATAGCGCATATTTTTCAACATGGATATGAAAAATAGTTACATGCATAACCTCACCTGGAAGATTCTTTTCTCGCCCTTGTTCTTGATGTACTCTTTGGGCAAGAATTCTTTCAAACTGGGACAGGAAGCAAGAATTAACGTTTTATTTTAATTAATGTTCTGAGAATGAAATAAATCTGGACAGGTGAATATAGTAGTAGCTTGTGCAGGGATCTGATGTACAAAAACAAGATCATGATTTTACAACTCGGGCCATTAATTGTGATTATCAGCAGTGCTGGAAGTTTAACAAAAGTCACATGTTCTCTGTTTGTACTGTATGTAATTTAATCAAAAACCTGACATGTGAAATATCATGCACATGTGAAACATGGTTATTATTCATAGAAACAGAGGTAATCTCATCAACTCTGTTCCTGATTAAATTGTTAACGAAGACAAGACATAACAACCGCCATGGCGACACTATTACTTCTACTGTTTATGAAAATTTAATTAGGAAATGCAAAAAACAGAAAGATTTTATGCAAATAAATCAATATTTTAAGAATTGATCGATCGAGCCGAAAGCGTAAACTGTCTGTACTTTTCACTTACTTGAACCTAACAGTAAATTAATGAATATAAATTATACGTTTGACTTCAGTGTTTTCATGCAGATTAAGAAATGCAGAATCTGTTGGTTTTGAAGGCTCTGATGGCATTAACTACCAAATACTTGGGTGATTAAATTGTGATTAAACATGTTAATACCTTAATAACTCAAATAAAAACATTTCTATGCAATTAAAGCAGTACACTCACAGATACAGGTACGGAAAGAATGAATAGAAATGTGTTGAGCTCACTCAAGGAATCCAGGTTTGTGTTTCAACTCATTGTGGTCTCCGAACTGGATCTGACACTGGTATCCGGCAAACTCACAGGCCTTATCAAAGGAGACCGGGTGGGAGCCGTTCAGGATGTCATCACGGGCCTGGGATACAACGTACAGTACATAAATGCAATTGAATTTGAACAAAATGAGCAACAACCTGATACAACTAAGAAGACACTGCATGATACATTTCTAGCAAGAACACACTTGTCTACACTAAAACTGAAATGATGCACAAAGCATTACAATAACAGCCAATCAGACCATTATTGATGTTTAACATACAGTTATGTAGACTGTGATTTTAGACCAATGAGATTTTGAAGTAGCTTTGCCCATATACATTTAGATTTATGCATTTAGCAGACGCTTTTATCCAAAGCGACTTACAATTGCATTCAGGTTATACATTTTCATTAGTACATGTGTTCCCTGGGAATCGAACCCACAACCTTTTGCGCAGCTGACGCAATGCTCTACCACTGAGCCACACAGGAACATATAAATGAACATATAAATGCCACAGAAGTAACTGACAGAATGCTTTAACTTTAAGAAGACTTTAATCCAAAGACAAACAAGCTCTCAGATTTTCACGTTGTGCAGAGATATCATTCAGTTTACATGATTTATGATATAAAGGTGATGTTCAGTGGTGTTTACCTGCACATAGAGCAGGTTGAGCTGTACTGGGTCCCTGGAATCCACATTCTGATCCGAGTAGAAGAACTTTCTTCTGAGAAGCAGCATCTCAGACTCCTCGACGCCCTGCTCTCGCAGCGTCCGCCCATGATCCAACCAATTCACTGTTGAAATACAGCTCTGATATCAGTAAATTCATCTAAATTCCAAAATATCATCCACATGTAAATGCTTGGATACACTTGACTGTATTTTCATTTCTCATTATCTTAAAAACCTTGGAAATTATTTTCAAATCCAAAAATGTTGCTTATCCAAAAATTTAGGGATTATCCAGAGCGCAGAGTAAAGAAATTCAGTCAACAAGAATCTAGAATACATGAGAATATACATTTTGTCACTATTAAATTCCCTTACAGTGAACAGGTTGAGAATATACTACATGTATTGTTTTGAAGACCTGCTAAAATAGCAAACAACATGCATCAATGTTTATTTTATTCATGGTAAGCAGGAAGCGACATACACTCATCATCTGTGTGAAGTTTCTGTTTGAGTTTCTCCATTTTTTTCTCATCCCTCATGAGGGTCTTGTCTCTTTTCAGTGTCCCCATGGTCTCTTCCTTCTTTTCCTCTCCCACGTCACGCACCAGCGAGTACTCATCATAGTTTGTGATGCCTGAGAAACCAGAAGTGTTTTACTCTCTCATTGCATTCAAACTGCATAATAGTTCAACTAAACCTCTAAATATAATTTTTTTTACAGACCTCTATTAAGTATTGTTGCAGACCTCCAATCATAACCTTAAATGCTACTGACTACATCCAAATGTAGTTTTAGTAATCTGATCACAAAATGTTTTAGACCCTGTTTCTACCTATATTTAGCACTAACCACTTCTTATGGGATCATCAAAAAATATCTTTGTGAAAACAAAATGTGACTGGATGAATATCCCATGTGGTACGGTGTATATAGATAAAAAACAGCGGTCCAATCACCGAACCCTGTGGTACCCCAATGCTGAGAGCACTCAGTGAGCACTGTGAGCTAATCCAACTGACTTGGTAAGACCTTATATCCATATTTAATATAAACCAAGAGAGATCTGGCCTAGAAATTTACTAAAAAAGCAGGCAAAATTAAATTCTTGCTCCTCATATGAACATTAACTTACCTATTCTGGCACAGATGGTCATTAGCATGTCACTGACGATTTTTGAGTCATCCACCATGACTGTTTTAACAGTGCCATCCAACATGCGGATCTTCAGGGGTCTCTGTTTCTTTTTGTACTCCAGAGTGTCCTAAAAAATGCATGTTCTTATGAAAAATCCTTTATAAATTCCAGCAAATTATGTCCACTTTTGTTATATGCTGTATCTTAAATAAGTGTCCATTTTTAGGGACTGAAAATTATGTTTATATAATTTTAATATAACACTGATTTTACAAATAATGTTGCCATTTCAATTTTGTTCATTTGACAGATGCTACAAAGTAATTTACAGTTACATTTTATCAGTCAGTACACTGGCAATCCACACTTGAACCTTGTTTCGCTAGATCAATGCTTTACCAGTTACAGATGCTTAAAAGTGCATGGATTGATTTTACATTAAAAATCTAATTTTCCTCAAGACAATCCCAGTGAAAATATAGAAACAATGGGCATGCATTGCACACCTTTGCATTTTTATGTGAATCATTTGTGATTACTAGAGAAGTAAACATTTTAAAGAGATTGCACTCACAATGAACATTATTCTATTTAATATTTTAATTAAATTACTTCACTTGATGTTTTATTTGAAATATTCTAGACTCACCCCATTTCTCAGCATGTAGTAGTCCAGGGCTTTGCCTGCTTCCAGCCAAATACCTTTCTTTGGGTCCTCATCTGACAGGAAGAGGCCATAGTCACTGGCTGCAAGAAGACAGAAGAGTAAGTGGGTGGTCAAATAGCATTTTAAAACCTGATAAGACCGTTAAAATAAGGTGCATTGACTGAACATTTCCCAGCATTTGCTGAATTTTTTAAATACATGATTCCTAATGCTTATCATTCTTATAGAATAAATAACTCAACATAAGCACCAGAAATGTAATGTAGTTTAGGCACAGCTTATTGTTTTAGGGGCCATTCACACAGAGCACATTTTTGCATTTAAAAAAGCATGATGCAAATCAGTGTAATGAAAAACCAAAACCAAAAACGCTGTGTCTAGAGATTTTTTTAAAGATGAACTACTTTTAATTTGGAGCGACACATTTTTAGATTTTACATTTAAATTTGCTAAACATGCAAGTGCAATGGTCAACATTTTTTGTCTAGTGCATGTTTAGATATTAAATGGAAAAGCAACACAATCTGTATGAATGTCCGCTTATGTTTTTTTTTTTTTGGCCCTTTATGGAAGCTGGCAATATAAATTTTCATCTACTTCTATTGTGAGTAGATTGGAAATTGTCCTTTTGTCTTTAAAAAAATAAGTTAATACAGCCTTGGAATTACGTGGGTGACAAACAAAATTGGTGGCTTTAACTTTAAAGAATAACACAAGATGATGTGGAAAAATAACTCAATTCAGCATTCGCCCGCTGTCTGACAGGCGGTTTTCTGTGCACACACCGCTAATGTTTATTTTATTTGCATCTTTGTTTTACTGTATTTATTTGAGCTACTTGCTTTACTTTCATGAAACTTGATTATGAGCTCATATTACTGTTTACTTATTAATAATGTTTGAAACAGTAGTTGTTGAAATGGGAAACAAGAACTGTAAAATTTCCCAGGTATCTGAAGTTTTAGTCATAACAACCTTATTTATTAGAAAACAAGGTTACAAAATAATGAAAACAATTACTTATTTTTATTTTGTGGCAGAGTCACTGTTCCAACTGGGCTTGTAGAAAAACATTGTTTTTATCGCTGAGCACTGCATAAATGACATATTTTGGATTTTAAAAAACACAGCTACTGTCGCCAGTTTCAAGCACTAGAGACACTATTTGGTTTCCAAAAACTGTGATTTTCTTCCTTAAGTGATTAGGTCAAGTTAGAAAATATGAATAGTTTTACTTCAAATTTGGCCCAGATTACTGCTCAGTTAATGCAAACACTTTGACTATCATTTTCATTGGTGATGCCAGGAAAGAATGAGGGATTAGATAGTGTCCTTCAAATGTAATGTGGCAACACTGACAGACGAGCTATTTCAGGACCACTACACATGTTTGGACGAAAGCAGTCTGTCAAACAGACGAATGACTCACAGGTTAAAACAAGTATGTAGAGCGGTACTGAGGACTATTACATAACAGCTGGGACCCAGCTGCACCCTGTTACAGGCCCATTACAGCGCCGCAGCATAAACTAGATTTACGCTTAATTTCTGAGGTATGTTTTGGCTTCTCCGGTATTTTTTTCTCTCTTGACTCTTTGGAAGGAAGAGAATTTGGGTGGAACAAATGCTATAAAGGGAAACCAAAATCGGAGATATTATGATGGGATTTTAGCCAAATATGGATAATTTGACTAGGGTTGCTGCCCATGACAGCTGTAAGCTATGAATTAAGTTTTTATGAAATGTGGGATAAGTTATTAAATGTTGGATAGAGGAAGATTAACAGTGAATGATAAACAGATTTTTTTTACTGATCTGATTTAAAGTCTAATAAAATAAAAATGATGCGCAATTTAACTAAAACCAAAAGACTTCTATGGATCTCAGATGTGATGGCACAGCACGTGATGAAAGTTATCTTTTTCCAGTTAATCCATTTCTGTCCTAACGAGTCACGATGAAGATATGTGACGAGTGATGGTGGATTCAGCTCAATGATTTTCTCAGGTACTTGTGCATTCTGTACAATATTACCATTGTTTAATTGGGGATTGAGTTTCATTTTTGCATGATATTAATAGCCAGGGGCGTAGAATTAGGGGGGGGGGGGGGGGGGGGGGAACGCTAGGAACATGTCTCTACCAATATCCAGCCACTACCAAACTGTCTCTTGCAATAATTTTGACCAATCATTTAAATATATGTATATGTTTTTGTCATTTCAGACGATCTGTATTTTTATTAACGTTAAAATAATTAGTCACACTTTATTTTTAAGCTCCAATTCTCACTATTAACAAACCATTAACTATGACTTTTGCCTCAATAACTCCTAATTAGCTGCTTATTAATAGTTAGTAATGTAGTTCAGTTTAGGTATTGGGTAGGATTATGGATGTAGAATATGCTCATGCAGAATATGTGCTTTATAAACACTAATATGTTAATAATAGGCATGCTAATTAGCAATTAGATAATAGTGAGAATTGATCCGTATATTAAAGTGTTATCAACTAATTGATTTTCTATTAATTTGATTATGTGGAAATATGATTTAAGTTAGTAATTGTGTATTACATTTTACAGTTGATCAATCTGACATGAGCTGTGAATATTTCATTCATCAAATGCTTAACACTTTCATTCACATGAGAACGTCCCATGCTTTTTGTCTGAATTTGGCAGTTTTCAGGTGAGGGACTCACGCTGGCCGAGCTGTGCTTCTGGGACTCTCTCCCTGATGATGCGACAGGCGTCGTACACCATGGTGGAGGGCTCGAACTGCATGGTCTTCACCACATTCCCCACCCCTATCTTCAGCGACAGCGCCACCATGACTGACACTACGGGACTGTGCCACTGCTACTCCTGCAAAACAAACACCACACAAACTCTCAACACTCTTTTCAGGCTAACAGGATCACTTTATTGATGATTTAGTCTATCTAATGTTCGCTTCTTGATTAAAGCATCACCGAAAACTGAATTATTATAGGACAGTATAAAAGTAACTAGTGCTGATTAAACACATCCAAAATAAAGTTTTTGTTTACATAACATATGTGTGTGTACTGTGCATATTTAATATGTATGTGTGACCCTGGAGCACAAAAGCAGTGTTAAGTCGCTGGGGTATATTTATATCAATAGCCAAAAATACATTGTATGAGTCAAAATGATAGATTTTTATGCCAAAAATCATTAGGATATTAAGTAAAGATAATGTTCCATGAAGATATTTTGTAAATTTATTGCCGTAAATATATCAACAATTTATTTTTGATTAGTAATATGCATTGCTAAGAACTTAATTTGAACAACTTTAAAGATGATTTTCTCAATATTTAGTTTTTTTGCATCCTCAGATTCCAGATTTTTCATATAGTTGTATCTCAGTCAAATATTGTCCAAACCATACATCAATGGAAATATGATTTATTCAGCTTTTAGATGATACATAAATCTCAACTTCGAAAAATTGAGCCTTATGACTGGTTTTGGGCTCCAGGATCACATATATGAACACACACACATGCAGTATATATTTTTAATGATATAATTAATATTATATATAAATATATTTAATTTATAAACAAAACATGTTTTTCTTAAATATATTCATGCATGTGTGTGTGTTTATATATGCATATTAAATATACACAGTACACACACATACATTATGTAAAGAAAATTGTTGATTTTGGATGTGATTAATCGTTGCACAGCAGTAAATGTAACACTAAACAATAATCAAATAACAGTTACAGTTTATCCTGCTTTTTTAAAAGTGATTTTTAAGCCTTTTTATTGAGGACAGAAGAGAGACGAGTGGGATCGGCAAATACCTCGAGGTCACCGAGAGCACAGTTATGCTAACCACGACCACGAGGCTATTGGCACCGACTACCCGGCTTTGTTTAGTAACTAAATACTTATTTTTACAGATTTAATACATTGCAATGTAAAACACATTGTGTTTTCTCACACTTTTTCTGTTGTTGATGCAATTATGCATGAGAAAACGACACAGAGAGGCTGAACTTCCCTGCCAGAGGGAGATTTCATGCTGAGGTTGTACCAGAAACAAGGAACAAAGTAAGTCCTTTTTCACTTTTACTTAAAGATTTATTTTAAACACCAGTCAAGTAAGGCAAAAGCACACCTTCACACGACAACTCCTACATGATACCACTAATACCACTTTAAATGACTCTGCTCTGATTGCAAGAAAACAAGTCTGTACCTCAAGAGCAAAACAAGATGCAATCACATAAATGATACCACAACAGCGAATCCAAATCAGACTGAACATCAGAGAGAGAAAACAAGAGTCTCCTATGAAGTCAAGTAAAAGACAAACACTATATATATTAAAGAAAAAAGCCAAACTGTTCACTCAGAAGTTTTTGGTGTATTTCTCTTTTCCATGTCCTTTCTTGTACTTCCCCAAGAAAAACTCCCCAGCTTTGGGAAAACACCTCAGTGAAGCAGAACGCTGGCAAAGACTAAACAACAGCATTATGGGATAGGAGCTACAATGCATCAGATTGTATGGAAACTATGTGAACTATGATGAGATGAAGATGAAAATATAAAGGAGTAGATGCAAGAAGAAACAGAAACTACTGTTATAGCAAAGAAGGAAGGAGACAAACATAGTACTCCTGCACATCCACATCACACCGAATCTATAAAAACAGGAACCAACCATTGGTCAGAAACTAAAATAAATAATTCTGGGAGCAAAAGATAAAAGTACACCCGAATGTTCAGCAAACAACATTTTTTGGTTGAAAATAACAAAACAAACTATTTCGGGGTTCGGCTTAATAAGTGAAAAGACCGAATAAATTGTACCGAACAATGACATGATGCGATCAAACAGAGGTGCGCACTGTCTGAGAAAGTTTAATCATTTAATCATTTAAATATCTGCTGTTTCACAACAACAAAAAGCACTGAGTTTCTGCCTAAATAAAAGCTGAGATAAAATAAAGTCATTCTATAAAATAAAATAAGAAAGTAAGACAATAATGATAATATTTAAAACAGCTGCAGGGTTCTAGACTAACTTTTTGCACTTTTTCTTAGGTGCACCAGCACAAAAGTTAGGTGTACCCAAATTTTCATATAGGCAATATTGACTTGTAAATGATTAACTAACAATCTGGTCAACAAAAAGTTCTTTATTTGAAGCACAATTCTACAAGAAAGGTAATTTACTGAAAAAGTGTTGGTGTTTAAAGTGATTTAAACTTAAAACATCTCAAGATAAATCACGGCCAATCAGAGTCTGCCCTTCACTATCTCTGATTGGTCTAGACCACGATATGGGCCTAATGTGTCTGTTGTTGAACCACAGGGAGACTTTCAGCGTCGCGGACACTTTTTTTTCTCTCGAACGGCTGGCTGGTCGCTCTGGTGCGACCTCAGATTTTTTTTTGTCGCACCCTTGAGAATTTTCTTCTGCTCAGCAAGCCTGCATTTATTTGTACAGTAAAAATACAAGCCTGATTCAAGAAGGGGTCTCAAAAATGGCCACAACAATTGTGCTTTGTTGGTATAATGTCTGATAGAATGGTAAAACATTTTCAGTGTTAAGTAAATGTTTTTAAATTATTGTTTTGCAGGACAAAACAATAAAAAGCACATTTTGGCTATTTAGTTTATGCAATGGTGAAAAAAATGTCAAGATAGGTCTACATGGGGAAAAAATTTGCGCAAAACCCGGCTTGGTGTTTTATTTTGTTTGGCTTCAGCCAATAATTTTTATTTATGTTCATAATTCATAACTATATTTTTCATGACTATGATTTAGTATTAGTATTAGCAAATCTGCATGTTAAATATCTTCAGCAAAATAAAACAAATAAAAAACGTGACAAATGTGAAATTTAAATGTTTATACACCACTTAGTTTTAATTTGAATTTTGAGTGGATTCTTAAATAAATTTGATTAACTGATTCATTATTAAATAAACTTTTTATTTTATTTAAAATTTTATTTTGATTTCTATAAAAAAAGGTGAATCACCTGTAAATTATATTTGTAGATTTTTATTTTGTCGATTATTTGTGGATTTTCACTGCAAAGATGACAAAAAGTCTTTCATTTTTATTAATTATTTAAAGCTGCTGTAAATGTTGTCATTTTGAGACTTAATAATAAGAAGTCCCATTAATTCTGACTGTGAAGGCTACAATACATCACATAATACATACAAACTGTTTTATTTATTGATTGATTAATTCACTTTTATATTGCTTGATATGAGCCCTTCAAACCTTTATCAGATGCTCATTTCCAGTAAGGTTATACTAAGAACACAGTCACACATCTAGTGTGAACGGCAGCGTTGAGGTCAACTATGTTTATAAGCCGTGCAGAGAATTGACACACATTCCTGAGCAGGGTGTGTGTGTGTGTGTGTGTGTGTGTGTGTGTGTATGAGAGAGAGTGTCAGTGTGTATGTGTGAGTTTGTGCATGTGAGAGTCAGTGTGTGAGTGTCAGTGTGTGTGTGTGTGTGTGTGTGTGTGTTTAGTGTCAGTGTGTGTGCGTGTGTCAGTGTTAGTGTGTGTCAGTGTGAGTTTGTGAGTGTCAGTGTGTGAGTGTCAGTGTGTGTGTTGTCATTGGGAGATCAGTACACCGTCTTCTCTCGGGGGAAGCATTCCAGCTGTCCGATCCGAGCCGTGTGTCTGTATTTTGGGGGAGGAGCTGAGGAGGGACACTTCTCTACATACTTTCAGCATTCCCTTCATAGTCCAGTGAAACACTCCCACCAAACCAAAACAAGTGAAGTACGAAAAGCATACTCCTAGCATAAAGACACTACGGGCGAGTCAAACAAGGCTACTTGACTAGTCTGTGCTAAAGCTGATGTGTGTAACTTCTATGCCACTAGAGTCCCCAAAAGGAATTGCAAAATTGAACACTTTTGGAACAGTTTCTCGAACACTCCTCCATAAACTATTCACGGGACAACCACAGTAGTCCAGTCCAAAACTCATTTACTGAGATGCTTTTTTTTGTTGAGCAAGTAGGAATACTGAAATAAACACACTAACACAGCAATGATTTGAAAGTGTGCCAAAGTCACAGTTATTACACTTTTGCTGAAAAAAAAAACAGTTTTCCTATTAAACCGTTATATAAAACGGTTTGTTCCAGTTCTCAAATTTGATTGGCATGTTCTAAGGAGTCTGACTTTGTATCACTGCACATGTTTTTACAGAGTTACAGTGCTTTATACTCCAGTCCAGTAGGTGGCAGAAATGCACCCTTTATGCTGGTTTCCGAAGTAGCATTTAAACAACATGAACGAGTTTTGGTCAGGCATTTTTAACGCTGTCTCACACAATAGATGCCAATCTAAAAACATGCATTCAAGTTTTAAAAGATGTTTGCAGGGTTTTTTTCTCATTCCACTGCACCTCGTATTTTAACCACACACACACATATTGTTAGAATGACCCCTATAACTGTAACTACACTGTAAACAACAACAACAAAATAAGTATGAATTAGGGCTGCAACTAACGATTATTTTGATAATCGATTAGTTGGTCGATTATTATTTCGATTAATCGATTAATCGGATTAAATAAAATTGTTTTATTTTATTGACAAAAACAAACTATTCCACATTCTGCTCAATGTCCTTCAAACAAACTGAATGCTATGAAAACATACCGTGCTTAATTTACTAGACCACCTGTCATAAAGAGAAAACAAATATTTTAGGAATCTGTCAAAAAAAAAAAGTAATCTTAAAATGTTATTGTCATTTATTGGGTAAATTACAAACAGAAACAACTAATTAGTATTTATAATAACAAAAATGGCCTCATAACAGCTTGCATTCTTGCTTGCATTGTTTATGTACGTTTTGACTGTAATTGCGTATCTGAAAAAAATACTTAAGTTTTCTGCCTTTCTTTCATAGATAACAGCAATAATTATATTATAGTATTAGAAATAGCCTACTACTGTTATTAAAGAGCTTACGCATTTTGGAGGACTAACCAATACAGAAAGCTAAAACATGATTTTGGTAATCACCAATGCTGTTAGAGCAGCAGTGGCACAAACCTTACATCATTTGTTAAAAACCTTACATAAATGTATTTTCATAAATTTGTTAAGCATTGTATATGTGAATATAGTTTAAATTAGGACTGAACTATTTTAGAAAATAATCTAATTTACCAATATTACGATTTAATATGCAATATTTTTTTTAAAGCTCTTCATATTCATTATTAATCAAAGACATACAATAAATCATTGTATAGTATGCAGTGTTGGGCACGTTACTTTAAAAAGGTAATTAGTTATATTACTAGTTACTTCTCACAAATACTAACCGAGTTACATCGTTATAAAAGAAACTAATTACAGGGAAAGTAACTATTGTTACTTAAAAAAAAAAAAAAAAAAGGTTAAAATATGTCAAATAACTTGGATGCCCCAATATTAAATATGTTAAATTAAAATAAATGGTCACCAAATATAATAAATTATTATTATAACACATTACACTAATCTACACTATTTTAATGTTTTTGTGGTACAATGTGAGAGACACCTATCAAATTCAATTGATTATTTCAGTCAAACATTATAATATGATAGTATGATAATTTAGCATTATATGATGATATAACTTTAGTATAACCATGTATGAATGCATATTTAACATGTTGTCTGAACTAAGGATTGGTGGTGGTGCTTAAGATATTGTTTGTCATTTAGTGTTTCTATAAAAAAGGTGGAAAAAAACCTACAAATAATACTGATAACATGACAAAACTACTACGAATTTTACTATTAATAACCATATAAAACACTAAGGATTATTGAGCTGCTGGGTTCATGAATGATAATCAGGTCGTCTGTATTCTCTCGAACTGATTCGCTGAAATCAAAACAGGGGCAATGATAGGTGAGCACCGGCCAATGAGATTGCCGTTTGCGCATTAACTCCGCCCACTACAGGAGAACCCGGCAACCCGGATATCGTTTACATGTAGCGCGTCAATTCTGCATGTTATGAATGACCCGCGGACACGAAAACAACCCGCGGCAAACTGCGGACTTGGCAACATAGCAGCGTGCCAACATGATGCTTTCTCTGAAGACTGCTTAGATGTGTTTGACTTGAAGCAGCGCAGCTAGACCCATCGCTGTGTGTCATCAAAGTACCGCGAGAGCTACAGAGAGCGGACGTCTCCTAATGCTTTCTCTCGCCGTACTTAGATGTCATACAATCGTCATACATTACTCTTAAAAATTTAAATGATAATAAAGACTCGGTGTGAGAGGAATGTTCTGCAGGAACTTTGATCACAGTCATGTTTGACTGTCATTTCTTTATCCTGTAAAAGGCGGTTATGGAGCATCTCATATTTATATTCAGACAATTACATGCTGTTATTATAAAATATACACACTGCATGTTGACTTTTAAACCTTAAATTAACTTTCAACAACAGATCATTCAGTGCAATGGATATGTTTGCGGACGCAATGTACGGATATGTTTTGAGGACGCACACGCACGTGTCACAGCGCCTGACAGGGCAAGCCTTTACACTAATGTATTAACTTAAAGCTCAAAATAAAGAATTATCATGCGAAATGGATCACGTACTTCTCCCGCAGCATCTCATTCGGTTTCCTCCACTATTTTTAGATGCATTTTGTGATAGAAATACGTTATTTAGTGCTGTAATTTGAGCAACCGGCTGAAGCTGGACGTGCACTGTGGGCAGACCCGACTAATCGATAATGAGAAACGTTGTCGATGATTTTCGTAATCGATAATAATCGATTTTATCGATTAGTTGTTGCAGCTCTAGTATGAATTCAATTGTCTTGAAATATATTGTCAAATTGATGGATATTACTGCTTTGTGTCTGTAGTGATAAAATTACATTGATAAAAGGAACTGATACAAATCTTTGGTCGTAGGCAGCACAGACAAAGACAAGGGAAGTATCTGTTCACCGCATGTGTTAAAAAGTTGTCTTTCTGCATGCGTATATAAACCAACAATTAAAAAGATAGCACAAAAAGGACACAAAACAGTGTCCTTTGGATGGTCCTGGTCTGCTTGGCTGATGTTTGACTGATTGCTGTAGACCAGAGACAGGCTCATGTTCAATGATAAACTAATCAAACTATATATTGATCACTCTTTGAAATATAAATCATGTGCTTTTATCTATCACAGCAATCTCTTCCAATTATCTTTATTTGGAGGCTTTTTTCAACAAATGTGAATCATTTGATTAATCTGCGTATCATGTAGCCATAGTTATTTATCTAATTATAAAAAAAGTATGGTCACACTTTAAGGTCCAATTATGCTATTAACAAACCATTAACTATGACTTTTGCTTCAATAAATTTGCTGCTTATTAATAGTTAGTGATTGTGGGTGTAGATTATGCTCATGCAGAATATGTGCCTTTATGTTCCTGTGGCTCAGTGGTAGAGCATTGCGTTAACAGCGCAAAGGTTGTGGGTTCAATTCCCAGGAAACACATGTACTGACAAAAAATGTATAACCTGAATGCACTGTAAGTCGCTTTGGATAAAAGCGTCTGCTAAATGCATAAATGTAAATGTTATGTTTTTAATATGCATTATAGTTAATATTGAGAATTGGTCCCTAAACTAAAGCGTTATCAAAAGTACCAATTGACTAATACTAAAACAAGTCTGACAGTTTTCCTAATAATATCAGCATCTTCACATGAGTTTTTGACACATTAAATGGTTTAATTATATGGTTTTAAAACATTTTTGTGAGGTTACAGCTTATTTTCAGGAACAACATGTGTGTCTGGACTGAAGGAAACGAAACAGCTGAACAAGGAAATCTATTAATGAAGAGCCCGCTGGGTGTGTTTGTGATGGCTGAGCAACAGACCTGCGATTTATGTTTGTTATATTGATTCTATATATGTGTCCCTGGAGCACAAAACCAGTCTTAAGTCGCTGGGGTATATTTGTAGCAATAGCCAAAAATACATTGTATGGGTCAAAATTATCCATTTTTATTTTATGCCAAAAATCATTAGGATATTAAGATCATATTCCATGAAGATATTTAGTAAATTTCATATCGTAAATATATCAAAACTTAACTTTTGATTAGTAATATGCATTGATAAAAACTTAATTTGAACAACTTTAAAGGTGATTTTTTTTGGCATCCTCAGATTCCAGATTTTCAAATAGTTTTATCTCAGCCAAATATTGTCCTAACAAACCATAAATCAATGGAAATATTATTTATTCAGCTTAATCTGAATAAATCTAAGATTAAAACTATTTACTCTGGTAATGGCTGGTTTTGTGTTCCAGGGTCACATTTGTGATTTAATGACATTAAGAAAGAGCAGATGCAGGTTCATTTCATAGAAAGGCAAAACGGGCTAATAATACAGTGTATTTAGATCCGCTATCAATAGAGGGAGAAAAAAAGCTAAAGGACAAAAACCCTGGCCTAAAATCAACGTGATGTTGTGGTATAGTCTATTTTACGGCCTCGGAGAGTGTCCTGTATTTAAGGCAGTGACCTTGACCCAACTGAAGAATGCAAGAGTCCCACACACACACACACCCTGAGCTAGAGTTACACACGTCTGCATCAGCCGTTATACTGATGTTTCCACACGCGTGAAAGTGCAACGACCTCTGCGGCGACAGATGTGTGAAACACCAGCGCACAACTACATATGCTGCGAGAGTCAGAGCAGAAACAAGGAAAGAGAAATATGCAATGCAACAGGAAACAAACTGAAAAAAGTATTATGCGTACACTGTACTTATTGCATTAGAGAAAAGATAAATGTACATAAACCAGCTTGAAAGCTGCATAAAGTCAAAGGCAATGCAAAGTACATCAGCAGCAAGAAGACAAACTCTGCTTCATATACAAACTCTGTCTATGCCTCTCTTAATAGCCTCACATGTCTGAAGCTGGCACGATTATGATATTTCAACTTTTTTTGATGAATACCAGAAACAGAAACATGTTGTAACATAACCGTTTTTACCGTCATGCTTGATCAATCCTGTCATCCTTGCTGAATAAAAGTATACATATATTTCTATTCTATTCAATACTATACAACAGGAATATTCCTGTCAGTATCTTAAGGCTGTCAGAGCTATAAACCTTTATTTCTCTTAAAGACCTACAAGTAGGCCTTTCGCAATAATCAATATATCGACTTATCGCACAATATATGTACATGACCTCAATCATTTTGGTGACGCAATATATCGCCCATTATATTTTTTCTACTTGTTACTTTGCACTTTTTGTTATAACATTTTTATTTACTATGTTTATTTTTTATACTTAATTTCTATGATCTAAATATTCCTTTAAAAATTTAAGTTTGTTGTCATTTGGAAATGTTTAGGCCTTCTCGCATTATTATGCTGTTACATTATGATTATATATTCAGTGTTACAAAATGATCTTTAAAATGCCAATAATATCGCTTATTGCAATTATTTCTGGGGTAATATATCGCACAACAAAAAGTTGCTATCGTGACAGGCCTACCTACAAGTTTCTGTGTTTTTATACTGTATTCTTCATTCTGTAATCTCCATAGAAACAGCCTGAGCAGGTCATCACCTCACCTTAAATTAAAGTGAAGCAGGAGCACTTAGCACTCACTACTCACATGCATCCTTTTATTAAAGGAAGCACTCAATGTAATAAACCAGAAGTCACTGTACGTAGTGTACAGTGCTGCACAACGCGAGTCTGTCGCACCGCTCACACAGACAATGTGAGACACACAGCAAGCATACAGTACATCCCAGTATACATTGCTGTGTTAAATGGCCCAAAACTATTCCTACTGCAGTCCTCTGGCAAGCAACAAACCAATTTAATGCCAGTGATGTTATAGGATTATGAATATTAATTAGGTACAATATTGAAATCCTTGAACAAAGGAAGTACTGACCATGATCATCACTGAAATTACGTTTAGATTTCAGTCTTTTACTGTTCTACTAAATGAATAAATAGTCTAAGTGATGTGTTTGTCCGAGGGTCAGTAGTGAAGTATTTGCTCACGTCACACAGAAACAGCTGTGGAAGAGCGATAGGCAGATGTGTGCGAGGAACATATCACCGCTGTCACTCTCTCCTCCACTGATAACGGCCACAACGACCTCTCAGAATAACACATTACAGTGCTGGACTGCCACACATTTCATAATTACAGCCACCAGCCACTATTTACTAGGGATGGGTCTAGGGCTGCAACTAACGATTATTTTGATAATCGATTAGTTGGTCGATTATTATTTCGATTAATCGATTAATCAGATTAAATAAAATTGTTATTTATTGACAAAATACACACAATTCCACATTCTGCTCAATGTCCTTCAAACACACGGAATGCTATGAAAACATACAGTGCTTCATTTATTAAACCACCTGTCATAAAGAGAAAACAAATATTTTAGGAATCTGTCAAAAAAATTGTTTAAACCTTAAAAAATGTTATTGTCATTTATTGGGCAAATTACAAACAGAAACAACTAATTCGTATTTATAATAACAAAAATGGCCTCATAACAGCTTGCATTCTTGCTTGCATTGTTTATGTACTTTTTGACTGTAATTGGGTATCTGAAAAAAAGTATAAAGTGCTCTGCCTTTCTGTCAAAGATAACAGCAATAATTATATTATAGTATTAGAAATAGCCTACTACTGTTATTAAAGAGCTTACGCATTTTGGAGGACTAACCAATACAGAAAGCTAAACATGATTTTGGTAATCACCAATGCTGTTAGAGCAGCAGTGGCACAAACCTTACATCATTTGTTAAAAACCTTACATAAATGTGTTTTAATAAATGTGTTAAGCATTGTATTTGTGAATATAGTTTAAATTAGGACTGAACGATTTTAGAAAATAATCTAATTTACCAATATTACGATTTAATATGCAATTTTTTTTAAAGCTCTTCATATTCATTATTAATCAAAGACATACAATAAATCAATGTATAGTGTGCAGTGTTGGGCACGTTACTTTAAAAAGGTAATTCGTTATATTACTAGTTACTTCTCACAAATACTAACCGAGTTACATCGTTATAAAATAAACTAATTACCAGGGAAAGTAACTATTGTTACTTAAAAAAAAGGTTAAAATATGTCAAATAACTTGGATGCCCCGATATTAAATATGTTAAATAAATGAAATGGTCACCAAATAGAATAAATTATTATTAAAAAACGTTACACTAATCTACACCATTTTAATGTTTCTGTGGGACAATGTGAGAGACACCTATCAAATTCAATTAATTATTTCAGTCAAACAGTATAATATGATAGTATGATAATTTAGCATTATATAATGATAGAACTTTAGTATAACCATGTATGAATGCATATTTGTCATGTTGTCTGAACTTAGGACTGGTGGTGGTGCTTAAGATATTGTTTGTCATTTAGTGTTTCTAAAAAAAAGGGGGAAAAACCTACAAATAATACTGATAACATACCGCGAATTCTACTATTAATAACCATATAAAACGCACTAAGGATTATTGAGCTGCTGGGTTCATGAATATTAATCAGGTCGTCTGCATTCGCTCGAACTGATTCGCTGAAATCAAAACAGGGGCGATGATAGGTGAGCACCGGCCAATGAGATTGCCGTTTGCGCATTAGCTCCGCCCACTACAGGAGAACCCGGCAACCCGGATATCGTTTACGCGTAGCTCGTCAATTCCGCGTGTTATGAATGACCCGCGGACACGAAAAAAACCCGCGGCAAACTGCGGACTTGGCAACATAGCAGCGTGCCAACATGATGCTTTCTCTGAAGACTGCTTAGATGTGTTTGACTTGAAGCAGCGCAGCTAGACCCATCGCTGTGTGTCATCAAAGTACCGCGAGAGCTACAGAGAGCGGACGTCTCCTAATGCTTTCTCTCGCCGTACTTGGATGTCATACAATCGTCATACATTACTCTTAAAAATTTAAATGATAATAAAGACACGGTGTGAGAGGAATGTTCTGCAGGAACTTTGATCACAGTCATGTTTTACTGTCATTTCTTTACCTGTAAAAGGCGGTTATGGAACATCTCATATTTATATTCAGACAATTACATGCTGTTATCCCTTTAAAGTTCCTAGTCTCATAAAATATACACACTGCATGTTGACTTTTAAACCTTAAATTAACTTTCAACAACAGATCATTCAGTGCAATGGATATGTTTGCGGACGCAATGTACGGATATGTTTTGAGGACGCACACGCACGTGTCACAGCGCCTGACGGGGCAAGCCTTTACACTAATGCATTAACTTAAAGCTCAAAATAAAGAATTATCATGCGAAATGGATCACGTACTTCTCCCGCAGCATCTCATTCTGTTTCCTCCACTATTTTGAGATGCATTTTGTCCATAGAAATACGTTATTTAGTGCTGTAATTTGAGCAACCAGCTGAAGTTGGACGTGCACTGTGGGCGGACCCGACTAATCGATTATGAGAAACGTTGTCGATGATTTTCATAATCGATAATAATCGATTTTATCGATTAGTTGTTGCAGCCCTAGATGGGTCACGATTTTCCAAGATTCGATTAGTCGATTTATCCATAGAATATTAAATAGGTTGTGCAATTATATTGTTCAAAAATATTCCCCATGTTTTCGGTGCTGATGCGGTGGTAAGCACCAATAACACACCTAAAAGACAACAAAAGAACACACTCTCACGCGAACGCTGTAGACTTGCAACTAAGAACAATGTCAAATAAGAGTTCTGTGCGGACCACAAATATCCCCGACTGGGTTAGAGGTGCGCTGAATCTGTACTGGGAAGGGCACGGAAAACAAATTTCACGTTCTATAGTTCTATAAAGGGACATATGGTTAGCCGCGTGTTACGACAATAGCCTGTTGCATTACAGTACATGAAGTTTCACTTACCATGCTTACTTTGGATAAAAGCGTCTGCTAAATGTAAACGTACCAGAAGCAACTGAGTAGGACGATGGCGAATGCTTTACAGATCCTGAGCACCACTGACAAACATCTAATCTTGTAAAATGTGTTGTAAGTACCGGCGCTCCATAGTATAAACATGTGATCGTGAATCTCCAAAGTGAAAGTAAAACGGCCTTGCGCACTCTAAAGCGTTTTCAATGCCTCTCATATTAATAACGGCTCACAGTTAATATACAGTATAATTACCCAACGTTATAATTGCGAGATAAAGTATTGGAATATATTTTTTGAGCAGTTTAATACCCTATGAGCAGTTGATTTATGCTAATGGTAATAAGTGCTGTCATTATGTTACGTTTAATATATTAATATGTTTCAGCATGTTACAATATGGCTTGAGATAAGAGCCTATATCTTTAAAAACATTAAACAGTTTGTTATCACACAGATTAAAAGTGTGAATGGTCTCTCTCTTTACATGTGTGTAACACTATAACGTGACGTGCGTGGAAGGGGTGCTATTTTCGAATAATAATCAAATAATTCCCAGCAATTTCTGAATATTACTTTTGCTTGAATTGCCCATCCCTACTATTTACATGATCTAAAGCAGCGGTTCTCAACCCGCGGCCCATCACGAATCCGAATGTTTATGTGTTGAACATAATAAAAAAAAACTTTCAGTTTTACATTCATTTAAAAATGTACTAAACAAATATAAGCTAGTGTTTTTGTTATGTCAAATAATTTTGTTTTTCGTATATTATTTTCAGAGGAGCAGACCTATGTACTCATGTAATTAATGTTATGCATTTAACGAACACTTACGAGCGCGCACTTTGGCAGAATTAAATTCAAATAGTCATCAGCAGCCATTAGTTCTGTAAAATTGAGCATCAGAATGGACACATTTGTTAAGGGGGAAAACGAAATGTGGAAAACGCCAACGAAGAAATGCATTCAAACAAGAATAGTCTCAGCATCAGCGGTGAAGAGAGTGCTAGACTTACTTTCGGTTTGCCCCCCCACTCACTTGAAGATGTTCAGGCAAAAAAGAAACACCCATAAACTACTACGCAGCAATCATCCTTATTACAGAAATTTGGCAAAACATCTCTGGAGAGAACCTCAGATTATTAAATTTGAAAATGATTTCCATACTTGGATCAACATCTCATTTGTGAACACACACTTTCTGCAATGTCGCGTTTCATGTCACGCTTCCGTGCGCGTCTTACAGACTGTAACTTACAATCTCAACTTCATTGTGCTGTTACTCCTTTCGAGCAGAATTTCACAAAATTGGTTACCGACAGCATCAGGTGTTTTATTATTGGTGAGTAGAATTATTAAATGTAATCGTTGACGTAGTATGTAAATGACATGCGTGCGGCCCGTGAGACCTGCACTTGGACCACAGTGCGGCCCGGTGGAAAAAAAGGTTGAGAACCACTGATTTAAAGTAACTCAAGCCAGTGGTGTATTGAACAACTGTCACGGATGTTTCCCCGCCTATGGCCTGAGACACTGGGATAGACTCCAGCTGTGACACTACACAGGATGGATGGATGAAATAACTCATTATGTATATGATTTTATACAAATAGACCCTAGTGAGCATAGAAACCACAATGGATTTTACACCAATTAGAATGATGCTGTGAGGGTCGGATTTAAGGCCCGTTCACACAAAAATGATAACTAAGTACATAAAACAATAATTACATTAACATCCACAACAACTGCTGGGCAGGTTCTTCTTAGTAATGGGCGATATAAATGATATGCTATATAAACGATACAAAATTGGCCTACGATAGAGATTTTAATTCTATTGCACTATCGCGATAATGCATGTTGATGACGCAATCTACCCGCGAAATTTAGAGCAACGAGCTGCAGCCGGCTGCAACGCATCATCATATTCGTCATCTTGAATAAACATGTCTGAAAGCGTCAGCAAAACAGAGGAGCTCGTGAAAAAGACTGGTGCAACATCTATTATTTGGACTTGGTTTGGATTTAAGCCGTCCGACGAGCAGCAGCAAAATATACTCTGTAGAGTGTGTGGGGCAAAAGTTCCAGCTAAGAGAGGTAACACGACTTATCTGTTCTACCACCTCAAAACTAAACATGTCGTTGAATACCAGCATTGCCAGGCAATGCAGCCAACCGCAAAATCCAGTACGAAGAACGCAGGACAGAAAAAACAGGAACTGATCCAAACCTCAATCCAACAGTCATTTTCAAAAGGTACTCCTTATATTAGGAAGAGCCCGCGATGGATTGAAATTACCAGGGCCATAACTGTTTACTTGTGTAAGGACATGGTCCCTTTTCAAACGGTAGAGAGACGCGGCTTTAAAGCCATGATCAGAGCTATTGATCCACGATATGAGGTGCCAAGCCGCAAATACTTCACAGAAACAGAGATGCCAAAATTGTATGCCGAGCTCCGCGAAAATGTTGAAAAAGAGCTGTGTGACTTGAAATACTTTGCTACTACAACGGATCTGTGGTCGAGCCGTACCATGGAGCCTTTCCTCAGTCTGACCATTCACTATATAACGGATGATTGGAATCTTGGCAGCCGGTGGAATGTTTTGGACACAGGCTGCACCTCGCCATCGGTAGGTTAAAACATTTTGTGCATATGCATAATATTAATATTTTAATAAATATTTATATATTTAAACCCACTTGGTATTATATTAATTATATTGTTTTATATATATATATATATATATATATGTGTGTGTATAATTATAATATTTTAACATTATACTGTAATATTTGCCTATATAACTGCACAGTAATGTTGCATTTGCGTTTAGAGATGTAGAATTTGCCTCTGTTCAGTTGTATAACCAATGCTATTTTTATTTTGCATTTGTGTTAAGTGATGTTCATTCAATCTTACTCAAGCATTTCAATAGTTGTAATGATAGTTGTTCAGTGTGTGTGGGGAGAGAGAGAGAGATTATAGATGAAATTAACTAATAATATCTTACAAATTTGTCAACAGAAAAAAGTGTGAAAGACCCCCGAATTGACCGTGCTGTTGGCGTGTGCAAGAAGATTGTGAGTGCCTTTTCATACTCTTGGAAAAGAAGAAAAGAGTTGAAGAAAGCCCAGGCAGAGCACCATCTTCCCTTTCATCGGCTCATCACAGAAACACCAACAAGGTGGGGGTCACGCCAGATGATGATCCAAAGGGTGCTTGAACAAGAGAAGGCCCTATCACAGGTACTGCAAGCAGACAGGAAAACCAAACACCTGGTACCCACTTGGCAAGATACAGATGTCTTGGAATCTATAAGCCGGACCCTCGGCCCACTGCTGGAATTCACAGACGCGCTGTCTGGAGAAGATTATGTCAGTGTGTCGTACAGCAAACCTGTTCTCCATCTTTTCAACAACACTGTTCTTGCTGCAGCTGATGACGACACAGAGCTGACCAAGGACATGAAAAGAGTCATCCTAGAGTATTTAAACGAGAAGTACTCAGACCCAAAAACGGTTGACCTGCTGGATATGGCCTCCTTGGTCGACCCACGGTTTAAAGATGCATATATAGCGGATGACCACCAGGAGTTCATCAAGACCAGAGCGGTAGCAGAAATTCTGTCACTGTTGGAGGTGCAAGCTGCAATGGTCAGAGAGCCACTGCCACACACAAGCACAGAAGCTGCAGCTGTTGGTGTTGATGGTGCTGAAGCAGCTGTTCAGAGGCAATCAAAGAAGGTAAAACGGAGCCTGGGAAGCTTTTTCAAAAAGGCCTCCGATGGCACAGCTGCTCTCGCTGACAGAGAGGCCATCGAAGTGGAGCTAAAAAGTTACCTGCAGACAATGCAGGTTGATGGAGAGACTGACCCACTGGACTGGTGGCGGCTGCACCAAGCTAATTTTCCAAGGGTGGCTAGACTGGCCCAGAAATATCTCTGTATCCCGGCCACAAGTGCTCCTTCGGAAAGGGCATTTAGCTTTGGTGGCAACATTGTTACATGCCACCGGTCTCTGTTGAAGCCAGAGACTGTGGACAAGCTTGTGTTCCTGACTAATAATCTTTAGGGCCTAACAAATGACAAATGGTGTGTATTAAACAAAATCTCAGTGAGTGCCTGATTTTAGGATTCGTTGTTGTGTTGCTTTTTAACTGAGAAGACACCAGACAGTTTTTCTGTTCTTTGCATATTTTGTGTCCTTTAAGAAAATAAGTAAAACTACATTTGCACTTTTTACTGTATATATGGCATGGCACTACTGTAAAGAAACTTTTATACTTTAAAAATTTTCTTTAGTTGACTTATATGTCCCTTATACTGGAAGTATTTTATTTATTTATTTTGTGCTTTCATTTAGCACTTTATAATGTTTTCATTTGAAGTATCTCTGTACTACACTTGGAAGAATTTTCTTTATTTAAAATAGCCATGCCTAATACTGGAAGTATATCCCTAATTCACAGTGTCCGTTCCTTTATTAACAAGACACCAGTTTTAATTTCATTAGGAGAACACAATGTTTAAAACCAAATGCGTTACCTTAGGCTGCAGGTTTGAAATATGTTTTTATTTAAAGTATCTGTGCATTACATAAAATAATTTTCTTTGCCTAATTAATACTGGAAGTGTTTTCAGTACGGTGTGTGTTCCTTAACTAAAAAGGAACTAATAAGTTTTTTTTGTTCTCTGCAACTTGGGTGGCATTTAAGAACCAAGGACTTAAACAAACTAAGTGTAGTGCCTTTTTAGAAGGAAAGACTTTTCTTTTATTTATCTGCAACATTGTGTTGTATAATTACAGTTTTGCTTTTGCACAATAAATGTTCTCAAAACGACATACAACGTTTCTTTATTTCTTAAAAAAAAAAATACATTTAGCAGTTTGGTTTTCCTAAGGGTCTGTGTAACCTGTTCTGAAATGGTTCTATTATAATTTATATATCGCAATATATATCGTTATCGCAAGAGGCTGCAATGTATATCGCAATATGAATTTTTAGCCATATCGCCCATCCCTAGTTCTTCTTATTCGATACTTTATATGCTCAAGCTCAGCTCATCAGCTGGGTAAAAAAACCTGCTCAAATATTGTTCCTTTGTGTCGTTTATGTTACATTTGTGGTGTAGACTTCCCTATTCTTATTAGAGATAGAGCGAATGTTAAAATGTTAAAGTTATAGTTATCATTAGTTACTGTGCTTGTTGTGAATGGGCTTTTACCAGTCCTAGATCACACAGTATGTACAATATACATTTAAAAAAGTTTATCTAACAAAAGTGGTTTTGGAAAAAAAAAAAATTCAGCCGAACAACTGGGATGTTGTTAAAAACATATATTTTAAAATAAAAACTAATTATAATACTTGTGCAACCCGGATTAACATCCAAACTCAAAGAATTAAATCTTGACCGCTTTTAAGATCTTTTCACACTCTAGTTTTCTATATTTAAAAAAAACAACTCAACTCAGACATATTCAAGTTCACTTAGTGATCCTGTGAGAAAAATAGTCCCGTCCGAATAGGGCTTAAGACAGCAGAAAAGTGTGAAAACACCTCACATGCACATGGGTGGTCATACAGCAGAACGTTACTGAACAGAAACTTTTCTTTAGTCTGTTCTTCAAGCTGCTGTGTCCATGTTACGAAGCGCCATGATTGCAAATATTTGGTTGGTACTGGGTGTTAACTTCCCATTTCTCAGAAGATTAACTATACATAGAGAAAAAAAAACACATTTCTGATCTGATGCATAAAATACAGTTCTGATCTCAAAAATACAGTTTGACAGGCAATTACTCGTCCTCATGTCATTTCAAACCCATAAGACTTTAATGTTTCTGTCCCTCCACTGAAAGCCCAGGTTACTAAAACTTAGATGATCCAAAAAGGTAAAAGTCATTGTAAAACAAGCAGTTTAATCCAAGTCTCGTTAAGAGATACAATCACTTGATATGATGAACAGATTTCACAGGCTTTTCTAAACAATGATCGACACACATAGATCACATCAAATATGATAAATACAGAAGCTCAAATGTGTGTCACAAACTACCGTACTGACCTGAATATAAGACGACCCTGATTGTGAGACAACCCCCCCTTTTCCAGATGTACCTTTTGGAAAAAGGTTTTTTGAAAACCAAATCTTCATTTATTTTCTTTCTGTAAAACACATATTTTCTTAAATTATTTTCATATTCCATATTTTTCCTATGAAATTTTTTTTAAAGCATGGCAAATACTGGTAAAATGTACCAACACTGACATTTAAAAATATACACTTTTTGATAAACCATAAAAATAACAGGTAGCCCGGCTGAATTATTTAACATTTAGGCTATCCATCTCATAGCCTACCAAAACTGGATTAACAGTAGAAGTGAAATATTACTGTAGTCTTCAGATCTGGGTCCTGTCTTCTGTTTTAAAATCACTTACAGAGGACATTTGTTCCCAACAGGCTAACATGAGAGTCACGACTCGTGCCTCTGTAAGCTTTTCTTTTTCTTTTGTTTTCGCGATCTTTATAACACACATTACATTATGTATTTCATGGCACACTCGTTTTATGCATGTTTGACGCCACCTATTGTTGTGGGTGTATTATTGACATGTCAAAGTCTAGACCCTGAATATAAGACTACGTTTTTTCACATGTATTTCCAAGAAAAAAAAACATCGTCTTGGGTCAATACGTTATAACAAACCTCATTGATCTCTCCCATTATGAGCTTTTGATTCTTCTAAGTTTTAGTTGCGTCGACTTTCAATGGAGGGCAGAAATCGCTCCGGTTTCATTAAAAATAATTTCCTTATTTGTGTTTCGAAGATTAGCCAAAGTCTTATAGGTTTGGAATGATGTGAGGGTGAGTAAACTATGACAAAATGTTCATTTTTGGGGTGCCATTCTGGCGGTTTCTTCCTGTCTGAGTGGGCAGCTCTTGTCTGGAGAAGGACCCAATAATCCTAAATTTGTATATGCTAGACTAGATCAGACACTAGAAGTGCTTTTCTACAAGAATGTGTGATGACTGATGAAGCAAGAGGGTCTCTTTCAGACACACAAAAGCTGGGAAGGTATTTTAACTACCGCTCAGGATACTTAAGACGAATGACTCACTGTGTGTCTTGAGGGGACGAGATGAGTTCTCACTTGTCTGAAGTGACACGCCGAGGCCTTGAGGCTCACTTCAGTGCCTGACGAGATAATCAAGTGCTGACAGATCGAGCCACACTCACACCAGCTCACAAGCACCAATCACTGGCCCATTAGCTATTTTGAGAAAGTGATACTGACTCAAACCAATCATAACGCCACAGAAAGAGGAACAGTAGCGGTGTCATTAGTCCCCAGCTCAGGGCCCGTATTCAAGAAAAATATTAGTGCTAAGAGTTGCTCCTAATTATAAGAAAATTCTCAGAAATGTGGGTGTTTCCTCTTAAATTTAAAGAGAAGATCCTAGTAAAGAAAAAAAAGTAATTGAGAAAGGATCTTAACTATTAAAAGAGGTCCTAAAGTCTGAAATTATTAGGGGTGCGGACGAGGACTTTTGAGAGGCTTAAGAGTTTCTTTAGCAGTAGAGAAAATGCACGAAACATGAAGAGGGAGAAGAAATGTGTCGCAACAATGCATGCCAGTGAGTTAATAAGACGCTACGCATTAGATCGTGCAGGGATCATGTTTGTGACCGATCTTTTTAGAGACAAGCTAACATCTCCGACACCATGCAGAAATGCTAAAGCGCCAGAAATGGAAGTAGTCACTACATGAACATATTTAGCAACTTGAAAAATGCAACTATGCAGCGGTGATGATTTGGGTCCGTCACAAACCTCTATAAGCAAAGTGATCACATGAACAGCTACAGCACTTTCAGAACCTTATTGTGTCTCTGTTCATTTCCTATCAAATACGTTAAGTATAGGGGTGTGAGATATGGCGATTTTTGATCGTGGACAATAAAAAGGTCTCCACGATCTGCTTTTGAAGAAATATCGTAGTATTGTGCTACAGTGCACTTTCTTTCAGTTGCAGTTCTGGCGCCTCTGCCTCAATATACACCACATACATTCACATCAGTGTTAACTCAGCGGTAGAGTTACTCTCACGGGACACTGCACTTATTCGCAGTCACACAAGTACATCATTTGTGTGTGTTTTAAAGCCTTGCCAGTTAAGCTTTTCATTCGCGCGCTGGTCTAATGTGTGCTTTTTGAGCCCACACACCTGAAGCGCGCGCACTAAAAAGCCTGTCTAACGGCGCCTGATTTCTCAACTAAGTTATCTTTTGATCTAATACTGTCAAAACACACAAGGCTTACATTTAGACTCAGTTGGTTATGTCTAAAATTAAAGTAAACAGCCGAGACAAACGGATGCATGCCTGTATATTAGATGCGTGCAGGTCTTAAAAGGACAGAACTAAACATGCAGCCGACTGTCATTAAAGGGATAGTTCACCCAAAAATGTAATTTCTGTCATTATTTACTCACTCACATGTTGTCCCAAACCTGTATAAATGTTTTTCTAGGGCTGAACACAAAATAAGATATTTTGAAGAGCATGGGTAACCAAACAGTTGCTGGTCCACATTCTTTTTTATATTTGTTACCTTGAAAGACTTTGTCTTTATAATAGGGAAATTAGTTTGGCTGCACTGCTCAGACAAAATAGTAAAACCAACATGAATGGCAGAATCGTGATAAAATAGTGAAATCTCGAAAAAAATCGTGATATGATATTTTTGCCATATCGCCCACCCCTAGTTAAGTATGACAGCATGGTAAATAAATGATATACATATATATTTTTTGTGTGTACTCTTAAAAGCGCTCTTTTATTTCCTTCTTTAATTTTATTCCTTAGGAAACCAACCAATCACAGTCTTCAAAAGACTGTATCTTACCTAGCAACGGAGATAAAAGTTTTTGTCTCATCCTCGCTCTCAGCGAGTTGCTCTCAGATAGTTTTTTTTAAGATAAATTAGGATTCTTACACTCTTTAGGAATACAGGCCTTCAGAAAATCAGACTAAAATAGAAAAAGCAATAATATTTAGGGGCCGATCCACAATGTGGAAACACTGACAGAGCTGCAGAATCCTGTCAAAAAATGCATTTACTGAATAGCGTGGAGTGTCAGAAAATTTGGCAACCGCCTGTATATTCAATCACACTGTGATATGGACTAGCGTCTGTAATATTAAAATACAGAATGATTGCTATTAAAATATTTTCTGGGTGTCTCGGTGTAAATAAGTAGCACAGGTTTATCTACTACACAAAGTTCAGCATATACACACATAGAAACTTCACTACAATCAGCAATATTAAAGATTGGCTTTATGACAGAAATAGTATTACTATTGTATAATAAAATGTCAAATGTTTTAAAGTAAAGATAACAACAACAATTATTGTTATGACTATTTCTACACAAACCTTTGCTGTTGGCAAAGATAATACAAATTAAATTTGATTAGATTTTAAAAGATCAAATAAATTGTTAAATATTTAATGCAAGTATTACTATTTTTGTATTACTATATAATACAAAAGTATAATACTATATAACAGACAACATAGAATTTCTATGGGGGGGTAAAAACCACACTTCACTGAACACTACTATTGTTAACATTTTCATTGAATAGACGTCCTTCCTTATTAATTATTAAAATTCAAAACGGAACAGAGGAATTGAAATGAAAACAGAATTTACTGCTCACGGTCACTATTAACTGAATTAATAACTGGTATTTCTAGTTTTATCGACCAAAATATTGTAGACCATATTTGATATTAAATATAAGCTGCAAAAATATGAATAAAAAAAATAGATATAAAAATAAAAATCACGATACATACTGTAGACCTATGAGGAAATATACTACAAAGCTTTGTAAAATTGTTATTCAATACATGAACAGCTGTGTGTATTTAATCTTTCCTGACCATATCTTTATCAGTCAATATTTGATTTGTTTAATATCTTTTGTCATTTTATTGTTCCTAAACTTATCAGATTGAAACAATTTGAATTACATGCTGCAATTAGGGGTGCAACTCAAAAAAAAATGTTTTATCATCCCGTTCCCCTCAAGAATAAGTCACATTACAGAAGTAGTGGAGGTTTTGTCATGCTGGACACCCCTTTCATTGAATGTTTAACACAATTAGTGGCTCTGGAGACTAGAGTCATGCTGCAATGTTTCTGTGGTGAATACTCTCCCAACAGCTCATTTCCTCAACGCACCCAACACTCATGAATCGGACCGTCTTGTCTGCTGACTCATGTGTGTGTAACGGCCACCAGACATCAGCAGAGCCGTGTGTCCCTCAGACAAGACACACACGAATCCTCCTGAAGAACGTCAAACTCGACCGGACCACGGCCCATTCTTCACCAGTTTCCATTCACTCGAAGCACAGATCTCACTGGAATCGATCCCCATCAGCTCTGGAGCCCAGCGTGTGGCGTCACTCGGTGTGGAATGCAGGGCAGTGGTAACAGCTCTCGCTCTAGCTTAGCATGCAGTGATGTCATTTCCTGTTTGAAAGGCTCTTCACTGAGCCTTAAATTCCATAAAAGGGAATTTCGGCTATCTCACACATCCTGTGCAATTACAGCTGAGCTCAGGAAGGGAGGGACTGTTTAACTCATGGAAAAGCAAGGAATACAAATCACAAGTAAACGCGGATGAGTCCAGTTCAGATACTTCTGTAAAGAAAACAAATGTATGGACTTATCAAGCTTGGCGGGTGAGACTAACATCCAGCTGTCTATAAATATCTTCATAACTCAGAGGTAACTGAGTAGAGAACATTTACAATATGTCTATTTCTATAGTTCAACCCAATTCTGACAACTTCTAGAGTTCCAGCAGAGTTAGGTCAGAGTTACTTCTTGTTCTCTTATATTGTTCCTGAACCCTCCTCCGTTTAGACAGGCCCAGATGAGGAAGTCCCTGACCTAAGCTGCAATTACAACTTCACTTCCGCTACTGAGACGCAAAGCCAGCAACAGTTCACATAAACACTCATATCTGATATTAAGAGCTATAACTAATCTCCTAATCAACATCTAGTTCTACTGTTCACTTTAATTACACAAACTCACGTCAAGTTCTCACAAAATCTCTTCAGTAACGCAACACTGATTGTGGAGAGCCTAATTTAAAAGTGTTATAATAGGGCTGCACGTTATTATGGTCTGTTTCCAATATCAGACTGATGCCAAATATATTGTGACCAGCATAATGTGCATCATGCTGCAGTAGCTGGTGTTGATACATTTCTGATCACACTTAGGATGTGCATCACTATTGTACAACACATTCATAAAGCCGTTGTGATGTTTCTCACGCTCCAGAATGCATAAGCGGGTTTTGTGGCATGTTACTACGGAGACATACTTTTGGTTTCACTAAACTACTCCAAGTTACTGCAGATATGTCAATGTGGTTCAACAAACTAAATCCCAGACCTCACAAACACATCAGAAATCTCAGTCTCAGTAAATTCTGCTATTAATCTTTTATTTTACTTAATAATACTTAATAATTAATACTTTACAAAAAAAACAAACAAAAAAAAAACAAATAAAGGAAATAAAGAAAATAACAATAAAGAAAGATGATAACAAGAGAGAAAAAGAAATGACAATAAAAAATAAATATAAAATGAAATGAATAAAATAACAATAAATAAGAAAAAATAAGAAAAGAGAGAAAAATTAAAACTAATAACAATAAGTAATTAATAAAAAAGAAAAAGAAAGAAAGAGAGAGAGAGCGAGAGAAAGAAAGAAAGAAAGAAAGAAAGAAAGAAAGAAAGAAAGAAAGAAAGAAAGAAAGAAAGAAAGAAAGAAAGAAAGAAAGAAAGAAAGAAAGAGAAAGAAAGAAAAATAAAGAAAGAATTACAGGGCAGTGATAGTTAGTAGAAATGCAGATTATGGAGCATTCACAGTTCTGTTTGGGACTGACAGCACTTACAGGTGAGAGACTTGAAAGGTTTTATATATTCAGTAGATTGAAACATCTGCTTGAATACATATCTGTATATGAATGAAGAGCTGAAGTTACAACCGCATTCAGGACACGAGAGCGACAGAATCAAAAATGGCGTCATAACAACGGGAAGTTTCATCACAGCTGACAGCCCGTTTTTAAATACACGAGCTCAGTCGAGGCTTGTGCTATCATCACACAGTTAAACAACTAACAATGATTTTAAATGCTTCGTTAGCGCTTGCAGAGAGCGTGTTTGGTGCGCGCGTCTCAGCGCTCTCGCTATCGCGTCCACGGCTCTGATGGCAGCTCCGGTGGATCTTCAGATGAATGCGAATCATTCTTCTTTCTCCGTCTCTGAGGGTGAATTAAACCCGTCATGATTATATAGGCAACTTGATGTCCCGTGCTGTTCTGTTCCTTCAGCGCAGCTTTGAATGCGGCTGTGAATCCTGACAGTTTGGCTATATACATGCTGTTCTGACGGTCGTATAATAATATAATACTCTATGAAGTGAAGTTGCCATACTAGCCTTTACCTTCTGCTCTAGAGTCTTGTTTGTGTTAAACATAGCAGAAAAACATCCCTTAAGTAGGGATAACTGCAGGCTCGCGCAATGGGTGTGGCTAGGTGCGACGCATTGACGCACTCCATGCTAATCAACGTATTTTTATAGTCGACGTAATCGATGACGTCGACGAATCGCTGCAGCCCTAGTTCACACAGAATGCATATTTGTTGCATTTTCTAGAGGGACATCTATCAGCGTTGCACTCGCGTCTCACACAAGAGAGCCCAAAGACATGTCAAATTCATGTAAGTTCAACTTCGGGTTACAAGTCCAACACTCTATCCACTAGGCCACGACTGCCCCTCAGTAATGAACATACATGCAGAACAATAAACAAATACATATACAAATACAGTGCAATAAATCAATTTAGAAACAACTGCAAATCAACAGCTGTAATGATGTAGAAGTGAAGGTTCAGTATTTAGAAATGCTTTGTGTAGTGATGCACCGATCATGATTTATCGTGGCCGATTCCGATACCGGTTTTTTTCGAGCAAACTGGCCGATTCCGATACCGATTTTTTTTCCTTTATGCAACCAACAAGAAATAATGAAATATTCTAACACAAATAAAGTGGTTATATAGTGAATATAGATTTTATTTAACATGTATAATATTTAATTGTTTAAAAAATATATATATTTAAGAAAAAAGTTGCCCCCCAAATTCATGTCAGTGGTGTTTCAACAATGGATGTCACCCCTTTAAGAAAAGGGAGAATTCTATTTGGACTTCTTCCTATGTGTAACGGTCACTGCAGGTGCTGGTTGATCTGAGGGGTGCATGGGGAGTACATTCTTTCTTATACATTTTAAAGTTAGCAATTTCATGTGTTGTCATTAGTGTATGTGGTGTTATGTTGATAACTTGCAGATCTGGCATATTTTAATAATAAAAAAATATAAATACATACTTGTTGATATTTCCAAAATGTCCCCTGATCTTGAAATCATCATGATGGTAGCCTCCATTTTAGAAAAGTCTAAGCTGATTTGTATGTGGTGTTACTGTCTCTGGTGTTAATGTATTTTCTGGTAACACAGAGCCTTTAGTAACTTGCATTATAAGGTCTGTGGTGTTATAATTACGTCTGTGGTGTTACTTCAATATGACATAGACATAAGTGGCTGTGTCACAGGTTTTTGATTAAAATTATTTAAAATTCAAAATGTTCTTAAGCTTTTATTTTAATAGATATAGCATATTAAACTAATTTTAAATGCCTATCAATATATTTTATTAGAAAAAACAAACAAGCATCTTTACTAGGGCTGTGACGGTGGCCGTGACAACCGCGTCACCGGCGGTGGTCAGTTGCCACCGTGGTTGTGTATTGCCACCGGCGGTAGTGCATGTGACGTCACACATTCTATAACATGCATAATACAAAGTTTTGTAAACCAGTGTAATAATAGTAACAGTTGCAAATTGTTTTATTTAGACTATAAATCTGCTAATTCACAAATTACCTCAAACGCCATACAGGGCGCTTCCTTTAGATTGGCACGTTTGATCGCAACAAAAATACAGTTTATTCTGCAGTCAGCATATTTATTTCGTGATGAGCGATGGACCTTGTTGGGAAACCAAATACTAAATCGCTGATCTGGAATCATCTCCATTCATGTCACCCATTCGCGTTTGTACAAGTTGTACAAGTGTTTCTTCAAGTTCACGTCATCGCAAACGCCCGGATGGTCAGGTGTGTATTGGTGAGGATTTCTCCAAATTGGCCAAATACAAATAAGACAGCGGTAAATGGAAGATGTTAACAAGAAATGTGGCAACATACGGCGCGATTCCTATTCCACAGCGAGCGCGTGCAGCAGACGAGGAGTTAACGCGCCCGCTTGCTTGGTTGGCGAACAGTGAAACGTGTCTAAACCGGATGCCGCATCGCAACACAACAGGTTGAGTCTGTCCACAGGACATTTTAACTTTGTTTCAGTACGTCATAAATAGGACGAGACAGTTTACTGCGACCGATTTGTCGTGTTGTATCGCGCATCTGGTGTAGACAGTATCACTGATTATAATGGGTTCTCGCCGCGCCGATCGCGTGAGGTAGACCGGGTGTATTTAACTTTCTCATTTAAGGCTACTTTCCTATTTAACTGTATTATTTATTTGATATTTATTTTAGTGTTTTGCAGGCTGAGTGTTCACTGACGTAAGTGCTAAAATAAACACGTATGTTTGTTAATAGATGATTGAGCCTCATTTATTTATTTTTGCGTTTCATATATATCACAACACCGCACCACCGGCGGTAGTTGGTCCATTACCACCGCGGTGGTAAAAATCTGCCACCGTCACAGCCCTAATCTTTACAAATTCTGCCTCTCATTTGCCACCCCAGTTGAAGATGGACCAAGATGGTTTGTAAATTGGGTTGAAACTACATAAAACTGGCCTTAAATGAAAACATTAACAGTAACCATGTGAAATTAAAGGCAACATTTGCATAGTTACAATCTAAACAACACAACCAACACACATTCAACAGTCCAAACAAAGATGTTACTTAATCAACATTTGTTGTCATTTTTAAAATTGGTGTAAAGAAAAAAGGTATTTACCAGTGAAGCTAAATACAACCAAAGTAGGCTATATAAATAAATTATTCCAAAATGTTAAATCAAATAATGTTTAGTGCAACGAGCAAAAACAAAGATGCTACAGCTCGTGCTTGTTAAATCGAATTAAGTCAATGTAATTTTAAGGTAAAATAAAAATAATAATCTTGTACAGAACTGACGTATATACGTTTGAACGTTTTATTCTTTACAAAAAGTAGCATTTCAGCTTTGTCACAAGTTGGTCTGTTTCTTTTCTCATCCAACACGTGAGAAGCTGCGCTGAACGTTCACGGTCTATTCTTGTGCAGAACGAACGACTCGAAAAACCCGAAGACTCAAAAAGTGAACTAATCAATTATCTTTCCGGCTCATACTGCATTAGTCACGCGATGAACGAACGACTCGAAAAACCCGAAGACTCGAAACAGGTGAACTAATTCCAGTACAGAACCTTTAGGATGGTGCGCATGCGCGACTGAACGAATCACTCCCCGAAACGACTCGTTCTTCTCGAGTCTCATTAAAGATTTGTTCAAAATGAATGAATCGTTCAAGACGGACCCATCACTAGCAACTTCAGCTAGAGCAGCAAAGGAAAGCGGCTCTTATTTGTGTGCCAGTAATGTTACACCAACGGCTGTTCGCTTCATTGTATCTGTTTTTCTGTGTTTGTTGTGATCCTGCCGAATGCCTTCCACACAAATGACATGTTCGCAAAACTTTGCGCACTTTCGGAAAAATCGGCCGAAGAAAAGACAAAAACCGGCCGGTTGCCAATCGCGCATTATAAGCAAAAACCGTCCGGTTCCGATCTTTGGCCGGTCAACCGGTGCATCCCTAGCTTTGTGTCTGTAATGGTTTGTTATTTGACATTCAAACTGCTTGAGAACTACAGTTGGTGTCCGATTAATTACCATTACGACTGGCATCGATATAGTTAAAATTAGATTTGTTTCCCCATATAAATGTAAATATGTATATCTCACTCTGAAAGTATTTAAATGAAACATTAAATCTGATTTATCATGTGGCCTTCTCATTTACCACCTTTAATATTATGGTGGTGATAACTTATTAGCACACTTTAAAGCAGAAGTGGCTTGGTATATTAACATTATTTCACCTAATGAAATATACAGTTCTACGTTTTAAAATATACAGAGACAAATGTCTTATCTTATTCATGTGAACACATACCTGAAACTTTTACAGTGAATTTCTGGTAACCACGCCTGTTGGGTTTTACAGTCAATTTACCAATATTTGCATATATAAACTTTTACTAAAATTGTTGTTTAAGAAATGCCAAGTGAAGACATGGCAAGTGAAGACATGCCAAGAAATGCCAAGTGAAAAAAAACAAACGAAGCATTCTAATGAAGCATTAGAATAACTGCAAATATATAATGAATATTTAAGCCCCGGTCCTATTGTGCTGCTCTGAACTGCTCAGTGTGGACTCGAAGGCATTAAGGTGTTTCTGTAAAGCTGCTTTGAAACAGTTTGTAATGCGAAAAGTGCTGTGCAAATAAAATTAACTTGACTGGACTTGACTAAAAGCGGTGGTTTCTTCATGTTTCTGGAATGTTTTCAATGTGCGCTTCACAAAACACATGTGAGGAGCGATCTGTCAGCAATGCTCTGTGAAAACAGCTTTATGTGCTCTGTGAGCGCTGTTAACATGCACTGCCGACAAAGACTTTAAAACAATGCTTTAACTATGTAGAGTTCAGTGACACCATTTCTATCTTTGCTGGCAGGGTGCAGCGTCTCGGATTTGAGTGACATGTCGGTTCACTACAGGATGGAGTCAGCTGTCATGATAACTTTGTATGTATTGACATCATGTATGTGGGGCAGAGTCTGATGGGTTGCTAGGCATGAAGTGTGCTGTGTGAGTGTCACACAGCGGTCACACACACACACACACACACACACACACACACACACACACAAGCCCCATGTTGAAGATTTGATTACTTGTACATTTGAAACAGAATTCATCCTTTGAAGTCCTCTGAATTATTCAAAACTAGATGATAGTGTGACTTTTACAATTTAGATAGGGACAGTTCATCCATAAATAAAAAATTCTGTCATCATTTACTCAACTTCAAGTTGTTCCAAACAATTGACGGCAGCCATTGACTTCCATGGTGTTTTTTTCCATGAAATAACTGTAAAGCACACCATGCATGCAGCAATGCACACCATGCATGCAGCAATGCAGCTCAGTATTTACATTATATTTACATTGAGTCATTTAGCAGACATTTTTATCCAAAGCCACTTACAAATGAGGACAATATAAGCAATCAAAACCAACAAAAGAGTAATGATATGCAAGTGCTATGACAAGTCTCATTTGTATCCAATTCTTTTTCTTCCATTTAAAAGGAGCAAAATTTTTTTTGAGAATATGACCAAATGGACAAACATTTTTCCATGTTTTGTTTTGCTCATGTTCACAGAGGCTGCCAATGTTAGTGGAGGGCACAGTACCACACCAAACTGACACAAAAAACTAGCGGCAAAGAAACTGATGCATCTGGGCCAAAAGGATGCATTTAAATATACCACAGAGACTACAGCCAATAACCAACTATGACGTCCTTTCTGCTTCTGCGTGAGAGGAAAACAACTCTCCATTCCAGCAGATGCCAACAGTCTGTCTTTGTCATTCACAAACCGGAAGAGCTGAGACTGCGGATATACAGGCCGACAACTAGGTCAACAGGCTCTCGACAATGGCCTGATATTGGCTGATGGTCAGCTCGGTGTGTAACAGCTTTAAGCTGCCGCAGTGCCATCAAACTGTGAATTCCCACATTAGTGTGTGAGGTCTGAGCATCTGATGACTTCTGCAGGAGCGCTGAACATCTGCTGGCATGTAATCTGCAGGACAAATCCAGCTGCTTTAATCTCACTGCTCACATTAGCACAGAATAGCTTCCTCTAAAGACAGATCAGCACCATGATAAAAGCCAGTCAGACTTCAAAAAGCCTCAACACTAGGGATGCTCCTCCGATAATCATATTTTAAGACTCGATCGGTAGACTCATTCATTTGGCCGATCTCACCCACCGATTGCAATTTGATGACGCCACGTATATGATGCGTGGGGACATATTTGGCAATAACATCCAACATTGGAAAATAACATTCAACATTTTCTGACGACAGTCGGTTTCCTTCAGAAATACAGTGATATAAAAACACCCGCACCATATTTTGATTTTGTGGCGGGCCACAAATAAATGCATGGGAAACACTGGAATGAATGAATGAATGAATCTAGTCCTACAGAAGAACCCTGATTCGACCAATGGCGTTTATTCAACAACGACAGTCAATGGGAGAACTCTGAAAGCTGTTATAAACAATGCTTTCAGTATTTGTTTTAGCAATACATAATTTAGCTTTAACGTCAGTATATGTAAAATAAGCAGCAAGTGCTTTCTAGGAATCTCTCAGGCAGGTAGGGATGCACTGAATGTTCGGCAACCGAAATTGAGCGAATAAATTGTACCGATCAATGACGTGACGCGATCAAACAGAGGTGCGCACTAATGCAGCGAACAGTGTGCAGTGTCTGCAGTGTGGACACATTTAAAACTGCCTGAGAAAGACACAAAAATCATTACAAGCGAGAGACTGTTTTAGATCTCATGTCGCCGATGAGAAGAGGATGGGTGGGTGTTGCTGGTTACTTTATGATGATTGAAATCACAAACTGGCCTCAAACAATTAGCAAATAAACTGCAGAACATTATGTTTTCTAATACACGCATGTGTTCAAACAGCGCTGCACGAGCTCGTTAGCCAGGGTTCAAGGCCAAAGCGCGAGGAAAATCAGCGCTGAAACACTGTTACTCATCAGCTGCCCAGTTTAGGCCAAGAATTTTAATTTCGGTGCATCCCTACAAGCAGGTGTGTGTTTGTCAGCTTGACACCTTGATATGAGCTTAATATGCTTAATGTGAACAAACTTTAGTACTGAAAATAGAATAGCACAGGAAATACGATCTCTTGTGTATAAAAAATTTGAACGCCATCTGTCTTTTGTTTGGAGGAAACATTTGGCCATCATCCCAATAACGGTGGCTTACACATTTTATCAGGACAATATAGTGCTACTTTCACTTTAAAAATACACAAACCAATGACCAAAGTGAAGAAACTTCCTTAAAAAAAAAAACAAGAAAACAATACACAAATCATTCTGCAATTTGCTTTTCAATGCAAGTCGGGAATATCTCTGAGTTTAGAACTGGACTCCAAATCTCTACTGAAACTAGAGCTTGTACTGATCTGTATCCTCAGATGAGTCTGTAGTGAGGTGACATCTCATGGATCATGGGAAGATATGCCCAGTGATATGAAACCACGTTCCTCTGGTCACTTTCCCACACAAACAGGAAGTCTGTAGTCGCTCTTCCGTCTTCTATGCAGCTATCTAAGAAACGCAGCTGTTGTCTCACCTTAACACACAAAAACCATCTGCTACAACACAGAGAGCCAAACGCTACATGTCACAGCTTCTAGATAATATTACCAGAGCAGTTATGAATGTCTCTATATCACACATTTACACGCATAAAGGCTCCATTTCAAAAGTTTAGTAAGATGTCTACATAGGCAGTTTATGTGAAAATGTCTTTTAAGATGCATTGCAATTTATACCAAATGAATACCAGAAAACAATTCAACAATATTAGTGAAAATACAATGTTTCTACTTATAATTCAATAATGTATTGACAAAAAGTCATCAGCAATATATGTTGTGTTTCTGTGGCTCAGTGGTAGAGCATTGCGTTAGCAGCGCAAAGGTTGTGGGTTCAATTCCCAGGGAACACACATACTGACAAAAAATGTATAACCTGAATGCACTGTAAGTCGCTTTGGATAAAAGCGTCTGCTGAATGCATAAATGTAAATGTTGTATTGGAGCAAGCACTTTTTGCACTAAATATTTTTCCCTCCAAACTTATCAAGAACTCAGCAGTTTTTCCACTCACACTTTCATAAGCATGTGCTCACACTGCAGTCGTGACATGTTTGGTCCTCCCAAATATCTCACACCTCTCCTGATCCAGACACTCAATGCTGTTCTGTACACTGTTAATGCCACTTTGTGGAAAGCAGTCGACAAACATGAGAACATCTCCAGCAGTCGTTTCTTCAAGCATGACTGCGATGAACAATTACATGTTTTGAGTCGACTGATCTAATCATTATTACAATGATAAATCGACAGTTAATTCAGCTTGTTTCCTCAGTCAAGAGGTTGTATAGTGCAAGAGGTGGGACATACTGTATGTTTAGGACTGAAACCAATTATTATTTTGATAATTTGATTAATCTGACGGTTATTTTATTTAAAAAAATTATTTTAGTTTCAAAATAAACTCATTTTAATCCATTTAAACTGTTATTCCACATCTTGCCCCAAAAATTAGCAATTTAAAGGCAACCAAAACAAATAGTGAATATAACTGTAGGCTATGATAATAACTAATGATAATAGAATAACAACAGCACAGACACAATGTTAGCTGATAACAAGGAGGAACAAACATTCACTAATCTACATTTACACTTAAAAAAATAATAATTTGTTATGACTAAATTACCTATTCAAAATCTACACATGAGTAGATTAGATAGTATTTGTGTGTTTCAGTCGATTATTCACTGTCCTGTCCTGTCATCATAGTTTCATGTAATAGACTGAATACACCGTCACTATTTTAGAGGCTGAGGCAATAGAATTGGCCTCCAAAGATTTCCCTTGCCACTGGAATAACAGACCAAGTTGCTTTGACCAAATATGGCTGCTTCCAAATACTGGCAAGAGAAACAAACCAGCAGTGCAGATCTCCTAAACGGGAGTGAGCGTAGGCCACAGCGCACTCGCCGGGACATAAATCCAACACCTGTCCCCTATTCAAACTAGTGTTATGGATTTCATTGATGATTAACAGACATTAAACATCTGACTGACAGATCGGCTCTGTTTAAAGTACTTGAATATAAATCTATAAACACATGCTCCACATTGAATGCTGAATTGTCATTTTGTCCCAGCAGTAAAAGCTCTTGTGTGTGTTGATCTGAGTGTTACTCGCAAGCTCTTCCCCGGGGGATGACAGAGCAAGGATGACATGAGTCGCGTGGAACGAAACCACACGACTCATTTGAATCGCGCCACACGGAGCGTTTATCCGCTCGGATCACAGTTCATACTGCCGTGCGGCACAAGCTCACTAGAGCAGATGCGTTTACTCGGTCACGTGAAGATTAAGCAGTGCTGTGAGATCCAGTAGGCGCGTTCGACTTTAAGTGGCGCTGCACAGAATGGTCAGTGTAAGATATCAAAGTACCGCGAGAGCCATTCGAAAGCATAGGTTTCATCTGTTCTCTTTCGCTCTCGCGGTACTTTGATGACCATTCTGTGCAGCGCCGCTTAAAGTCGAACGCGCCCAATGTGAGAACACAAGCCGAACAGTCTCAGTCAGAAGGCTTTTCAATCTGCACATCGCCATTATTTACCATGGATTTACTGTCGTAACACTCACTGCATTATGGTATTGTGGCAGAAATGTGGGATATTCACATCAAATTTTATTACAGGAGTAATGGTATATAATTATAGTACGTATGTGTGGTTAAGGCAGCTATAGCATGTGTGCATTTATACTGAATGTTTTTAGACTACTGTTTTTCATACAAATAGACTACTTATAAACCATTTAGTTATATTTTTACCATGTTATTGAGGTGCTTTATGTGTGGTTTTAACTGTTTATCATTATTTAAATGTATGCTACTATGGGGGACCAATGCGTAATAAAAAAGAAAAAAAAAAAACTTGGTCAGAATACATTATACCATATAAAACTGAGATTGCTACAGATGTTACCGATGTACAGATGTTACTGATTTTGATAATGAACAAATATGTAACTCAGCATCCTAACTAAAGCTACGATCAAATGTGTTTTTCTAAGAGACAAAAAAGTTATATTATTATCATTAATATTATGAGGCAACCCAAACCTGTTTCTTGATTTTGAAACAATATCACTCATTAGAACATGCAGAAACATAAGAAACACATTTTTCTATTTAGATATTTATTGTGATTAGGAAAATGAATGGTCTGGTTTCTACTACTTTCACTTTGGAGCAAAAATCTGGCTTTAAACTTGAAAGAAATAAAGATTTGACATTTATCGTGATAATTATTGATATCGACTGATATGAAAAAATGTATCGTGATAATTTTTTGGGCCATATCGCCCAGCCCTATGAGAGAGCAGAACACACCCTGTTCCTTCAGAAGAATTCAGCACCACCACCAAGGCATTCATACAATTCAACTCGGTCACTTCTTAAGCCACATTAATTACTACAGGGTCTATCCATTTCTTTGATTTTCTTAGGACGAAGCAGCACAAACCAAACCGACTATACTTTAACTACGAACTATCCTGGTTAAAGAATACTTCATCCAAATATGAAAATCATGTCATCCTTTACTCACACTGCTGTCCCAAACTGGGACCACTTTCTTTGTTCCATGAAACACAAAATGAGACATTTTAAAGAATGCATTGACAACTCATTTGCATACTGGAAGTGAACATAGCTTCAAAATGACAAAAAAAGGATTGTTAAAGAAGTATAATAAAAATACTCTGAATGCCTTTGCATGCTGAACAGACTAAAATGTGCTTCTCTCATTGCATTCATTTCCTTCCAAATATGGTGCATTTAAACGCTTGACATCATGACATTAATGACCAATCACAGAACGGCAAGTCTGAATTTGCACCAGTGATGGTGGCAGGAAAGATGATAAGTACTACTAAAAAGACTTTTGTTAATCTTTAAAACACGGATGAAGACATTTTGATGAAACCTTGTCCCTCCAATAAAAGATCAATTCCACCAAAACTTTGACACCACAAACACTTCATAACGACTCCAGTGCTCCAAGTAATCCAAATGCTTCTTCTGAGCAGTCATGATCATTTTATGTAATGAACAGATTTGATTAAGGCTTTGATTCACGTATAAACTGATCCACATATATAGTGAACAGAAGATCAGATGTGCATGCTTGACATGAAGGACTGAGTTAGCTGAATGAACAGGTCATCATCCGCTCCGTCTCTACACCCTCTCAGACCCCTGAACACAAAGGGGCCCTTCATGTCTCTGAAGCCCACCACAATTCTGCCCAGTGTGCCTTTAATGGCAGGCTTGTTACGCGCTGGGGTGTGAGCAGAGAAACACGCTGCTGGCCGCATTGAGCCCGTCTGCAGTAGGGCTGCAGTTAACGATTATTTTTATTGTCTACTAATCTATCGATTATTTTTCGATTAGTCGACTAATCTATCAATTATTTTTCAATTAATCTATTTATTATTAAATAACAGCAGTTGCTTACAGGTGAGAGACTTGAAAGGTTTTATTTATTCAGCCGTTTAAAACATCGGCTTGAATACATATCTGTATGAATGAACAGCTGAAGTTCAGGACACGAGAGTAGGGTTGGGTACCGAAACCCGGTACCAACACGGCACCGGTACCTATGAAACCGGTATGTACTGACTGGAATCAGAACGCAGATTTCGGTGCCTCATTTCGGTGCCATTCCTGAGCAATCGGTTTAAATATTTGTCCTTTGTTACTCCGAAACGGACGTAAGAAGCATCATCACCGGCACCACACGTGCAAAATTATTTCCCGACTGAGAAAATGCACATTAACTCAATTCAAAAAACTCTAATAATAGACGTCCAACAAATCTTTATAGTAACCCGAGTGTGCAGTTTTCACATTCGGACTTAAAATCACAACTCAGGGAATGAGAGCATCCGAGGAGCGCGTGAATGCAGTAATTACAGTTGCTCTGACGGCAACAGCAGCTTGCCTTCCATTTACTAGCTAAGCTACTACTACTCCATAGCCTACTAATACATCGATTAACAATGGATTATAAATATACTTAATTATTATGAAAATACCAGAGATGGCTTGAATAACACAGATAAACTATGCATTGTCGTAGTCAAGTGTTTATTGTATTTATTTTATCATTCACAACGTTTATATCTTCTGTTTACTTATCCATATCACGGAGGAAAAAAAGTTTGCTACTTCAGTGACTGGATCTGTGAATTTTCTGTGGGAGGGCGCCCTCTAGTGTCCAGTATGAACGAAAAACACATAACCCCCCGGTTTCACAGACCAGGCTTGAACTTAGTGCTAAACAAAAATGTAACTCGTAGCTGTTTTAACTGAAATAAACTTGCACTGACTGATCCTAAAATATATCAGTGCATTTGTTTTGTCTCAAGATGCACCCCAGTAATGTTTTTTTTTTTTTTCTGAGCGTGTTTATAAAAATTACTTAAATGTCATAATTGAACTATGATCTAATCCTGGTTTACTTTTACATTTAGTCATTTTGCAGATGCTTTTAAAGCAACTTACAATTGGGGAATACATAAAGCGATTAATCTTGAAGAGGCAAACAGACAGAGGAAGTGCCCATAACAGCAAGTCTCAGGCATTGGTCAAATAAGTACAAGCTAGCAAGGGAAGGAGAGAAAGATGAAGATTTAGAAAAAGTGAATAATCAAATTTTTGATAAAGAGAGGTGTAGTCTAGGGTTAATCTAAGCCCTGTCTGTGTGTCTGTGAAACCGGGCCCATGTGTTTAGTGCTAATGGCCAATCCAATTATTAATTGGTAAAAGAAAATGTTTATAAGTACCGGTTCAGGCACCGTTTAGGCACCGGTACCGTTTTAAAAGTATCGATTTGGCACCGGTATCGAAAAAAAAAAAACGATACCCAACCCTAGTCATAACACCGGGAAGTTTTATCACAGCTGACAGCCCGTTTTTACATAAATGAGCCCAGTCGAGGCTTGTGCTATCATCACACAGTTAAACAACTAACAATGACTTTAAATGCTTTGTTAGCGAGTGCGTTTGGTGCACGCGTCTCAGAGGTCTCGCAATCGCGTCCACGGCTCTGACGGCAGCTCCGGTGGATCTTCAGATGAACTCGAATCATTTCTTTGTCTCCGTCTCTGTGAGTGCATTAAACCCTTTATGATTATATCGGCAACTCGATGTCCTGTGCTGTTCCGGTAATTCAGCGCAGCTTTGAATGCGGCTGTGAATCCTGACAATGTAAAGGAGTCAGTTTGGCTATATATGTGGTTCTGACGGTCGTATAATAATATAATACTCTATGAACGCTCTATGAAGTGATGTTGCCATACTAGCCTTTACCTTCTGCTCTAGAGCCTTGTTTGTGTTAAACATAGCAGAAAAACAGTCATAAGAAGTGATAACTGCAGGCTCGCGCAATGGGCGTGGCTAGGTGCGACGCATCGACGAACTCCATGCTAATCGACGTATTTTTATAATCGGCGTAATTGATTACATCGACGAATCGCTGAAATAACAATAAATATTTAATAGAAAAGAAAGAGAAAGAACGTTTTTACCCTATTGCTTTTAGAGTGTACGGTCTTTTAAATGTACAAAATAACTCAATCAAATACAAACAGGCCTCACTCAACTCACAAACTATTGAGAATCAACTTAAAATAAATGAGCACATTTCACAAATTATATTAAATTCATCATGTCATAGATTAATTAATGAAGGAGATTTTACATGATTTATTCAGGTAGATTACATTAAAATACCAATATGTAAATAGATAAACTGCGCTGTCAGCAGTTTTCATAATTTAGAATGACAAAAACATTTTAATAATTCTGATAAAACATGCCAGTTAAGAAATGCAATAAAATACGATGTTTTGTTTGTTATAGCTTATTTCAATATTCCAGAGAATATTATTCAGTGAATTTTAATATCAGTGTTGCTGATGATGCTTTTTATAAATAAAATGTTTTTATTGTTGTAATTTGAAGATTCAATTTTACATTAAAGAATGTTAATTTTCAACAGTTTTTTGTTGTTAAGATGACTGAAAGGAGGTAAAACCAAAGTGAAGAATGGACTTACTTCAATCTGTTATTTATTTACTTTATAACAGTAAATAAATATCGGTTCTGCATATCGGTTATCGGGTACATAAACGTATAAGTAATTGGTATCGGTTATAAAAAAAAAAATCAACATCGGTCGATCACTAATTACTACAGGGTCTAGGCTTGTCACGATACCATAAAATGTCGTACGATACTATACCAGCTGAAGTATCACGATACCAAGTAGTATCACGATCCCATCCATGCAGTGTTGTCAGTTTAAAATTAAATTCTACAAAATGAATCAAAAATTAATAAATAAATAAATTAAAACAGACAATATTTTTCTCTGAATACTTAATTAATGTGAATTAATGACTGGCTATTGTTTTCCCTGAAATTATGTAAACAAAACTCATCTTAGCACTCCACAGAAGCACCATGAAGTGACATTTAGATGTGGCATTTGTACATTTAGACTGTATTTATTATTTATAATTGAATAAAATATTTTATGGGATTAATGTATTTTAAATACAAAATTCTGAATGTAGAAATATGTTGGAAAACAATGTATATGCCTACTTTTAGAAAAGAAACTGGTAAGAACGGCCAGCAGGTGGCAGCAGTTTGTTATTGAATCACTGAGTCATTCAAACGATTCTTTCAAAACGGCTGAATACTGCCGGAGCGAATCAAATGACTGTTTTTATGAATGGTTTAGTGAATCAGTGATTCACCCAAGCCAACGATTCGGATTCGAACACAAAAGGAAACACCATATTGTAGCGCACAGACTTGATAATCAATGGGAAATTGCTGTTATTTGTTTTGCTCCGGCAACGATAGTGTTAAGGCGGGAGTTCAGGACCCGGAAGTGAGAGACGAGCGAGTTAAGCGCGCATCCGCATACGGTACACACAGACAGACAGACAGACAGACAGACAGACAGACAGACAGAGAGAGACAGAGACAGAGAGAGAGAGAGACAGAGAGAGAGAGAGAGAGAGAGAGAGAGAGAGAGAGCAGCCGCAAATCCTAGCAGCGGCAGATCGTTCAGACATTACGATATAAAGCGTATACACACACCATACTACACAGAGCACAGCAAAAAGGCATTTGGCAAACAATGTTTCTGTTCATTTGAACATGCATGCCAGCATTTTAAATAGTGTGCCAGCCGTGCATACAACATATATTACGGTATTACGGTATGAACGATACTACCGTTTAAAAAATGCAATGGCACCGCGGGTATTTTTAAGCTTTAGTATCGCGATACTATCTTAGTACCGGTATATCGTGCAACCCTAACAGGGTCTATCCATTTCTTTTATTTTCTTAGGACAAAGCAGCACAAACCAAACAGACTATACTTTATATATACTTTTATACATTAAAATACCACGCCTTAAAAACTACTCAAAAATATTAAGTGTAATATTGTTGCACTTAAATATACTTAATACTTATTTAAGTATATTTACTTAAATATATTTTTAAGTAAATAGCCCGTTCCATTTTTACAGTGTAGAAAATAAGAAATAAAGATCAGACTTCATAGAAAATGCCACAAAACCTTCAAGATTTGAAGACAAAATCACATCTGAGCAATGCATGCGATAGTTTCTCCTACAGGAGGAGTCTTGAAGCTCTCATTACCAACTAAGGCTTTGTACAAAAGTAGTAAATACATTTCAGTAGTTCAATACTTTTTCCCGTGTCATTGCATTTATTACACATTACTTAATTTCTGAGCTTATTTATATGTATGTATTATTTAGGTTGTTACCGACATCTGGTGAAAATTTCATGTCAACAGCACTTTTAGAAATACATTTACTGAGAAAAATGGTGATGTGTTCGGTACTTATTTTACCCGCTGTATGTGATGCATTAGTGTTAAAACTGCTTTTGCTCAAGAGTGACAAGATTTCAGCATGGTGTGGGATCCTTTACCCCTTTACCACTTCAGAAATGAATGGGATGTCCAGATAAGAGCCTCTGAGATGTAATTGAACTGAATGCTCTTTCATGCACAACACACTGCTGCTCAGTGCAGAAGCCACAGCAGCTCAGAAACTAGTGCAACATCTCTAAATAGAGGAGGACAGTTAGGTTCAACCCTGGATTAAATTAATAACAGCTTCAATAATGTCATGCAACTGTTTCGTCCTGCAAGTTTCAGGTCTCTCGCCACACCCGATCTGAGCTCAGTTATGTCAGCCCTGAGGGTGCATATTCCTCCAGCACGACTTCCTCAATCAAAGCACTCTGTGCTTCAAACATTGCAAAAGAAAAGCCAAAAAACGAATGATTCAAACCAACAGGGACACATTCTTTGCGAAAATATAGTTTCTACAAGCCACACTTGTGAACTGTTTTAACTTCGCAGTGAATGTAAACATATGAAATGATCTGAGATTTCGTTTCGACATATTTGGACCGTCTGTGTGTTTCTGCATGATTCACAGCAAAACCATGACAGGAATAACAGCATAATAACGCTAACATTAGTCCAGTCGCTGTAGGCCGCGTTTCTCCTCAAGTTGTACAGTTACAGTATCTCAAGGCTTCATTCCTTCCGTAACGTGCGACTGTTACACTTCAGTGTTCATTTACAAAGCTGTATGCCATCATAATAAAGCACCGCTTAAAGGGAAGAGCAGACAAAAATGTTTTTAAACTGTAACTGTTACTTTAAAAGCGCTTTAAACCGTTAAACGCCGTTTCTTCCGTTATAAACTATACGGCATATTCGCCCGAGGAGAACTTTTATGAGGTAAAGTCTCCTCTAAAGTCTTATTCACAGCTTCTCCAGAATAACTGCCAAACCAAGGCGTTTTCTTGAAACCTAAAACCTCATTTTAACGCATAGATTCAATGTCGTATTGTTTATCATATCTGAGTTTTTAAGATCTCCGCATCGGAAGGAAACTTCCCACCCTTGAAAAAGTTTAGCAGCTTTAGCTCAAGTGTGTCGAATTACTTTTTAGTTCTTACCTCAGATTTCTTTGATCACTAGTTGTCCACCTTCGGACAATAACCAGTATATTAACAATCCCTGTCCCCCAGCAGAAAGTTTGTGTTGAATAAATGCTGGTATGTAATGTCAGAACAGAACTGCTGTTCAGAACGTTGCTCCGTTGCTTTGAGGCGCCGTGTTAAACTCCACCCTGCGTGAGCACGCACGCATTCACGCACGCACGCGCGCGCCACTGACTCGCCTCAGGCCGCGCAAATTATTTACCAATATTTTTTTTTATCTTTCCTTGTAATTACTTTACTACAGTCAGAAAACTTCACAATTTAAGAATGTACAAAAATGTGGTTTACACTTTATGGTTTATGTTACGACAATAAAAGTACTTTTCGACCAGTTTTAATTATTTAGAGCCTTAAAGAATTAAAGAGACTCCGTTTTATTTTTAGTCGAAACACGTTTTTTTTATTATTAATTTTGCTTTAAATGTTGGGAGCGGAACAAGCATGGTTATTATAGCACCCTCGTGTGTTGAATATAATGTTTACGCCTCAATAGTGAAAACTCAGTTCATGTTAGATCAGATTATTATTAAATAATACTAACAGCAGTATAGACCCCTTCACAGTATACGTCACAGGAAAATTCGAAGTTCGCAGTGCGCATGTCGGGGTCAGAAAGTTCATTCCATCCCACTGAATTGTGTGTTAACCAGAGAATTTCACGTCAAGAAAAAATGCCTACTTGTTGCGTCGTGGACTGTGAAAATTGCACCAGTTCTGGAGTCAAGTTTTTCAGGATTCCTGCAGGATCTCATCCGTTTAAAAAAAATAGAGACATCTGTGGCTGCAAGCTATTAAAGGGCAGACTGGGACAATGCTACGATCAAAGAGGCTCGTGTTTGTAAGTTCGGTAAAGTTGGCAAGATATTCACAGATTCGACTTTTCCGGATCAATAACTCGCGAGCAAAACGTTTTTACGGCACAAATGACGCCTCTTTTCATTCGTAGTGATGTAGTAAACAAGCTACAAGCGTGTTTTCCTCAAAACAAGCTTTCCTCCGCTCCGTGCAAAATACATTGATCTAAATGCGCTGGCGTCTGAGAGACAAGTCCTAAGGGACCGTCTGCAAAGTGCGAAACGCGAAAAACGTTACTAATAAAATACTCAATACCTTCACAGTAACACATTGTAGTGTCACCAAATTTAGTACACGCGTCACTGCTCTCCTGCTGGTTATACTACAACAGTTATTTTTTTTAAATATTGCTTTTACACATGTTTTATTATTTTTTATTATGAAAAATAGTTAATAACTTTACTGTAACACACTGTACTTTCACCAAATTTACTTCACATATCACTGCTGTCCTGCTGGTTATACTACAAGATTAATTTTGAAAACAATTGCTTTGGCATATTTTTATGATTATTTATTATGAAACAAAATTAATAACTTTACTGTAACAAACTGTACATTCACCAAAATCACTTCACACATCACTGCTCTCCTGCTGGTTATACTACAACACTTATTTTGAAAATAAATTATTTGGCATATTTTTTATGATTATTTATTATGAAACAAAATTAATAACGTTACTGTAACTCACTGTACTTTCACCAAAATCACTTCACACATCACTGATCTCATGTTATTTATACTACAAAAACTTATTTTGAAAATAATTGCTTTGGCATATTGTTTATGATTATTTATTATAAAACAAAGTTAATAACTGTACTGTAACACACTGTACTTTCACCAAAATCACCTCACACATCACTGATCTTATGCCGGTTATACTACAACATTCATTTTGAAAACAATTGCTTTGGCATATTTTTTATTATTATTTATTATAAAACAAAGTTAATAACTGTACTGTAACACACTGTACTTTCACCAAAATCACTTCTCACATCACTGATCTTATGCTGGTTATACTACAACATTCATTTTGAAAACAATTGCTTCAAGCAAATCATCCTTTCTCGTCCTCAGAGACTCCTCAATCTGGACTTCACCTGTGCAAACTGGTAGCGTATTATATTTTCACCAGCTGATATAAGGCTGGGAACACAAGTTAAACCCATTTTCTTAAAAAAATCCCATCTCCATCACTACTTTGACACTTAGCATTGAGCACTTCTAGGCGGACAGGAGCACTCGGGTCTCTGAGGTGAGTAACTACAGTCTTTATGTTGCAGGTCCCACATCCAAGTCTTCCTTTTAAAGAGCTCCTTTCACCGTCCTTTCAAGGATGACAGGATGAGTCATTTCCAAATAAAGCAGCAATTCAAATGTATTGAATGCAGAAGTATGGAAACTACACCCCCCCCCCCCCCCCCAATTCCACGGTGACTTGAAGAGCATCATGTTTTCAATTACCACCTTCTGCTGTTTACAACCTCAATTCCCAAAAGTTGGGACGTTTAGTAAAATGCAGTGAAGTTGAGAATGTGTGATTTGTTCATTCTCTTTAACCTTTATTTAATTCACAAAAGTACAAAGAAAAATGTCCAATGTTTTCACTGACCAGCTCAATTGTATTTTGCACATTTTGATGCTGACAGCTGCAACACACTCAGAAAAAGAGGAAAAATATAAGTGAAAAGGTTATAGAATATCCCAGTTAAATGACTTGAATCAGTTCACAGTAAGCAGGTGAATTGGTAATAGATGAGGGCAGGGGCATAGATTACACGGAGGACGTGCCCCCCCCCCCCCACACACACACTTTTAATATCACTGAAATTTGTCCCCCGTATTTTTCCAGGCAAGTGTGTTAGCATAAAGGTTTTCAAGAGCCGGTGTGAATAAATATAGATTTAAATTCAAAGAGACAGGATAGTCTGTGCATGACCTGATGTTTTATTTGGACACAGAATAAGGAAAGATAAACATCACGGAGCACTAAACACTCATTACATGCAGTGTCTGTTCATACATACTAGACGCCGGAGGGTGCTCTTGCATATATATATGCAATTTGGAATTGTGATTGTGCAATATATGGTTTATTTGTGTTTTTCAAGTCATCTCCAGGCAATAAATAAAGTATATGAACAATGCAGTGCTAATTAACATAGCATTCATTACAGTATAGAAACTATTCTGCCTTATTATATGACAAAAAAGTGTTTGTAGTATATAAACAAATCATTATTATTGGTTATTGTCCAGCAGTATCTGATTTCTAAGTCAATTAAAAGCTAGAAAAAGAGAAAAGTTAAAGTATCCTATACACTACCAGTCAAAAGTTTTTGAACATTAAGATTTTTAATGTTTTTAAAGAGGTCTCTTCTGCTCGGAAAGCCTGCATTTATTTGATCCAAAGTAGGCCTACAAGCAAAACAGTAACATTTGGAAATATTTTCACTATTTAAAATAACTGTTTTACATTTGAATATATTTTAAAATATAATTTATTTTGATTTCAAAGCTGACTTTTTTGCATCATTACTAAATGAGTATCCAGTCACACAATCCTTCAGAAATCATTCTGATTCTGATATTCTAAAATTATAATTATGATGATGTTGAAAACAGATGAGCAGAATTGTTCAGGTTTCTTTGATGAATACAAAGTTCAGAAGAACAGTATTTATCTGAAATAGAAATCTTTTGTAATATCATCACTGTCTTTATTGTCACTTTTGATCAATTTAAACCATCCCTGCTAAAAAAAAGTATTAATTTCTATCATTTATTTTCCTAAATAAATAAAGCCGGCAGCCATATCACCCTGCAGCCCACTGAAGCTAAGCAGGGTTGAGCTGGTCAGTACCTGGATGGGAGACCTCCGGTGAAAACTAGGTTGCTGCTGGAAGAAGGTGTTAGTGAGGCCAGCATGGGGTGCTCATCCTGTGGTCTGTGTGGGTCCTAACGCCCCAGTATAGTGACGGGACAATATACTGTAAAAAAGCACCGTATTTCGGATAAGACGTTAAATCGAGGTCCTGACTCTCTGTGGTCATTAGATATCCCATGGCACTTCTCGTAAAGAGTGTCCTGGCCAAATTCCCTCCACTGGCCCTTGTCAATCATGGCCTCCTAATAATCCCCAAACACTTGATTGGCTCTATGACTCTCTCTCTTCTCCAGCTGTAGCTGGTGTGTGGTGAGCGCACTGGCGCCGTTGTCCTGTGGCAACTGTCGCATCATCCAAGTGGATGCTGCACACTGGTGGTGGTTGAGGAGAGACTCCCCACATGATTGTTAAGCGTTTTGGGTGTACAACAATACACAATAAAGCGCTATATAAATGCATCATTCATTCATTCATTCAAAATAAAATAATAATTATACAGACTCTACGCTTTTGAATGGTATAGTGTATAATGTTATAAAAGCTTTTTATTTAAGATAAATACTGATATTTGGATCTTTCTATTCCTCAAAAGAATCCTGAAAAATGTACACAACTGTTTTAAATATGAATAATAATAATAATTAAAAAAGGTTTCTTGAGCAGCTAATCAGCATATCAGAATTATTTCTGAAGGATCATGGGACACTGAAGGGTCTGTCGGTTTTGAATACAGCAATCAATTACATTTTACAATATATTCAAATATAAAGCAGTTGTTGTATATAGTAAAACTGTATTTTGGATCAAATCAATGCAGGCTTGGTAAGAAGAGGCTTCTTAAAAAAACGTAAAAAATCTTACTGTTCAAAAACTTTTGACTGGTATGTTATATACATTACAGAAATTGTATTTTGTAATGTGATATATATATATATATATATATATATATATATATACTGAACACAATTATTAACGCATCACTTTTGTTTTGTCCCCATTTTTCATGAGATGAACTCAAAGATTGAAAACATTTTCTATGTACACAATAGGCCTATTTTTCTCAAATATTGTTCACAAATCTGTCTAAATCTGTGTTAGTGAGCACTTCTCCTTTGTCGAGATAATCCATCCATCTCACAGGTGTGGCATATCAAGATGTTGATTAAACAACATGATTATTGCATAGGTGTGCCTTGGGCTGACCACAATAAAAGGCCACTATAAAATTAGCAGTTTGATCAATACCAAAGATGTCGCAAGTTTTGAGGGAGCGTGCAATTATCATGACTGCAGGAATGTCCACCAGAGCTGTTGCCCGTGAATTGAATGTTAATTTCTCTACCATAAGCCGTCTCCAAAGGTGTTTCAGAGAATTTGGCAGTACGTCCAACCAGCCTCACAACCGCAGACCACGTGTAACCACATCAGCCTAGGACCTCCACATCCAGCATCTTCACCTCCAAGATTGTCTGAGACCAGCCACCCGGACAGCTGCTGCAACAATCGGTTTACATAACCAAATCATTTCTGCACAAACTGTCACAAACTGTCTCAGGGAAGCTCATCTGCATGCTCGTCATCCTCATCAGGGTCTCAACCTGATTGCAGTTCGTCGTCGTAACCGACTTGAGTGGGCAAATGCTCACATTCAATGGCGTCTGGAACTTTGGAGAGGTGATCTCTTTACGGATGAATCCCGGTTTTCTCTGTACAGGGCAGATGGCAGACAGCGTGTGTGGCGTCGTGTGGGTGAGTGGTTTGCTGATGTCAACGTTATGGATTGAGTGGCCCATGGTGGTGGTGGGGTTATGGTATGGGCAGGTGTATGATATGGACAACGAACACAGGTGCATTTTATTGATGGCATTTTGCATGCACAGAGATACCGTGACGAGTTCCTGAGGCCCAATGTTGTGACTGGAGTTCGTTGTCGTAACCAACTTGAGTGGGCAAATGCTCACATTTAATGGTGTCCATTGTTGTGCCATTCATCCACGACCATCACCTCATGTTGCAGCATGATAATGCATGGCCCCATGTTGCAAGGATCTGTACACAATTCCTGGAAGCTGAAAACATCCCAGTTCTTGCATGGCCAGCATACTCACTGGACATGTCACCCATTGAGCATGTTTGGGATGCTCTGGATCGGCGTGTACGACAGCGTGTTCCAGTTCCTGCCAATATCCAGCCATTGAAGTGGTGTGGACCAACATTCCACAGGCCACAATCTACAACCAGATAAACTCTATGTGAAGGAGATGTGTTGCACTCCGTGAGGCAAATGGTGGTCACACCAGATACTGACTGGTTTTCAGACCCCCCCCAATACAGTTAAACTGCACATTTTATAGTGGCCTTTTATTGTGGCCAGCCTAAGGCACACCTGTGCAATAATCATACTGTCTAATCAGCATCTTGATATGCCACACCTGTGAGGTGGATGGATTATCTCGGCAAAGGAGAAGAACATTTCTGTCCCCCTCACATGCGAAATGATGGCTACGTCCCTGGTCAGTCTTAATCATTCTGTTCAAGTTTTGTGTTTAATATAGGCGACATTGTCATTGTAGTAGGTTATTGCTGATGTTGAGTGTGGGATTTGTTTTCATTAAGAATAATGAATCAACCATAAGCATTAATTTTGTTCCAAGAATAAGAAAGATCGAGCATTAGACAGAGTTGTCAATTGAGATTATTGAATGAGTTGATTACCTGTAGCAGAAGAACGGCTTCTCAATATTATTAACTCCTCGTTATCTTTAGGTCATGTCCCAAAACCATTCAAGCTGGCGGTTATTAAGCCTCTTATTAAGAAACCAAAACTAGATCTCCGTGAATTGGCAAATTACAGGCCCATGTGAAATCTTCCGTTTATGTCAAAATTTTTTGAAAAGTTGTCTGCTCAATTTTTCAAAAAAATTATATCTATGAAGAATTTCAGACAGGTTTTATGCCCCGCCATAGCACAGAAACTGCACTTGTTAAAATTACAAATTTCTTGCTTCTTGCGTCAGACCATGGCTGCATCTCATTGCTAGTTTTACTTGATCTTAGTGCTGCATTCGACACTATAGATCTTGACATACTCATCGATCGATTACAAAACTATACAGGTATTCAAGGGCAGGCTTTAAGATGGTTTAGATCCTACCTGTCCGATCGCTACCACTTTGTTTATTTAAATGAGGAGGCATCTCAATTATCAACAGTAAAGTATGTTGTACCACAAGGATCTGTTCTAGGTCCTCTGCTTTTTTTCATTATACATGTTGCCCCTTAGTAATATTATTAGAAAATACAGGATTAGTTTCCATTGTTATGCTGATGAACCATCTTAAACCATCTTAAATCATTTTGGAGAAAATCAACAGCAGTTCAGAATATGAAAAGACAATGCAGAAAAGCTGAGCGGATGTGGCGGAAGACGAAACTTGAAATACACTATAGCATCTATAAAGACAGCCTTCATGCTTTCAATTTGGAACTAGCCACAGCTAGACAGACCTTCTTCTCAAACCTTATAAACAGTAACTTAAACAACACTCGCACTCTTTTTGCTACTGTTGAGAGACTGACAAACCCCCCAAGTCAGATTCCCAGTGAAATGCTCTCTGACAGCAAATGCAATGAGTTTGCTTCCTTCTTTTCAGAGAAGATCAGTAATATCAGGAAGGAGATTGGCACATCTTCCTGTAATACAGAGGTCACACAGATTCGACAGCAATCTCAAAAAGAAGTGACTATGTCTGTTTTTAAAACAATTGATAGCAAAATTTTGGAAGAAATAGTACAGCATCTTAAATCGTCAACCTGCTATCTTGACACACTTCCCACATCTTTTTTCAAAAGTGTGCTTAACTGTTTAGAAGCAGATCTCTTAGAAGTGGTGAACACCTCACTTCTTACTGGGACTTTTCCAAACTCCCTGAAAACTGCAGTTGTTAAGCCCCTTCTGAAAAAGAGCAATCTTGATAACACCATGTTGAGCAACTATAGACCAATATCACATCTTCCTTTCATAGGTAAGATTATTGAAAAGGTAGTTTTTAATCAGCTGAACAACTACTTAAACTCAAATGGATACCAGGATAATTTTCAATCTGGTTTCCGCGTGCATCACATCACAGAGACAGCACTCATTAAGATAATAAATAATATTCGCTTTAATTCTGATTCTGGCAAAATATCAGTGCTGGTACTACTAGACCTTAGTGCTGCGTTTGACACTGTCGATCATAACATACTTCTAGAGAGACTGGAAAACTGGGTCGGGCTTTCTGGGATGGCACTCAAATGGTTCAGGTCATACTTAGAAGGGAGAGGTTATTATGTGAGTATAGGAGAGCATAAGTCTAACATAAGTCCCACAAGGCTCAATTCTTGCTCCGCTCATGTTTAGCCTGTATATGCTCCCACTAAGCCAGATAATGAGGAAGAACCAAATTGCCTATCACAGCTATGCAGATGATACCCAGATCTACCTAGCCTTATCTCCAAATGATTATAGCCCCATTGACTCCCTCTGCCAATGCATTGATGAAATTAACAGTTGGATGTGCCAAAACTTTCTTCAGTTAAACAAGGAGAAAACTGAAGTCATTGCATTTGGAAACAAAGATGAAGTTCTCAAGGTGAATGCATACCTTGACTCTAGGGGTCAAGCAACTAAAAATCAAGTCAGAAATCTTGGGGTGATTCTGGAGACAGACCTTAGTTTTAGTAGTCATGTCAAAGCAGTAACTAAATCAGCATACTATCATCTCAAAAACATTGCAAGAATTAGATGTTTTGTTTCCAGTCAAGACTTGGAGAAACTTGTTCATGCCTTTATCACCAGCAGGGTGGATTATTGTAATGGTCTCCTCACCGGCCTTCCAAAGAAGACCATTAGACAGCTGCAGCTCATCCAGAACGCTGCTGCCAGGATTCTGGCTAGAACTAGAAAATCTGAGCATATCACACCAGTCCTCAGGTCCTTACACTGGCTTCCAGTTACATTTAGGATTGATTTTAAAGTACTTTTACTCGTTTATAAGTCACTCAATGGTCTTGGACCTAAATATATTGCAGATATGCTCACTGAATATAAACCTAACAGACCACTCAGATCATTAGGATCGAGTCAGTTAGAAATACGAAGGGTTCACACAAAACAAGGGGAGTCTGCTTTTAGCTATTATGCCACCCGCAGCTGTAACCAGCTTCCAGAAGAGATCAAATGTGCTAAAACATTAGCCACATTTAAATCCAGTCTCAAAACTCATCTATTTAGCTGTGCATTTGTTGAATGAGTGCTGTGCTACGTCCGAACTGACTGCATTGTATTTTATGTATAATCCTTTTTTATTTAACTGTTTTAAATTTCATTTTAAATCAATTTCTATATCATTTTAAAATTCCTTGTTTTATTATTTTTAACTCCTTGTTTTTATTGCTGTGAATGATTATTTCACTTTCTTTTATGTAAAGCACTTTGAATTACCACTGTGTATGAAATGTGCTATATAAATAAACTTGCCTTGCCTTACCTTGATGACACTCAACTATATATCTCAATAAGACCAGATGAAACATCTAAACTATCTAAGTTAACGGAGTGTGTTAAAAATATAAAAGATTGGATGACCAATCATTTTCTCCTATTAAATTCAGATAAGACAGAGATATTACTAATTGGTCCTAAAAACAGTACACAGAATATATTGGATCACAATTTGCAACTAGACATATGTACTGTTACTTCCTCTACAGTCAAACATCTGGGTGTTATATTAGAGAGCAACCTATCTTTTGAAAATCATGTTTCCCATGTTACAAAAACAGCATTCTTCCATCTTAGAAACATTTCCAAGCTACGGAACATGTTAACTGTTTCTGATGCAGAAAAGTTAGTTAATGCATTCTTGACCTCTAGACGGGACAATTGTACTGCACTGCTAGGTGGTTGTTCTGCATCTTCAATAAACAAGCTACAGGTAGTACAAAATGCAGCGGCTAGAGTCCTTACCAGGTCAAGAAAATATGATCATATTACTCCAATTTTACAGTCTCTGCACTGGCTACCAATTAAGTTCCGTATCAGTTACAAAATATTATTACTTGCCTATAAGGCCCTAAATGATTTAGCTCCTGCATACTTAACTAATCTTCTATCACGCTACAATACAAACCGCTCCCTAAGGCCGCACAACTCTGGACTCTTGGTAGTACCTAGGATAGCAAAGTCCACTAAATGAGGTAGAACTTTTTCATATTTGGCTCCCAAACTCTGGAATAGCCTTCCTGATAACTTTCGGGGTTCAGACACACTCTCTCTATTTAAATCTAGATTAAAGACACATCTCTTCAGGCAAGCATTCATATAATGCATCTCACAATCTTGCACTGCAGGTATACCTGTACCTGTACTCCTCTTATGATCAGTGGGGCCCCTGTGGAGAGGGTGAGCAGCTTAAAGTACCTCGGTTTAAACATCTCCGAGGACCTGACTTGGACTGCACACATTCAAACACAGGTTAAGAAAGCTCTGCAAGCTTTTTTTTCTATGTTTATATATATTCTCTTGTGTTGTGTTACGTATTTTGCAGTGTCCATTGAGCGGACCTGACCTGATTTACATTTCACAACGGATTATATTCTGTATAATTGAGTATTTGACGAATAAAAGAACCTTGAACCTTGAACCTTGATATCTGATCAAACGCACATTATTATGCTTTAGCTTGGGTTGAACAGATAATTTCATTCAGGGTTGTTCCTGGATGGAACAACTGCTACGCTGTCAGGGATTCAGCCACACCACCTGTCACGTTAACCAGATCACTCTCACCTGCCTACTAACCACTGCCACCTGTCTCTGCCAATCAAGCTCCCTTTATCTCTGCACTCACCCTCTGTGTCACTGTCTGGTCTCGTAGCTTCAATGCTGACTTACCTGACTCACTGTGTGTTTTGCTTCACTGTAAGCTTCCTCTAGGAGTTTGGTCTCCGGGCTCCAGTCCTTCTACGCTCAGTTGTTTCCCGTGGATCATCCGCACAAGGAAATGGGACGTATCCTCAAATCAGTTAAGCCTCGATCCAACCAGCCACCCTTCAGGATTACTGATCTGTATTCTCTCACTGCTTAGGTTTAATAAATCGGTTGTCACGCATCCTTGTGTCTCCTGAGTAATTGTGATAGAAGACCAGACCTAATATTGGAATGGAACCCCGGCGCCCCGATCCGGCGGACGCTTTGGATGAGCTCGTCAGTGCTCTCCGCGCCTCCCTCACACCCATCCCCGCTCCACCATCAGCCTCTGCCAGTCCCATGGCACTACCATCTGCTTTCTCAGGCGAGGCGGTGGAATGTAGCGTTTTTCTGCTCCAGATCTCACTGTACATCGAGATGCAGCCTCAGAAATTCGCCACGGAAAGAGCCAAGGTGGCCTTCCTGCTCTCTCTGCTGTCCGGTCGTGCGCTGCTGTGGGCTCGTGCTATCTGGAGTTCACAAAGCATGATAATTAACTCCTTCGAGGCATTCGTAGCTCATTTGAAATACGTTTTTGGGCAGTCTACGGGCTCGCTCTCCATACCGGATCAGCTCATTCGCCTCCGTCAGGGAAGATCGACGGTTAGTGATTACCCTCGCAGCCGCGAGCGGTTGGAATGAGGCTGCTCTGCTAACTGCCTATCGCCAAGGGCTAGATTCACAGATCCGCACGCAAATGGCGATATACGATGACAGCGTGGGATTAGAGAATTTCATGCTGAGAGCCGGGCGGATCTCTCAGCGCATCGCTGCTTGTCACTCCGAAGATATCGCTCTTCCACCAGCCCCGCCCCCTGCCGGTTACCCAGGACCCAAACCCATGCAAGTGGATGCCACCAGACTCACTAGTATGGAGCGAGCACGATGACTGTCATCCAGTCTTTGCTTGTATTGTGGATCCTCTGGTCATTTAATTTGAGCCTGTCCCACTCGTCCACCACGCCCTGCGGTGAGTACTCTCCACATAGATCCAGCAGTGTCTACTATAAAATTATTGACAGTCCAACTACACACCCCAAGTTATTCCATTTCTGTACCAGCACATATTGACTCGGGGTCTTCCGGGAACTTCATCACCCAAAACCTCTTAAATCGCCCTTAGCTACCCCACAGGAGACAGGAGCAGGTACTTAACATTGAAACCATTCAGGAAAAACCGCTGGGGCGTGGGCAAATCAGGTTCCTTGCCGATCTCCCTGCACATGGTGTGCTTCCATCAAGAAACAATCTCGTTTCTGGTCCTGGAGGAAGCAACCGTGGATATCATCCTGGGACGCCCCTGACTCACCAAACATTCTCCCAAAGTCAGATGGGACTCCAGTGAAATCCTCCAATGGAGTAAGGAGTGTTTCCAAAACTGTCTGTCCGCAGTGTCAACTCCGCCTACTTCTAATCCTAGTCTCCAGATCAACTCCACTCACGTTGAAAGCCCCGAGCCCCTGGAGAGCCCATCCATCCCATCTGACTATGGGGCATTCCAGGATGTGTTCAGTAAGCAGGCAGCCACTCGACTTCCCCCTCACCGGCCATGGGACTGTGCCATAGACCTGCTGCCTGGAGCTAAACTTCCTAAGGGTAGGGTTTATCCACTGTCCATCCCGGAGCGCAAGGCCATGGAGTAGTATATTCGGGAGGCTCTCGAACAACAGTTCATCCGTCCATCAACGTCACCTGCAGCATCGAGCTTCTTCTTTGTGGGGAAAAAGGACGGAGGCTTGCGGCCCTGCATAGACTACAGAACACTGAATTCCCAAACTGTCAAACTCCCGTATCCTCTTCCCCTGGTCCCGGCAGCCCTAAAGGAACTCAGAGGGGCACATACATTCATGAAGCTAGACCTGCGGAGCGCGTACAACCTCGTTCGTATCCGGGAGGGCGACGAATGGAAGACGGCATTCATTACCCCGTCAGGTCACTATGAATATCAGGTTATGCCGTATGGCCTGTCTAACTCACTGTCCGTCTTCCAGGGGTTTATGAACGAGGTGTTCCGGGAGTTTCTCCATCGCTTTGTGATCGTTTACATCGACGATATCCTTATCTACTCCCAGAACCTGGCCGAACATCGCCACCACGTTCTGCAGGTTCTCCTACAGCTGAGGAAGCATCAGTTGTACCTTAAACAGGAAAAATGTGAGTTCCACAGGACCACCGTCCAGTTCCTGGGTTACGTCATCAATCCCGAAGGAATTCAAATGGACCAGGGGAAGGTTCAAGTCATCAATTCATGGCCCCAACCTCAGTCTGTCAAAGAACTTCAACGTTTCCTTGGATTCTCCAATTTCTACCGACGATTCATTCACAACTTTAGCCTCCTCACGGCCCCCATCACTTCTCTGCTGCGCCATCAGCCCAAGTCCCTGTCCTGGACCCCAGAAGCCATTACCGCTTTTGAAAAGCTGAAGAGAGCCTTCTGCACCACTCCCATTCTCAAACACATGGAACCCCAACTCCCTTTCGTCGTGGAGGTGGATGCCTCCACTACGGGGGTGGGAGCGGTATTGTCTCAGTACTACGGAGAGCCTCCCCTTCTCCACCCTTGCGCATTCTACTCCAAGAAGCTTACCCCAGCGGCGAAAAATTATGACATCAGAAACAGGGAGTTGTTGGCTATTAAACTGGCACTTGAAGAGTGGTGCCACTGGCTGAAGGGAGCACAACACCCTTTCACCGTAATCACAGAGCACAAGAATCTAGAATATATCCAAAATGTTAAAAGACTCAACTCTCGCCAAGCACGGTGGGCCTTGTATTTCACTCGGTTCAACTTCACCATCACTTACTGTCCTGGTAACAAGAATGTCAAAGAAGACTCCCTCTCCCGCCTTCATCAGCCTGATTGTCCCACAACACCGGAGCCCATTCTCCCTCCAGCCATCATAGTCAGCCCCATTCAATGGGATTTAGATGAACAGATCCGCCTCGCCACTCTTATCGAACCTGCTCCACTGGGAGGCCCAGAAGGGAGGACCTATGTGCCAGTCTCCCTCCGTTTAACCCTTCTGGGCTCACTTCATGCTTCACCGGGCTCTGGACATCCAGGCAGCCAGCGAACTCTCTCGCTCCTCCAAGCTCGGTACTGGTGGCCCAGTATGGCCCATGATGTCTCCCAATACATCCGTCGTTGCTCAGTCTGTGCCATGTCCAAATCTCCACATCATCTCCCCTCTGGAAAACTGGTTCCACTCCCCGTTCCCCGCAGACCCTGGTCCCACATCGGAGTCGATTTCATCACAGATCTCCCCAGCTCAGACAATAACACCTGCATACTCGTTGTAGTAGATCGGTTTTCCAAAGCCTGTAAACTAATTCCCCTCAAGGGTTTACCCACCTCCTTAGAAACCGCAGAAGTCTTATTCCATCAAGTCTTCCGCAACTTCGGTCTTCCGGAGGACATCGTCTCAGATCGTGGGCCCCAGTTCATCTCTCGGGTGTGAAAATCATTCTTCAAGCTCCTAGGCGTTACCATCAGCCTTTCCTCTGGTTATCACCCCCAAACTAATGGCCAGACTGAGCGGAAGATTCAGGAAATCGGGAGATATCTGCGGTCATATTGCCACGACAACCAACATGGTTGGAACCACTTCCTACCCTGGGCCGAGTATGCACAGAACTCTCTGAAGCAGCCCACGACAGGGTTAACACTGTTCCAGTGCATGCTCGGCTTCCAACCCCCCCTATTTCCTTGGATGGAGGAACCGTCCGAAGTTCCAGCAGTGGACCACTGAGCTGCATTAATAAATGTTAATGGAGTCATTCATAAATACACATTGAATTAATAAACTCACCTTTTCCACCCTTGACCCATGACAAAAATTCACAAATGCTCCAAAAACTCAAACATTCACAATCTCAAACCCCTATACACAATCTACAAATTTTGAAACATTTTAACATTTTAAAGCAGCTAATTAATCCCAGAACATTACTTTCACTATGTGTACATCCACATACACCTTATACAAAATTGTATGTATTGTATTATATGCTAATTCTATTACTTTTATCAAAGTAATGTTGATATTAAAAGCACTAGTTTACAATTAATCATATAATTTTTTCTCTATTCTGTAAAGAAAAAAAAAAAATGTTTGAAAACTTAGCTTTTTTGTTTGTTTGTTTTTTTTACTCAGTATTTTCTTTTGCAAATATGTGGCATGGATTTGAAAGAGTTATACTAAATTAGGTGGAAATGAAAAACAATCCTGTACCTTTTCTTATTGTCTATCAGATTTAGGCAGAGTTAGCAAGCTACTCAAGTCAAGTCAAGTTGAGCTTTATTGTCATTCTGATGACAAATGAATACTGTATATGTGCAGAGAGAAACATCGTAAGTCAAGCAGCTGGCTGGTGAACAGTGTAAGGTGATTTATAGTGCATGAACATATAACATATACTATTGAGTCTTTGGTGGGATTTTGTACACACAGTAATGTGTGAAAATCATCTAGTGCGAATAGAGGAGAGTGTTACTATAGGTGGTTTGTACAGGCCCACTCACCAATGTGTAGCACACTTCGAATTGCACAAAAAAGTTTCAGACAGTTTTTTCTGTGATTTGGTAAGGTTGGGGGGGTGGGGGGGGGGGGGGGGGGGGGGGGTGTGATGGTCCATGTTTCAGGAGGTAGAGGGTTTGTATGGGGTTTCAGAGAGGGGTGGGATGTTTTGAGTTCAGGGCTCTCACAGCCTGGGGGAAAAAGCTGTTGTGCAGTCTGGTGGAGCGGGCTCTGATGCTCTGGTACCGTCTTCCTGATGATAGGAGCTGGAAGAGACTGTGGGAGGGATGGATGGGGCCCTTCATGATACTGGTAGCTTTACTGGAGCATCGTGCAAGGAACATATCCAGGATGGAGGGGAGAGGGGCACTGATGATATTTGCAGCTGTGTTCACTGTCCGCTGGAGGGTCTTGTGGTCTGCTGCACTACAGTTCCCTTACCAGACAGTGATACAGCTGGTCAGCACGCTCTCAATGGTCCCTCTGTAGAAAGTGTTGAGGATGGGTGGAGGGAGACTTGCTCCGGAGAAAGCGCCGGCAGAGAAAGTGTAGGCGCTGTTGCGCCTTCTTGGAGATTGACATGGTGTTGGTGGTCCAGGTGAGGTCCTCTTCAATGTGCACCCCCAGGAATTTAGTGCTGCTGACTCTCTCCACAGTCGAGCTGTCGATGGTCAGTGGGGGTGGTCAACTGAGTTTTGCCTGAAGTCCATCACAACCTTCTTTGTCTTACTCACATTGAGGGACAGGTTGTTTGCACAACACCATTCAGCCAGCTGTGCCACTTCCTCTCTGTTGTACGTTTCATCGTTGTTGCTGATGAGACCTACCACTGATGTGTTATCGGCATACTTGATGATGTGGTTGGAGCTGAAGTTGGCAGTGCAGTCGTGGGTCACCTGTGTGACGAGCAGTGGGCTGTTCCCTTGTGGGGCACCAGTGCTCAGTGTGGTAGTACTCGAGGTGTTGCGGCCGACACAGGCTGAGTTTAGTTTAGTTTAGTTTGAACCGAGCTCTTGTGAGCCTGTGGCCAGAAAAAGCCGAGCCTGCGAAGCCCGATAAAGACCCGAACAAAATCAAACGACTCGCCAAAGAAAGCAGTTAAAATCGCAGTGTTAAAAACCATGAAAAATGCGGATGATGAAATCACAACAATCAGCCGCCCGTTAACATGCAAAAAATGCTCTAGACTCAAATTTCACAGGTCGGTTGAATTAACATTTGATTAAAGTCTTTTAAATTTTGCGGGTACCAGCTTAATAACTGGTGGGTTATTAGAAGATAATTTAGTATTATCTCATCATCTTGATAATATGGTGATTTTGATTTCATTCAATTATAACCGCTTTTCTGATTTTAAACACTTCAGTGGATGAGTTGCTATTGTTAGGAAATTTTAATTGTTAATTAAATGTCATAATTGATTACAAATTAATTTTAAATTAATTTAATTGATGAAATGATTTCAACATTATCCACCGAATTAATCACAAGCGAACTTATAATTTGACAATCACAGTAAAACCTTTATTATTATCAAGAGGGACAGAAATTTTTAATTTCGTCTACAAGTAATTAGGATACAGATTATTATTATTATTTTTTTGATGATGATGTTAATGACACAATGAGGAATGATTAAGTTTGGAAACTATTTTAATTATTATTATGGGAATCCAAAACTAGTGATTTAGAAGCCGTAAATTAATGTAATAATTAATTATGAATTCGAAAATTCTAATTACATTTAATAATTAATTACACTTCCTGTTTACATTTTGCAACAATATTGGTTTATCAACTCAATTGCAAATTACACGTGTAAATTATAATCCTAAGTGATCCTATTAATTTCAATTACAACATCATAAATTTTAATTAGAAACCACAAATTCTAATTTCAGACTTAACACAAGTCTGGCACTACCTGTAGGCCATACTTCATTTCCCTAGGTGATCTGGTTAACTCAAAAAAAAAAAATATATATATATATTAGTGGTGGGCCGTTATCGGCGTTAACGTGCTGCGTTAACGCGAGACTCTTATCGGGCGATAAAAAAAATATCGCCGTTAATCTATTCTCAAAGTTGGGTTGGGAGCTGGGTCTATACTACGCAAGCTATGATGACTTTCACCCTGATATTTTAGCGCGGATGTATACCTAGCCGAATTGCACTGTAGGGGGCGAGAACGAGTCTTCGAACTAGAGGCTTGCAGTCCGTGATGGACAGATTGTTAACGGCTGGTCTATGTGGTAATACAATCGGGCAGGACATCCAAACGCTCACCTATCATTCATCAACCTCAAATATGGCTTTTCATCTGAAAGATGTATGTAGTAGCAACTTTACATGGCCGCTCAATATGATGTTAACCTAGAGAAATGTGCGCTATTGAAGTGTTTGTGTGGAAGCGCGTTTGCTGCAGGACAGGCTCCGGTGCGTTCACTTGCTCTTACATCTCCGTCATTCTTGGTCATACAGATAAAAGTAGCCTAATACATCTTTCGAATCTGTAAAGACTCTACGTTTATTTGTGTGCACTCAGAATAACAACGAAACGTTGCGCTTTTAAGCAAACAGGATGCGCTTTAGGTCTCATGTGAACTTGAGCGAGAAACTTCGAAACTATATCTATAGAGAGTGAAATGTCTAAAAAATAAAAATAGAAGACGTGTGTGTTAGCATGGATGATTTACATGAAATTTAATCTGTGCAACACTGTGCATAAAATGGCTTTCAGTTCAATATAATAACAAAAAACGACATTTTGGGTTTTTATTCAACTAATAAGGTGGGCACGCTGTGATCTGTACTATATTTGTACTGTAATTGACAGTTATCAAAAAAAAAAAACCCAACACGGGAGTGGGAGGGAATGGGAGTCATTCTTCCGGGAGTGGAACGGGATTTTCCTCCAGTTTTTTCGTGGGATTGGGACGGGAAGAGATTAAAGTTTGTGATGCATTTTGGAAACAGGAGATGAGCCCCTGGTCTAATGCGCCACCTGGCTTGAGAAACCCGTTCTCAAAGACTTACTTTTAGTCATTATTTGGGTAGCACACATATTCTATATGCCTTCGGCAGAATTCAAATGAGCCATTTTAATCTAGATTAATCTAGATTAATTCCAAAATTAATCTAGATTAATCTAGATTAAAAAAATTAATCTATGCCCACCTCTAATATATATATATAATAATTAATTAAAATAATTTTATTAAGTTAAAATTAAATAAATGCATAAATGTAAAGTCCTCTTTACTTAGGCCTGAGAGTAGATAGTGCTCCCCCTAGTGTTGTGTTGGAGAAGTGACAGTGACACCATACAATCAAAATGGCATCAGACATTCAAAGATGGTGTGACACATGCATCGTATGTGCCACCATTAACCAAGGCAAGCCTGGCCGTACAAAACTGTGTAGACCAGAGCCACCCAAGGGACCTTGGGAGTTACTCCAATTGGATTTCATAAGCCCACTACCTAGTGCCAAAGGGGGATATCGTTATTGCCTTGTGATAACTGACAAATTTTCCAATTTAACAGTGCAGACACAGTGGCACGAGTAGTAGCGAATCAAATCCTCCCACCCTGGGGAGCACCAATCACTCACACACAACCTGAAATGTGGGAGGTGGGTGTTGCGTAACACTCTAAGGGGCCATCCACACAAAAAATCACAGTCGCACCAAAAGAGACAGTTACATGGCCTCCCGGATTAGTACCGGATCCAAATTGCACACCACAAATTTGTTGTAGTTCAGGTAACACCCACCCACCTACAAAGAAACATTTCAGGACACACTCGAGCACCAAATTCATGCACAACCTCACTACCTGGTATCGACTTAAAATAGATCCAGGTGACACAATAGGTAACATGCATACACTACACGAAAAAACTAAAACAATGGCATAGACCCCAAATTATGCTACTTTGTTAAAAATTTGGAACCTGCAACATATAGGTGCACACATACAGAAACACATAATGACACATGTAACTTATAACATTTCCAATATATTCTCTGCCTATACAAAACATTGTAATACTAATGATGAGTCGTATGCATGGCTACAGTCACGAATCGATGATTTAATTTCTGATTACAAAGACAGACTTGCCGTCCAAATTCCACCTGCTCGCTCAAAACGAGACCTGCTCAGCAGTATAGCCGGCCTGTTCGGATCAATTAATTCAGCAGCCAACACTTATAAAATAACCAAACAATCTCAATTCTCCACATGGTTGACAGATCAGATGGCCACTGGTTTCCAACACATCACCAATAGCAATGATAATATTATCAAAGCGGTTCGTTCCGAGGCGCAGGCGCTTCTAACGATCAGCCACACATTGTACAATCAGACCCGTACCATTGAACGTGACTTAGCCTGCAGATCATATGCACAAGATTTATTCACTGCAACAAGACAGGAAGTTTTAAATCTTCGTCTTCACAAGACCCCGAGACCTGTTTTGAACGATTTAATTGAGGTTTTAGATTTACATAGATGGTTCTCTTCGGAAAAATGAAAAATGTAAAGTATTCAGAATTAATATCCACAATTATGATGTATACTGGAAACGAATGTATTGGTTGTATTGGATTTTTTGCCACTTTTCCTTTAATCCACCCAGATCAAGTTTATCCAAATTCCACTAATATTCGATCCATTGGCATGGTAGTTGAAGATCAGGTAATTAAATGGGATCACCTCACTAGATATATGACGTTGAAGGGTACTGAGACCTTATTTACCAGTCGCACTTGTTGTCATGAAACTCACAATTATGTTGTCTGTACATGTAACACATTACAACCTTTCTCTCCCAATGATAGCAAACTCATAAGTGTTGAATCTTTGCATGACCATTCAAATGCTATTCAGGTGTCTCATACACAGTGGTGTGTCATCAGTGAGATGAATTCGTTCACATATGGAGGACTGACCTGTCCTGCTGATCACTCATTTTGCTTGGAAGTGACAGAGGACTTTTCTATGGGCCAGATCGACATCCTCGGAAGAATGCCAAAGGACGCAGAGGTCTCCCCATGGTGGGACGACACCTTTTATGAACACGGAACACAAGCCTTGATCGACACGATGGACCTGGTACAGAACGTCGTCCTCCAAACAGAGTACCACCTTACAACGACTGAAGTGACACTGCAAGGAACCCTGTGGCCCAAAACAGTGCCAGAGGAAGGAACTGTAAGCCTGGTACCAGGATATCTGGCCCCCCCCCCTCGAGAGGACAAAAGGCCCAGCCTGGGAATCCACAAAACTGTCTCTTGCATATGTAACAGTAACATCCAGGACGCAGCACACTGGGGGGTCCACACCCTGTACTGACGGTCTCATCATCCCCCTTTACTTCCCCCCTCCCCTCCTCACTTAGAAACCACTGAAAACCCATGCAATGTAATGTATGTACAAAAATGTAACCATACATGTTTGATATCTTTTGAAATGTCTCAGTGCACCTGGTAAAAATGGTCTCATTCTCCCAATCATAAGGAAAAGCTAAAAGAAGTTCTAAAGTATGAGAAAATATAGTGCACAACTTAAAGATGTGCCTTCCCCCTGATCTCCTATTCAAAACACCTCCTGTATGTAAATAAGTATTCCCTGCCACAGGATCTCAAGAAGCCATTTGGTTGCAAATTCTAAAGTCTAATTATAATACCACCATTTGGTGGGTTACTGGATATCTGGGTATATAAGGAAAGGGGACACAAGGTTCTGGGCGTCTGTAGGTTTGACTGCCCGCACAAGATCACTTGTGTGTAGTTTTCATTTCCAGGTATGGTTAACTGATGATTCTATTCTTGTAACATTGGAGTGTTGAATTATTGCTTCGATTACCTGGTCAATAAATTGTAACGTTTGATTCTATTCTGACTGCCTCTAAAGATTGCTTTCTCCTTATTAGAGTAGCGGATCCGTATATTTCCGCAAGCCTGCGTCAGTTTTAGCGACGGCTAATATCCGGCATCTTTTAAGTGTACTTGGGTGCAGGGGCGGGTTAATTCCATTCAGGGATGGCGAACGCCGTCTGATCAGACTGAATTCGGGTACGCCTATACCTCTGACTTTTGATTTAATGTTACTTTAAACAAGGCTTTGACCAACCCAAAGCTATTACGAGTGTAGTATATTGATCTGCTAACATATCTGATAGTGGCCAAAACCCTTTACTGAAGTAAACAATTGAACTCAAGTTCTGAGGGGGCTCCAAGGCGGTTATTCGATGTCTCTGATTGTGTACGTGTGAATTTACGGCAAAACTTAGATACATAACCATAACTTACCTCTGACTGGTGACCGGGCCTGACGAGATTGTGTCCGTGAGACCTGTGGAAAACAGGACCTCTGAGCGATATAGTGTCCCTACATCTGAGCGGGTAAAGTATTAAAAGGAGCTGATAAGAATAATCAATCATTCGTTCATATTTTAATGATGCACAGATATCATTAAAACCTTTTCATTTATGGAGTCAGATGAAATAACGAGACAAAATATATAATAAGAAGTGTTCCATTTTAATGTTCTTGTTGTGTCGTGAAAAGGAAAGACTGTAATACGCAAAGCCCTTCACCCGCTGAACGACTGCCGTCATTGGGTCGAATTGAGCCGGGCCTTACAAGTCTTTATTTTCTATGTTGGTAAAAGCCAGGTTGAGGATGGTGCAAATTGCAATCATCCATAGAGCAGTTTGGGCTGTATGCAAACTGGAGTGGATCTGAAAGCTTCGTCTTGGCTGACCAAGATGGTGGCGCGTTCAGACGCAGCGGCTACTCCGGGTCCTAAAAACTGTGTTTTTATGTCTGTTAGTCTCGTCTCCTCGTCTTCAAACCGTCTCACTTTATCGCAAAATCATCCGATAAACACTCGGAAACACATCTATGATCACCAGAGCCTTCTGGAAATCAGCAGTGTGTTCAAACATCAACTTTCGCTGGTGACGACTGAGAAGCTATAAGGCCTCTGTCTGCTGCTGAAGCTGAACCCCGAGACCACGGCCTTGCCTACTGACGCTACCCGCACAAAGCGGCGACGCCGGCGGTGTGAGAGGGGATAGAACATTTGCAAGCATGGAGGTATACGAGCTAGGCACAGGGCTAACCCCACAAGACCAGCAATTCCATCACTCATGCTCTCAAACGTTCGCTCTCTGGAAAACGAACTGGACTTAATTTAACTCAAACTGGACTGGACTCTATACAGCATGAGGCAAGGGATTGTTGTGTTTGTTTTCACTGAAACATGGCCAAACGACAACATGCCGTAGATGCATCACTGTCTGGTAAGACTCGCGGTGTAGGCTTGTGTATGTATATTATACAAAGAATGGTGTAAAAATGCTGCGGTATTATCAGAACACTGTTCATCGCTGGTGGAGTTTATGGTTGTAAAGTGTCGACCGTTCTATCTGACTCGGGACTTCACAGCCATTGTTATTGTCGCTGTGTACATTCCCCGTGTGCAAACGCTAAAGACGCGCTTCGTGAACTGTACAGCGCCATCAGCGAACCACAAACCAATAACCCCGACAGCCTCACTATCTAGTCTTGTGTAAACTCCATATAGCTAAAGCTGTAAATTCAACTCCTTACAAATATGGTAGAACCATCACTTCTACCACAAAAGACTGCTTTGTAAGCAATCTTCCTGATTGATCTCAATTCCTCAGCATATCCAACAGTGCAGAAAAACTTGATGATGTAACAGAAACTATGGATTCTCTCTTTTCTAGCACTTTAGATACGGTTGCTCCTTTACGCTTAAGGAAGATTAAGGAAAAGAGTCCAACACCGTGGTATAATGAGCACACTCGCGCCCTAAAGAGAGCAGCCCGGAAAATGGAGAGCAGCTGGAGGAAAACAAAACTAGACGTATTTCGTATGGCTTGGCGGGAAATTACCCTATCCTACAAAAAAGCATTAAAAACGGCTAGATCTGATTACTTTCTTCTCTTTTAGAAGAAACCAAACATAACCCCAGGTATTTATTCAATACAGTGGCAAAATTAACAAAAAATAAAACATCAACTGGTATTGACATTTCCCAACAGCACAGCAGTAATGACTTTATGAACTATTTTACTACCAAAATCAATACTATTAGAGATCAAACTGTAACCTTGCAGCTGCCAGCTCCAGTATCACATCAAATTGTGCACTATTGATCCCCTGAGGAACAATTCCACTCATTCTATACTATAGGAGAGGAAGAATTGTATAAACTTGTTAAATCAGCTAAACCAACAACATGTATGCTAGACCCTATTCCATATAAACTACTAAAAGAGGTGCTTCCAGAAGTCATAGATCCTCTTTTGGCTATTATTAATTTGTCAATGTCATTAGGGTGTCCCCAAAACCATTAAATTGGCTGTTATCAAGCCTCTCATTAAAAAAACACAACTTGACCTCAAATATCTAGTTAATTACAGACCAATCTCGAATCTCCCTTGTCTGTCAAAGAAACTAGAAAAGGTAGCATCCTCGCAATTATATTCCTTCTTAGAGAAAAATTATATCTGTGAGGATTTCCAGTCAGCATTTAGACCATCTCATAGTACTGAGACTGCTCTCGTTAGAGTGACAAATGACCTGCTCTTATTATCTGATCGTGGTTGTATCTCTCTATTAGTGCTCCTGGATCTTAGTGCTGCATTCGACACTACATTTACATTTATGCATTTAGCAGACACTTTTATCCAAAGCGACTTACAGTGCATTCAGGTTATACATGTAATGTCAGCATGCAGCATGTTGTCAGCACTATCGATCACAAAATTATTTTGAATAAACTTGAAAACTCAGTTGGCAATAGTGGAAGTGCATTAGCATGGTTCACAGCTTACTTATTCATAGCAGTGAATTAAGAGGTATCATATCGATCACAAGTGCAGTATGGAGTACCTCAAGGCTCAGTACTAGGGCCGTTACTTTTCACACTTTACAGGTTACCCTTGGGAAATATCATCAGGAAACATGGGGTTAGCTTTCACTGTTATGCTGATGATACTCAGCTTTGGTTTTCATCACGGCCCAGTAAAGAAATATAAACCCATGTTACCCGGTTTCTTCACAGTCCGGCATCTAGTATGAATGAACACAGCGTGTAATGAGTGTTGTGCGCCAAGATGTTCATCTCGCCTTATTTTGTGTCTGAATAAAACATCCGGTCGCTTTGAATTGAAATCTATATTTATTCACACCGGCTTTTGAAAACATTTCACTACAGATTCAAAATTTGAAACCGATTACTAATATTTTAACTCCACGAGCTAGAACACAGTCACTGTTTTTGAAGTATCCCTAGCTACAGATTAATATGATGCAATTAATTAATTTAGTGAAATACTAACAAGTAGTGATGAATCTTTCGGTCTCTTTCAGTAGCACATAGTTGGTAGTAACCTTTTCCACAAATAACATGTATCAAAAATATTGAAATCTTGAGGCCAATTGTCAAGAGCTTGCTTGTGGCCCCCAAAAAGCCATAATCATGGAAATCTTGGGTGTCTAATCCCCCCCCCCACTCCCTCAAAATTGTCATCATGTCAGCACCCTTAGTCACCACATTAAAAAGCAAGTGCCACTGTTTAAACCCCTTTAACATTAAATAAAATGTATAGAACACTTTAAACAGTACATGGCTCCCTTTAACCGCTACTAAACTAGCAGGTATTCAATCATCCTTCAAAAGAGACACCAAGAGAACTGCATTGCTTAAAACATTTATTGGACTTTCAATTCTGGAAGACATTTGCATCCGTTTACCAGAGTCTTTTAGCCCTTGACCGAGTAGAAGCCGCTTGAGGAAGATCTGCGGGATTGTTGAGCAGGAGCTTTCCGGTTGTTCATTGAACTGTAGCTACTCAAGACCTCAGAAGCTGAAGCACTGGATGTACCTTGACCAGCAACACTTTTATCATTGGGAAAGTGCTGGGACCCAGATGCATACTTGGTAGAAAGGCTTTGAGTTTGGAAAGAGCCACCATCTTGAGGCTGAGATAATCCACCATAAGCAGTGCTTCCCTGCAGGGAGAAGGGAGTAGACGATCCTGCCTGGGTGCTAGAGTCCCCTATGAAGGTAGATGTAAACTGCTTCCGTGTACCCTGAACAGTAGTAGATGGACCAGCTTGGGGTGAGGACAGGGATAGACTTGCATATGGGAGAGACCACCCACGGACAAGCGAACTAGCAGCATCTTGAGATGATCCACGATAAGTTGGGCTTCCCCGCAGGGTGAAGGGAGTAGAGGATCCTGCCTGGGTGCCAGAGTCCCCTGTGAAAGTAGATGTAAACTGCTTTCGAGAACCCTGAACAGTAGTAGACTGACTGGAAACACCTTGTGATTGGGATGCACTTGGATACGTATGAGTGACGGGGCCAAGTTGACTTGCAGTACCTTGAGGCCGTGGTGATAGATCATAAATTACACTTCCTTGCAGGGTGAAGGGAGTAGAAGACCCTGACTGGGTGCCATAGCTAGATGTAATCTGCTTTCGTGAACGCTGAGTAGACTCACGGTCTATACCTTGGGGTGACAGCGCACAATTGCAATATAAATCATCATATGGAGATTGAGAGCCAGGGGTAAACTGACTTGTGGTTCCTTGAGACTGGACAGAACCACTGTAAGAGCTGCTCATTCCCTGTGAGACAAAACCAGTAGGGGACCCAAACAGAGCACCAGATCTGCTCTGGGAGGCAGAGGCATATTGCTTACGGGGACTCAAGACACCGACAGACTGACTGGAAATGCTTTGTGGTGAGGAAATGGGCTTGGAGTAGCCAAGAGAATATTGACTAAAGGTAGCTTGAGACTGTGGAAGCAATCCACTGTAATAGTTGCCTCTCCGAGATGCAAACTGACCAGAAGATCCCACTTGAGACGTAGAACCAACCCGAGAAACAGCTCTATAGGAAGTCCCGCTATTTATGGTCTGGCTATGAATAGCTTCGGGCGAAGACATGGGACTGCTTATATATTTGGTAGGGGACAAGGGAGCATACTGACCCAGAGTGCTCTGAGGCTTGTGAGAAAAACTAGAGCTACTACCTCCCTGTACAGAGTCATAACGACTAGAAGTTGGTAACTGAGTGCCAAACCTGCTCTGGGTGCTTGGAGAACCACTAGATGAACTTTGAGCACTTGTGGACTGGCTAGAGACCCATAGGGGTAAAGAATTAAGCTTGTTAGACATCAGGAATCCCGGCATATATGGACTAGAGGCACCTTGAGACAAACCACTGTAGCTACCTTCCCCCTGAGAAGATACACGTTGACCAACACTTTCTGAAAGTAGTATAGGGCTATTTTGAGAAGTGGAAGTGGCACCTGAGGCAGACAAACTTTTGTAAGAGATACTCTCCTGAGAGTACACAGGCAAAGAGGTTTCTGCTGATTGATGACCAGAGGTTTCCTGGGAGGTGGACAAATGCAAACCATCACTGGTGGACTGGCCAGAAACCCCAAGCTCAGCAGGGTAGCTTCTACTCCCTCCCTGGGTAGAAACAAGGAGTCCAGAACCACTTGCAGCATACTGGGTTTGCAAACTTAATCCACTGGTAGCACCTGAAATAGTTGATCCAGCAGATGTCAAGCTGCTTAAAGGCTGTTCATCTAGGGGCAGAGGCCAGGAAGCAGAGACAGAGCTGCCTGGAGCAGTTTGGGCATGGGACGTTGACTGAGAGCTGCTGGCGCCACCTTTGACAAACTGGAGTAGATTAAACTTTGATCTGCTCTTCGGGCGTTTGTTAGGGGACAGACTGGAGCCCACTTCTTCAACAGGCAAAGTCCCAGTTATACGGGCCTCTGACATAGAAGACTGGACAACACCAGGTGAGAAAGTGTCAGAAGGCTGACCCCACTGATCATGGGCATTGGAATAAGCTCCACCTAAAGAAATAAAAAGAAACAGATTTGTACACAAATCCCACTGAAAAAGCACATTTGGAAGATAAAGGAAAAAAAAAAAAACACTGCACCTTTAAATCCAGCAGTATCTTTCCAAAATAGCAGGAAAATGACTAGCATGGATAACCTACAAATGTGAAGAAAATAAACATTAATACATGTTTGCAGAGTCATTCATAAATACAAATTGAATTAATAAACTCACCTTCTCCACCCTTGACCCATGACAAAAACACACAAATGCTGCAAAAACTCAAACCCCTATACACAATCTACAAATCCAGATATACATGCAGCTGGTAGTATGTCTATTATAAGCCTTTTTATAGGCCTTCACCAGTCCAATTTGAGCAATTGGCTAATTACATGAAATATAGTTCAGCTGGGAAACTAGTCTTTAAAATATGATTTATGCTTGTTTTGTGAAGGCTCTGGCACCCTCTGCAGTTTAAACATTTTAAAGCAGCTAAATAATCACAGAACAATACTTTCACTATGTGTACATCCACATACACCTTATACAAAATTGTATTTATTGTATTATGTCTAATTCTATTACTTTTATCAAAGTAATGTTGATATTAAAAGCATTAGGTTGCAATTAATCATATTTTGTTTCTCTATTATGTAAAAAAAAAAATGTTTTGCTCAGTATTTTCTTTTGCAAATATGTGGCATGGATTTGAAAGAGTTATACTAAATTAGGTGGAAATTAATAACAATCCTGTACCTTTTCTTATTGTCTATCAGAGTTAAACAGAGCTAGCAAGCTACTCAAGTCAAGTCAAGTTGAGCTTTATTGTCATTCTGCTACATGTGGGTACATATAGTAGATATATAAATATTAACCAATACGTAGACTAAAAAGTACAAGCTTTACAAAATGTGCGAATGCTTCAAATGAATACTGTACATGTGCAGAGAGAAACATCGTAAGTCAAGCAGCTGGCTGGTGAACAGTGTTAGGTGATTTGTAGTGCATGAGCATGTAAACATACATATACTATTGAGTCTTTTGTGGGATTTTGTACACACAGCAATGTGTGAAAAGTGTCTAGTGCGAATAGAGGAGAGTGTGTTACTATAGGTGGTTTGTACAGGCCCACTCACCTGTGTGTAGCACACTTCGAATTGCACAAAAAAGTTTCAGACAGTTTTTTCTGTGATGTGGTAAGGTTAGGGGTGTTTGGGGAGTGGGGGTGTGATGGTCCATGTTTCAGGAGGTAGAGGGTTTGTATGGGGTTTCAGAGAGGGGCAGGGTGATTTGAGTTCAGGGCTCTCACAACCTGGGGGAAAAAGCTGTTGTGCAGTCTGGCGGAGCGGGCTCTGATGCTCTGGTACCGTCTTCCTGATGGTAGGAGCTGGAAGAGACTGTGGGAGGGATGGGTGGGGTCCTTCACGATACTGGTAGCTTTACTGGAGCATCGTGCAAGGAAAATATCCAGGATGGAGGGGAGAGGGGCACTGATGATCTTTGCAGCTGTGTTCACTGTCCGCTGGAGGGTCTTGTGGTCTGCTGCACTACAGTTCCCGTACCAGACAGTAATACAGCTGGCCAGCATGCTCTCAATGGTCCCTCTGTAGAAAGTGGTGAGGATGGGTGGAGGGAGACTTACGCTTTTCAGCCAGCAGAGAAAAGGAAGGCGCTGGTGCCTTCTTGGAGATTGACATGGTGTTGGTGGGTCCAGGTGAGGTCCTCTTTGATGTGCACCCCCAGGAATTTAGTGCTGCTGACTCTCTCCACAGTCGAGCTGTCGAGCTGTCGATGGTCAGTGGGGGGTGGTCAACCGAGTTTCACCTGAAGTCCATCACAACCTCCTTTGTCTTACTCACATTGAGGGACAGGTTGTTTGCACAACACTATTCAGCCAGCTGTGCCACTTCCTCTCTGTAGTGCGTTTCATCGTTGTTGCTGATGACACCTACCCCTGATGTGTTATCGGCATACTTGATGATGTGGTTGGAGCTGAACTTGGCAGTGCAGTCGTGGGTCAGCAGTGTGAATAGCAGCGGGCTGTTCCCTTGTGGGGCACCTGTGCTCAGTGTGATAGTGCTCGAGGTGATGCGGCTGACATGGACTGACTGAAGTCTTCTGGTTAGAAAGTCCAGGATCCAGTTACAGAGGGAATTATTAAGGCCCAGCAGGTTTAGTTTGTTAATGAGCTGTTGTGGGATTATTATGTTGACTGCTGAGCTGAAGTCAATGAATAGCATTCTAACAAAGGAGTCTTTATTTTCTAAGTTGGTAAGAGCCAGGTGGAGGGTGAAGCAAATTGCGATCATCCATAGAGTAGTTTGGGCGGTATGTAAACTGGAGTGGATCGGAAAGCTTCGTCTTGGACGACCAAGATGGTGGAGCGTTCAGACGCAGCGGCTACTCCGGGTCCTAAAAATTGTGTTTTTATGTCTGTTAGTCTCGTCTCCTCGTCTTCAAACTGTCTCACTTTATCGCAAAATCATCAGATAAACACTCGGAAACACATCTATGATCACCAGAGCCTTCTGGAAATCAGCAGTGTGTTCAAACATCAGCTTTTGCCGGTGATGACTGAGAAGCTATAAGGCCTCTGTCTGCTGCTGAAGCTGAACCCAGAGACCGCGGCCTTGCCTACTGACGCTACCCGCACAAAGCGGCGACGGCGGCAGTGTGAGAGGGGACAGAAGCTCGGCAAGCATGGAGGTATACGAACTAGGCTAAGGGCTAACCCCTCTAGACCAGCAATTCCATCACTCATGCTCTCAAACGTTCGCTCTCTGGAAAACGAACTGGACTTAATTTAACTCAAACTGGACTGGACTCTACACAGCATGAGACAAGGGATTGTTGTGTGTTTGTTTTCACTGAAACATGGCTAAACGACAACATCCCGGAGATGCATCACTGTCTGGTAAGACTCGCGGGGTAGGCTTGTGTATGTATATTATACAAAGAATGGTGTAAAAATGCTGCGGTATTATCAAAACACTGTTCATCGCTGGTGGAGTTTATGGTTGTGAAGTGTCGACCGTTCTATCTGACTCGGGATATCACAGCCATTGTTATTGTCGCTGTGTACATTCCCCGTGGTCAAACGCTAAAGACGCGCTTCGTGAACTGTACAGCGCCATCAGCGAACCACAAACCAATAACCCCGACAGCCTCACTATCTAGTCTTGTGTAAACTCCATATAGCTAAAGCTGTAAATTCAACTCCTTCTTACAAATATGGTAGAACCATCACTTCTACCACAAAAGACTGCTTTGTAAGCAATCTTCCTGATTGATCTCAATTCCTCAGCATATCCAACAGTGCAGAAAAACTTGATGATGTAACAGAAACTATGGATTCTCTCTTTTCTAGCACTTTAGATACGGTTGCTCCTTTACGCTTAAGGAAGATTAAGGAAAAGAGTCCAACACCGTGGTATAATGAGCACACTCGCGCCCTAAAGAGAGCAGCCCGGAAAATGGAGAGCAGCTGGAGGAAAACAAAACTAGACGTATTTCGTATGGCTTGGCGGGAAATTTCCCTATCCTACAAAAAAGCATTAAAAACGGCTAGATCTGATTACTTTCTTCTCTTTTAGAAGAAACCAAACATAACCCCAGGTATTTATTCAATACAGTGGCAAAATTAACAAAAAATAAAACATCAACTGGTATTGACATTTCCCAACAGCACAGCAGTAATGACTTTATGAACTATTTTACTATCAAAATCAATACTATTAGAGATCAAACTGTAACCTTGCAGCTGCCAGCTCCAGTATCACATCAAATTGTGCACTATTGATCCCCTGAGGAACAATTCCACTCATTCTATACTATAGGAGAGGAAGAATTGTATAAACTTGTTAAATCAGCTAAACCAACAACATGTATGCTAGACCCTATTCCATATAAACTACTAAAAGAGGTGCTTCCAGAAGTCATAGATCCTCTTTTGGCTATTATTAATTTGTCAATGTCATTAGGGTGTCCCCAAAACCTTTAAATTGGCTGTTATCAAGCCTCTCATTGAAAAAAACACAACTTGACCTCAAATATCTAGTTAATTACAGACCAATCTCGAATCTCCCTTGTCTGTCAAAGAAACTAGAAAAGGTAGCATCCTCGCAATTATATTCCTTCTTAGAGAAAAATTATATCTGTGAGGATTTCCAGTCAGCATTTAGACCATCTCACAGTACTGAGACTGCTCTCGTTAGAGTGACAAATGACCTGCTCTTATTATCTGATCGTGGTTGTATCTCTCTATTAGTGCTCCTGGATCTTAGTGCTGCATTCGACACTACATTTACATTTATGCATTTAGCAGACACTTTTATCCAAAGCGACTTACAGTGCATTCAGGTTATACATGTAATGTCAGCATGCAGCATGTTGTCAGCACTATCGATCACAAAATTATTTTGAATAAACTTGAAAACTCAGTTGGCATTAGTGGAAGTGCATTAGCATGGTTCAAAGCTTATTCATAGCAGTGAATGAAGAGGTATCATATCGATCACAAGTGCAGTATGGAGTACCTCAAGGCTCAGTACTAGGGCCGTTACTTTTCACACTTTACAGGTTACCCTTGGGAAATATCATCTGGAAACATGGGGTTAGCTTTCACTGTTATGCTGATGATACTCAGCTTTGGTTTTCTTCACGGCCCAGTAAAGAAATATAAACCCATGTTACCCGGTTTCTTCACAGTCCGGCATCTAGTATGAATGAACAGCGTGTAATGAGTGTTGTGCGCCAAGATGTTCATCTCGCCTTATTTTGTGTCTGAATAAAACATCCGGTCGCTTTGAATTTAAATCTATATTTATTCACACCGGCTTTTGAAAACATTTCACTACAGATTCAAAATTTGAAACCGATTACTAATATTTTAACTCCACGAGCTAGAACACAGTCACTGTTTTTGAAGTATCCCTAGCTACAGATTAATGATGCAATTAATTAATTTAGTGAAATACTAACAAGTAGTGATGAATCTTTCGGTCTCTTTCAGTAGCACATAGTTGGTAGTAACCTTTTCCACAAATAACATGTATCAAAAATATTGAAATCTTGAGGCCAATTGTCAAGAGCTTGCTTGTGGCCCCCAAAAAGCCATAATCATGGAAATCTTGGGTGTCTAATCCCCCCCCCCCCCACTCCCTCAAAATTGTCATCATGTCAGCACCCTTAGTCACCACATTAAAAAGCAAGTGCCACTGTTTAAACCCCTTTAACATTAAATAAAATGTATAAAACACTTTAAACAGTACATGGCTCCCTTTTAACCGCTACTACACTAGCAGGTATTCATTCATCCTTCAAAAGAGACACCAAGAGAACTGCTTTGCTTAAAACATTTATTGGACTTTCAATTCTGGAAGACATTTGCATCCGTTTACCAGAGTCTTTTAGCCCTTGACCGAGTAGAAGCCGCTTGAGGAAGATCTGCGGGATTGTTGAGCAGGAGCTTTCCGGTTGTTCATTGAACTGTAGCTACTCAAGACCTCAGAAGCTGAAGCACTGGATGTACCTTGACCAGCAACACTTTTATCATTGGGAAAGTGCTGGGACCCAGGGGCATACTTGGTAGAAAGGCTTTGAGTTTGGAAAGAGCCACCATCTTGAAGCTGAGATAATCCACCATAAGCAGTGCTTCCCTGCAGGGAGAAGGGAGTAGACGATCCTGCCTGGGTGCTAGAATCCCCTATGAAGGCAGATGTAAACTGCTTCCGTGCACCCTGAACAGTAGTAGATGGACCAGCTTGGGGTGAGGACAGGGATAGACTTGCATATGGGAGAGACCACCCACGGACAAGCGAACTAGCAGCATCTTGAGATGATCCACCATAAGTAGGGCTTCCCCGCAGGGTGAAGGGAGTAGAGGATCCTGCCTGGGTGCCAGAGTCCCCTATGAAGGTAGATGTAAACTGCTTCCGTGTACCCTGAACAGTAGTAGATGGACCAGCTTGGGGTGGGGACAGGGATAGACTTGCATATGGGAGAGACCACCCACGGACAAGCAAACTAGCAGCATCTTGAGATGATCCACGATAAGTTGGGTTTCCCCGCAGGGTGAAGGGAGTAGAGGATCCTGCCTGGGTGCCAGAGTCCCCTGTGAAAGTAGATGTAAACTGCTTTCGAGAACCCTGAACAGTAGTAGACTGACTGGAAACACCTTGTGATTGGGATGCACTTGGATACGTATGAGTGACGGGGCCAAGTTGACTTGCAGTACCTTGAGGCCGTGGTGATAGATCATAAATTACACTTCCTTGCAGGGTGAAGGGAGTAGAAGACCCTGACTGGGTGCCATAGCTAGATGTAATCTGCTTTCGTGAACGCTGAGTAGACTCACGGTCTATACCTTGGGGTGACAGCGCACAATTGCAATATAAATCATCATATGGAGATTGAGAGCCAGGGGTAAACTGACTTGTGGTTCCTTGAGACTGGACAGAACCACTGTAAGAGCTGCTCATTCCCTGTGAGACAAAACCAGTAGGGGACCCAAACCGAGCACCAGATCTGCTCTGGGAGGCAGAGGCATATTGCTTACGGGGACTCAAGACACCGACAGACTGACTGGAAATGCTTTGTGGTGAGGAAATGGGCTTGGAGTCGCCAAGAGAATATTGACTAAAGGTAGCTTGAGACTGTGGAAGCAATCCACTGTAATAGTTGCCTCTCCGAGATGCAAACTGACCAGAAGATCCCACTTGAGACGTAGAACCAACCCGAGAAACAGCTCTATAGGAAGTCCCGCTATTTATGGTCTGGCTATGAATAGCTTCGGGCGAAGACATGGGACTGCTTATATATTTGGTAGGGGACAAGGGAGCATACTGACCCAGAGTGCTCTGAGGCTTGTGAGAAAAAGCTAGAGCTACTACCTCCCTGTACAGAGTCATAACGACTAGAAGTTGGTAACTGAGTGCCAAACCTGCTCTGGGTGCTTGGAGAACCACTAGATGAACTTTGAGCACTTGTGGACTGGCTAGAGACCCATAGGGGTAAAGAATTAAGCTTGTTAGACATCAGGAATCCCGGCAGTATATGGACTAGAGGCACCTTGAGACAAACCACTGTAGCTACCTTCCCCCTGAGAAGATACACGTTGACCAACACTTTCTGAAAGTAGTATAGGGCTATTTTGAGAAGTGGAAGTGGCACCTGGGGCAGACAAACTTTTGTAAGAGATACTCTCCTGAGAGTACACAGGCAAAGAGGTTTCTGCTGATTGATGACCAGAGGTTTCCTGGGAGGTGGACAAATGCAAACCATCACTGGTGGACTGGCCAGAAACCCCAAGCTCAGCAGGGTAGCTTCTACTCCCTCCCTGGGTAGAAACGAGGAGTCCAGAACCACTTGCAGCATACTGGGTTTGCAAACTTAATCCACTGGTAGCACCTGAAATAGTTGATCCAGCAGATGTCAAGCTGCTTAAAGGCTGTTCATCTAGGGGCAGAGGCCAGGAAGCAGAGACAGAGCTGCCTGGAGCAGTTTGGGCATGGGACGTTGACTGAGAGCTGCTGGCGCCACCTTTGACAAACTGGAGTAGATTAAACTTTGATCTGCTCTTCGGGCGTTTGTTAGGGGACAGACTGGAGCCCACTTCTTCAACAGGCAAAGTCCCAGTTATACGGGCCTCTGACATAGAAGACTGGACAACACCAGGTGAGAAAGTGTCAGAAGGCTGACCCCACTGATCATGGGCATTGGAATAAGCTCCACCTAAAGAAATAAAAAGAAACAGATTTGTACACAAATCCCACTGAAAAAGCACATTTGGAAGATAAAGGAAAAAAAAAAAAACACTGCACCTTTAAATCCAGCAGTATCTTTCCAAAATAGCAGGAAAATGACTAGCATGGATAACCTACAAATGTGAAGAAAATAAACATTAATACATGTTTGCAGAGTCATTCATAAATACAAATTGAATTAATAAACTCACCTTCTCCACCCTTGACCCATGACAAAAACACACAAATGCTGCAAAAACTCAAACCCCTATACACAATCTACAAATCCAGATATACATGCAGCTGGTAGTATGTCTATTATAAGCCTTTTTATAGGCCTTCACCAGTCCAATTTGAGCAATTGGCTAATTACATGAAATATTGTTCAGCTGGGAAACTAGTCTTTAAAAGATGATTTATGCTTGTTTTGTGAAGGCTCTGGCACCCTCTGCAGTTTAAACATTTTAAAGCAGCTAAATAATCACAGAACATTACTTTCACTATGTGTACATCCACATACACCTTATACAAAATTGTATTTATTGTATTATGTGCTAATTCTATTACTTTTATCAAAGTAATGTTGATATTAAAAGCATTAGGTTGCAATTAATCATATTTTTTTTCTCTATTATGTAAAAAAAAAAATTTTTTGCTCAGTATTTTCTTTTGCAAATATGTGGCATGGATTTGAAAGAGTTATACTAAATTAGGTGGAAATTAATAACAATCCTGTACCTTTTCTTATTGTCTATCAGAGTTAAACAGAGCTAGCAAGCTACTCAAGTCAAGTCAAGTTGAGCTTTATTGTCATTCTGCTACATGTGGGTACATATAGTAGATATATAAATATTAACCAATACGTAGACTAAAAAGTACAAGCTTTACAAAATGTGCGAATGCTTCAAATGAATACTGTACATGTGCAGAGAGAAACATCGTAAGTCAAGCAGCTGGCTGGTGAACAGTGTTAGGTGATTTGTAGTGCATGAGCATGTAAACATACATATACTATTGAGTCTTTTGTGGGATTTTGTACACACAGCAATGTGTGAAAAGTGTCTAGTGCGAATAGAGGAGAGTGTGTTACTATAGGTGGTTTGTACAGGCCCACTCACCTGTGTGTAGCACACTTCGAATTGCACAAAAAAGTTTCAGACAGTTTTTTCTGTGATGTGGTAAGGTTAGGGGTGTTTGGGGAGTGGGGGTGTGATGGTCCATGTTTCAGGAGGTAGAGGGTTTGTATGGGGTTTCAGAGAGGGGCAGGGTGATTTGAGTTCAGGGCTCTCACAACCTGGGGGAAAAAGCTGTTGTGCAGTCTGGCGGAGCGGGCTCTGATGCTCCGGTACCGTCTTCCTGATGGTAGGAGCTGGAAGAGACTGTGGGAGGGATGGGTGGGGTCCTTCACGATACTGGTAGCTTTACTGGAGCATCGTGCAAGGAAAATATCCAGGATGGAGGGGAGAGGGGCACTGATGATCTTTGCAGCTGTGTTCACTGTCCGCTGGAGGGTCTTGTGGTCTGCTGCACTACAGTTCCCGTACCAGACAGTAATACAGCTGGCCAGCATGCTCTCAATGGTCCCTCTGTAGAAAGTGGTGAGGATGGGTGGAGGGAGACTTACTCTTTTCAGCCAGCAGAGAAAAGGAAGGCGCTGGTGCCTTCTTGGAGATTGACATGGTGTTGGTGGGTCCAGGTGAGGTCCTCTTTGATGTGCACCCCCAGGAATTTAGTGCTGCTGACTCTCTCCACAGTCGAGCTGTCGAGCTGTCGATGGTCAGTGGGGGGTGGTCAACCGAGTTTCACCTGAAGTCCATCACAACCTCCTTTGTCTTACTCACATTGAGGGACAGGTTGTTTGCACAACACTATTCAGCCAGCTGTGCCACTTCCTCTCTGTAGTGCGTTTCATCGTTGTTGCTGATGACACCTACCCCTGATGTGTTATCGGCATACTTGATGATGTGGTTGGAGCTGAACTTGGCAGTGCAGTCGTGGGTCAGCAGTGTGAATAGCAGCGGGCTGTTCCCTTGTGGGGCACCTGTGCTCAGTGTGATAGTGCTCGAGGTGTTGCGGCCGACATGGACTGACTGAAGTCTTCTGGTTAGAAAGTCCAGGATCCAGTTACAGAGGGAATTATTAAGGCCCAGCAGGTTTAGTTTGTTAATGAGCTGTTGTGGGATTATTATGTTGACTGCTGAGCTGAAGTCAATGAATAGCATTCTAACAAAGGAGTCTTTATTTTCTAAGTTGGTAAGAGCCAGGTGGAGGGTGAAGCAAATTGCGATCATCCATAGAGTAGTTTGGGCGGTATGTAAACTGGAGTGGATCGGAAAGCTTCGTCTTGGACGACCAAGATGGTGGAGCGTTCAGACGCAGCGGCTACTCCGGGTCCTAAAAATTGTGTTTTTATGTCTGTTAGTCTCGTCTCCTCGTCTTCAAACTGTCTCACTTTATCGCAAAATCATCAGATAAACACTCGGAAACACATCTATGATCACCAGAGCCTTCTGGAAATCAGCAGTGTGTTCAAACATCAGCTTTCGCCGGTGATGACTGAGAAGCTATAAGGCCTCTGTCTGCTGCTGAAGCTGAACCCAGAGACCGCGGCCTTGCCTACTGACGCTACCCGCACAAAGCGGCGACGCCGGCAGTGTGAGAGGGGACAGAAGCTCGGCAAGCATGGAGATATACGAACTAGGCTAAGGGCTAACCCCTCTAGACCAGCAATTCCATCACTCATGCTCTCAAACGTTCGCTCTCTGGAAAACGAACTGGACTTAATTTAACTCAAACTGGACTGGACTCTACACAGCATGAGACAAGGGATTGTTGTGTGTTTGTTTTCACTGAAACATGGCTAAACGACAACATCCCGGAGATGCATCACTGTCTGGTAAGACTCGCGGGGTAGGCTTGTGTATGTATATTATACAAAGAATGGTGTAAAAATGCTGCGGTATTATCAAAACACTGTTCATCGCTGGTGGAGTTTATGGTTGTGAAGTGTCGACCGTTCTATCTGACTCGGGACTTCACAGCCATTGTTATTGTCGCTGTGTACATTCCCCGTGGTCAAACGCTAAAGACGCGCTTCGTGAACTGTACAGCGCCATCAGCGAACCACAAACCAATAACCCCGACAGCCTCACTATCTAGTCTTGTGTAAACTCCATATAGCTAAAGCTGTAAATTCAACTCCTTCTTACAAATATGGTAGAACCATCACTTCTACCACAAAAGACTGCTTTGTAAGCAATCTTCCTGATTGATCTCAATTCCTCAGCATATCCAACAGTGCAGAAAAACTTGATGATGTAACAGAAACTATGGATTCTCTCTTTTCTAGCACTTTAGATACGGTTGCTCCTTTACGCTTAAGGAAGATTAAGGAAAAGAGTCCAACACCGTGGTATAATGAGCACACTCGCGCCCTAAAGAGAGCAGCCCGGAAAATGGAGAGCAGCTGGAGGAAAACAAAACTAGACGTATTTCGTATGGCTTGGCGGGAAATTACCCTATCCTACAAAAAAGCATTAAAAACGGCTAGATCTGATTACTTTCGTCTCTTTTAGAAGAAACCAAACATAACCCCAGGTATTTATTCAATACAGTGGCAAAATTAACAAAAAATAAAACATCAACTGGTATTGACATTTCCCAACAGCACAGCAGTAATGACTTTATGAACTATTTTACTATCAAAATCAATACTATTAGAGATCAAACTGTAACCTTGCAGCTGCCAGCTCCAGTATCACATCAAATTGTGCACTATTGATCCCCTGAGGAACAATTCCACTCATTCTATACTATAGGAGAGGAAGAATTGTATAAACTTGTTAAATCAGCTAAACCAACAACATGTATGCTAGACCCTATTCCATATAAACTACTAAAAGAGGTGCTTCCAGAAGTCATAGATCCTCTTTTGGCTATTATTAATTTGTCAATGTCATTAGGGTGTCCCCAAAACCTTTAAATTGGCTGTTATCAAGCCTCTCATTAAAAAAACACAACTTGACCTCAAATATCTAGTTAATTACAGACCAATCTCGAATCTCCCTTGTCTGTCAAAGAAACTAGAAAAGGTAGCATCCTCGCAATTATATTCCTTCTTAGAGAAAAATTATATCTGTGAGGATTTCCAGTCAGCATTTAGACCATCTCATAGTACTGAGACTGCTCTCGTTAGAGTGACAAATGACCTGCTCTTATTATCTGATCGTGGTTGTATCTCTCTATTAGTGCTCCTGGATCTTAGTGCTGCATTCGACACTACATTTACATTTATGCATTTAGCAGACGCTTTTATCCAAAGCGACTTACAGTGCATTCAGGTTATACATGTAATGTCAGCATGCAGCATGTTGTCAGCACTATCGATCACAAAATTATTTTGAATAAACTTGAAAACTCAGTTGGCAATAGTGGAAGTGCATTAGCATGGTTCAAAGCTTACTTATTCATAGCAGTGAATGAAGAGGTATCATATCGATCACAAGTGCAGTATGGAGTACCTCAAGGCTCAGTACTAGGGCCGTTACTTTTCACACTTTACAGGTTACCCTTGGGAAATATCATCAGGAAACATGGGGTTAGCTTTCACTGTTATGCTGATGATACTCAGCTTTGGTTTTCTTCACGGCCCAGTAAAGAAATATAAACCCATGTTACCCGGTTTCTTCACAGTCCGGCATCTAGTATGAATGAACACAGCGTGTAATGAGTGTTGTGCGCCAAGATGTTCATCTCGCCTTATTTTGTGTCTGAATAAAACATCCGGTCGCTTTGAATTTAAATCTATATTTATTCACACCGGCTTTTGAAAACATTTCACTACAGATTCAAAATTTGAAACCGATTACTAATATTTTAACTCCACGAGCTAGAACACAGGTCACTGTTTTTGAAGTATCCCTAGCTACAGATTAATGATGCAATTAATTAATTTAGTGAAATACTAACAAGTAGTGATGAATCTTTCGGTCTCTTTCAGTAGCACATAGTTGGTAGTAACCTTTTCCACAAATAACATGTATCAAAAATATTGAAATCTTGAGGCCAATTGTCAAGAGCTTGCTTGTGGCCCCCAAAAAGCCATAATCATGGAAATCTTGGGTGTCTAATCCCCCCCCCCCCACTCCCTCAAAATTGTCATCATGTCAGCACCCTTAGTCACCACATTAAAAAGCAAGTGCCACTGTTTAAACCCCTTTAACATTAAATAAAATGTATAAAACACTTTAAACAGTACATGGCTCCCTTTTAACCGCTACTAAACTAGCAGGTATTCAATCATCCTTCAAAAGAGACACCAAGAGAACTGCTTTGCTTAAAACATTTATTGGACTTTCAATTCTGGAAGACATTTGCATCCGTTTACCAGAGTCTTTTAGCCCTTGACCGAGTAGAAGCCGCTTGAGGAAGATCTGCGGGATTGTTGAGCAGGAGCTTTCCGGTTGTTCATTGAACTGTAGCTACTCAAGACCTCAGAAGCTGAAGCACTGGATGTACCTTGACCAGCAACACTTTTATCATTGGGAAAGTGCTGGGACCCAGGGGCATACTTGGTAGAAAGGCTTTGAGTTTGGAAAGAGCCACCATCTTGAAGCTGAGATAATCCACCATAAGCAGTGCTTCCCTGCAGGGAGAAGGGAGTAGACGATCCTGCCTGGGTGCTAGAATCCCCTATGAAGGCAGATGTAAACTGCTTCCGTGCACCCTGAACAGTAGTAGATGGACCAGCTTGGGGTGAGGACAGGGATAGACTTGCATATGGGAGAGACCACCCACGGACAAGCGAACTAGCAGCATCTTGAGATGATCCACCATAAGTAGGGCTTCCCCGCAGGGTGAAGGGAGTAGAGGATCCTGCCTGGGTGCCAGAGTCCCCTATGAAGGTAGATGTAAACTGCTTCCGTGTACCCTGAACAGTAGTAGATGGACCAGCTTGGGGTGGGGACAGGGATAGACTTGCATATGGGAGAGACCACCCACGGACAAGCAAACTAGCAGCATCTTGAGATGATCCACGATAAGTTGGGTTTCCCCGCAGGGTGAAGGGAGTAGAGGATCCTGCCTGGGTGCCAGAGTCCCCTGTGAAAGTAGATGTAAACTGCTTTCGAGAACCCTGAACAGTAGTAGACTGACTGGAAACACCTTGTGATTGGGATGCACTTGGATACGTATGAGTGACGGGGCCAAGTTGACTTGCAGTACCTTGAGGCCGTGGTGATAGATCATAAATTACACTTCCTTGCAGGGTGAAGGGAGTTGAAGACCCTGACTGGGTGCCATAGCTAGAGGTAATCTGCTTTCGTGAACGCTGAGTAGACTCACGGTCTATACCTTGGGGTGACAGCGCACAATTGCAATATAAATCATCATATGGAGATTGAGAGCCAGGGGTAAACTGACTTGTGGTTCCTTGAGACTGGACAGAACCACTGTAAGAGCTGCTCATTCCCTGTGAGACAAAACCAGTAGGGGACCCAAACCGAGCATCAGATCTGCTCTGGGAGGCAGAGGCATATTGCTTACGGGGACTCAAGACACCGACAGACTGACTGGAAATGCTTTGTGGTGAGGAAATGGGCTTGGAGTAGCCAAGAGAATATTGACTAAAGGTAGCTTGAGACTGTGGAAGCAATCCACTGTAATAGTTGCCTCTCCGAGATGCAAACTGACCAGAAGATCCCACTTGAGACGTAGAACCAACCCGAGAAACAGCTCTATAGGAAGTCCCGCTATTTATGGTCTGGCTATGAATAGCTTCGGGCGAAGACATGGGACTGCTTATATATTTGGTAGGGGACAAGGGAGCATACTGACCCAGAGTGCTCTGAGGCTTGTGAGAAAAGCTAGAGCTACTACCTCCCTGTACAGAGTCATAACGACTAGAAGTTGGTAACTGAGTGCCAAACCTGCTCTGGGTGCTTGGAGAACCACTAGATGAACTTTGAGCACTTGTGGACTGGCTAGAGACCCATAGGGGTAAAGAATTAAGCTTGTTAGACATCAGGGAATCCCGGCATATATGGACTAGAGGCACCTTGAGACAAACCACTGTAGCTACCTTCCCCCTGAGAAGATACACGTTGACCCAACACTTTCTGAAAGTAGTATAGGGCTATTTTGAGAAGTGGAAGTGGCACCTGGGGCAGACAAACTTTTGTAAGAGATACTCTCCTGAGAGTACACAGGCAAAGAGGTTTCTGCTGATTGATGACCAGAGGTTTCCTGGGAGGTGGACAAATGCAAACCATCACTGGTGGACTGGCCAGAAACCCCAAGCTCAGCAGGGTAGCTTCTACTCCCTCCCTGGGTAGAAACGAGGAGTCCAGAACCACTTGCAGCATACTGGGTTTGCAAACTTAATCCACTGGTAGCACCTGAAATAGTTGATCCAGCAGATGTCAAGCTGCTTAAAGGCTGTTCATCTAGGGGCAGAGGCCAGGAAGCAGAGACAGAGCTGCCTGGAGCAGTTTGGGCATGGGACGTTGACTGAGAGCTGCTGGCGCCACCTTTGACAAACTGGAGTAGATTAAACTTTGATCTGCTCTTCGGGCGTTTGTTAGGGAACAGACTGGAGCCCACTTCTTCAACAGGCAAAGTCCCAGTTATACGGGCCTCTGACATAGAAGACTGGACAACACCAGGTGAGAAAGTGTCAGAAGGCTGACCCCACTGATCATGGGCATTGGAATAAGCTCCACCTAAAGAAATAAAAAGAAACAGATTTGTACACAAATCCCACTGAAAAAGCACATTTGGAAGATAAAGGAAAAAAAAAAACACTGCACCTTTAAATCCAGCAGTATCTTTCCAAAATAGCAGGAAAATGACTAGCATGGATAACCTACAAATGTGAAGAAAATAAACATTAATACATGTTTGCAGAGTCATTCATAAATACAAATTGAATTAATAAACTCACCTTCTCCACCCTTGACCCATGACAAAAACACACAAATGCTGCAAAAACTCAAACCCCTATACACAATCTACAAATCCAGATATACATGCAGCTGGTAGTATGTCTATTATAGGCCTTTTTATAGGCCTTCACCAGTCCAATTTGAGCAATTGGCTAATTACATGAAATATTGTTCAGCTGGGAAACTAGTCTTTAAAAGATGATTTATGCTTGTTTTGTGAAGGCTCTGGCACCCTCTGCAGTTTAAACATTTTAAAGCAACTAAACATACACACTGTATACATCCACATACACCTTATACAAAATTGTATTTATTGTATTATGTGCTAATTCTATTACTTTTATCAAAGTAATGTTGATATTAAAAGCATTAGGTTGCAATTAATCATATTTTTTTTCTCTATTATGTAAAAAAAAAAATTTTTTGCTCAGTATTTTCTTTTGCAAATATGTGGCATGGATTTGAAAGAGTTATACTAAATTAGGTGGAAATTAATAACAATCCTGTACCTTTTCTTATTGTCTATCAGAGTTAAACAGAGCTAGCAAGCTACTCAAGTCAAGTCAAGTTGAGCTTTATTGTCATTCTGCTACATGTGGGTACATATAGTAGATATATAAATATTAACCAATACGTAGACTAAAAAGTACAAGCTTTACAAAATGTGCGAATGCTTCAAATGAATACTGTACATGTGCAGAGAGAAACATCGTAAGTCAAGCAGCTGGCTGGTGAACAGTGTTAGGTGATTTGTAGTGCATGAGCATGTAAACATACATATACTATTGAGTCTTTTGTGGGATTTTGTACACACAGCAATGTGTGAAAAGTGTCTAGTGCGAATAGAGTAGAGTGTGTTACTATAGGTGGTTTGTACAGGCCCACTCACCTGTGTGTAGCACACTTCGAATTGCACAAAAAAGTTTCAGACAGTTTTTTCTGTGATGTGGTAAGGTTAGGGGTGTTTGGGGAGTGGGGGTGTGATGGTCCATGTTTCAGGAGGTAGAGGGTTTGTATGGGGTTTCAGAGAGGGGCAGGGTGATTTGAGTTCAGGGCTCTCACAACCTGGGGGAAAAAGCTGTTGTGCAGTCTGGCGGAGCGGGCTCTGATGCTCCTGGTACCGTCTTCCTGATGGTAGGAGCTGGAAGAGACTGTGGGAGGGATGGGTGGGGTCCTTCACGATACTGGTAGCTTTACTGGAGCATCGTGCAAGGAAAATATCCTAGGATGGAGGGGAGAGGGGCACTGATGATCTTTGCAGCTGTGTTCACTGTCCGCTGGAGGGTCTTGTGGTCTGCTGCACTACAGTTCCCGTACCAGACAGTAATACAGCTGGCCAGCATGCTCTCAATGGTCCCTCTGTAGAAAGTGGTGAGGATGGGTGGAGGGAGACTTACTCTTTTCAGCCAGCAGAGAAAAGGAAGGCGCTGGTGCCTTCTTGGAGATTGACATGGTGTTGGTGGGTCCAAGTGAGGTCCTCTTTGATGTGCACCCCCAGGAATTTAGTGCTACTGACTCTCTCCACAGTCGAGCTGTCGATGGTCAGTGGGGGGTGGTCAACCGAGTTTCACCTTAAGTCCATCACAACCTCCTTTGTCTTACTCACATTGAGGGACAGGTTGTTTGCACAACACTATTCAGCCAGCTGTGCCACTTCCTCTCTGTAGTGCGTTTCATCGTTGTTGCTGATGACACCTACCCCTGATGTGTTATCGGCATACTTGATGATGTTGTTGGAGCTGAACTTGGCAGTGCAGTCGTGGGTCAGCAGTGTGAATAGCAGCGGGTTGTTCCCTTGTGGGGCACCTGTGCTCAGTGTGATAGTGCTCGAGGTGTTGCGGCCGACATGGACTGACTGAAGTCTTCTGGTTAGAAAGTCCAGGATCCAGTTACAGAGGGAATTATTAAGGCCCAGCAGGTTTAGTTTGTTAATGAGCTGTTGTGGGACTATTATGTTGACTGCTGAGCTGAAGTCAATGAATAGCATTCTAACAAAGGAATCTTTATTTTCTAAGTTGGTAAGAGCCAGGTGGAGGGTGAAGCAAATTGCGATCATCCATAGAGTAGTTTGGGCGGTATGTAAACTGGAGTGGATCGGAAAGCTTCGTCTTGGACGACCAAGATGGTGGCGCGTTCAGATGCAGCGGCTACTCCGGGTCCTAAAAATTGTGTTTTTATGTCTGTTAGTCTCGTCTCCTCGTCTTCAAACTGTCTCACTTTATCGCAAAATCATCAGATAAACACTCGGAAACACATCTATGATCACCAGAGCCTTCTGGAAATCAGCAGTGTGTTCAAACATCAGCTTTCGCCGGTGATGACTGAGAAGCTATAAGGCCTCTGTCTGCTGCTGAAGCTGAACCCAGAGACCGCGGCCTTGCCTACTGACGCTACCCGCACAAAGCGGCGACGCCGGCAGTGTGAGAGGGGACAGAAGCTCGGCAAGCATGCAGATATACGAACTAGGCTAAGGGCTAACTCCTCTAGACCAGCAATTCCATCACTCATGCTCTCAAACGTTCGCTCTCTGGAAACGAACTGGACTTAATTTAACTCAAACTGGACTGGACTCTACACAGCATGAGACAAGGGATTGTTGTGTGTTTGTTTTCACTGAAACATGGCTAAACGACAACATCCCGGAGATGCATCACTGTCTGGTAAGACTCGCGGGGTAGGCTTGTGTATGTATATTATACAAAGAATGGTGTAAAAATGCTGCGGTATTATCAAAACACTGTTCATCGCTGGTGGAGTTTATGGTTGTGAAGTGTCGACCGTTCTATCTGACTCGGGACTTCAAAGCCATTGTTATTGTCGCTGTGTACATTCCCCGTGGTCAAACGCTAAAGACGCGCTTCGTGAACTGTACAGCGCCATCAGCGAACCACAAACCAATAACCCCGACAGCCTCACTATCTAGTCTTGTGTAAACTCCATATAGCTAAAGCTGTAAATTCAACTCCTTCTTACAAATATGGTAGAACCATCACTTCTACCACAAAAGACTGCTTTGTAAGCAATCTTCCTGATTGATCTCAATTCCTCAGCATATCCAACAGTGCAGAAAAACTTGATGATGTAACAGAAACTATGGATTCTCTCTTTTCTAGCACTTTAGATACGGTTGCTCCTTTACGCTTAAGGAAGATTAAGGAAAAGAGTCCAACACCGTGGTATAATGAGCACACTCGCGCCCTAAAGAGAGCAGCCCGGAAAATGGAGAGCAGCTGGAGGAAAACAAAACTAGACGTATTTCGTATGGCTTGGCGGGAAATTACCCTATCCTACAAAAAAGCATTAAAAACGGCTAGATCTGATTACTTTCGTCTCTTTTAGAAGAAACCAAACATAACCCCAGGTATTTATTCAATACAGTGGCAAAATTAACAAAAAATAAAACATCAACTGGTATTGACATTTCCCAACAGCACAGCAGTAATGACTTTATGAACTATTTTACTATCAAAATCAATACTATTAGAGATCAAACTGTAACCTTGCAGCTGCCAGCTCCAGTATCACATCAAATTGTGCACTATTGATCCCCTGAGGAACAATTCCACTCATTCTATACTATAGGAGAGGAAGAATTGTATAAACTTGTTAAATCAGCTAAACCAACAACATGTATGCTAGACCCTATTCCATATAAACTACTAAAAGAGGTGCTTCCAGAAGTCATAGATCCTCTTTTGGCTATTATTAATTTGTCAATGTCATTAGGGTGTCCCCAAAACCTTTAAATTGGCTGTTATCAAGCCTCTCATTAAAAAAACACAACTTGACCTCAAATATCTAGTTAATTACAGACCAATCTCGAATCTCCCTTGTCTGTCAAAGAAACTAGAAAAGGTAGCATCCTCGCAATTATATTCCTTCTTAGAGAAAAATTATATCTGTGAGGATTTCCAGTCAGCATTTAGACCATCTCATAGTACTGAGACTGCTCTCGTTAGAGTGACAAATGACCTGCTCTTATTATCTGATCGTGGTTGTATCTCTCTATTAGTGCTCCTGGATCTTAGTGCTGCATTCGACACTACATTTACATTTATGCATTTAGCAGACGCTTTTATCCAAAGCGACTTACAGTGCATTCAGGTTATACATGTAATGTCAGCATGCAGCATGTTGTCAGCACTATCGATCACAAAATTATTTTGAATAAACTTGAAAACTCAGTTGGCAATAGTGGAAGTGCATTAGCATGGTTCAAAGCTTACTTATTCATAGCAGTGAATGAAGAGGTATCATATCGATCACAAGTGCAGTATGGAGTACCTCAAGGCTCAGTACTAGGGCCGTTACTTTTCACACTTTACAGGTTACCCTTGGGAAATATCATCAGGAAACATGGGGTTAGCTTTCACTGTTATGCTGATGATACTCAGCTTTGGTTTTCTTCACGGCCCAGTAAAGAAATATAAACCCATGTTACCCGGTTTCTTCACAGTCCGGCATCTAGTATGAATGAACACAACGTGTAATGAGTGTTGTGCGCCAAGATGTTCATCTCGCCTTATTTTGTGTCTGAATAAAACATCCGGTCGCTTTGAATTTAAATCTATATTTATTCACACCGGCTTTTGAAAACATTTCACTACAGATTCAAAATTTGAAACCGATTACTAATATTTTAACTCCACGAGCTAGAACACGGTCACTGTTTTTGAAGTATCCCTAGCTACAGATTAATATGATGCAATTAATTAATTTAGTGAAATACTAACAAGTAGTGATGAATCTTTCGGTCTCTTTCAGTAGCACATAGTTGGTAGTAACCTTTTCCACAAATAACATGTATCAAAAATATTGAAATCTTGAGGCCAATTGTCAAGAGCTTGCTTGTGGCCCCCAAAAAGCCATAATCATGGAAATCTTGGGTGTCTAATCCCCCCCCCCCCCACTCCCTCAAAATTGTCATCATGTCAGCACCCTTAGTCACCACATTAAAAAGCAAGTGCCACTGTTTAAACCCCTTTAACATTAAATAAAATGTATAAAACACTTTAAACAGTACATGGCTCCCTTTTAACCGCTACTAAACTAGCAGGTATTCAATCATCCTTCAAAAGAGACACCAAGAGAGCTGCTTTGCTTAAAACATTTATTGGACTTTCAATTCTGGAAGACATTTGCATCCGTTTACCAGAGTCTTTTAGCCCTTGACCGAGTAGAAGCCGCTTGAGGAAGATCTGCGGGATTGTTGAGCAGGAGCTTTCCGGTTGTTCATTGAACTGTAGCTACTCAAGACCTCAGAAGCTGAAGCACTGGATGTACCTTGACCAGCAACACTTTTATCATTGGGAAAGTGCTGGGACCCAGGGGCATACTTGGTAGAAAGGCTTTGAGTTTGGAAAGAGCCACCATCTTGAAGCTGAGATAATCCACCATAAGCAGTGCTTCCCTGCAGGGAGAAGGGAGTAGACGATCCTGCCTGGGTGCTAGAATCCCCTATGAAGGCAGATGTAAACTGCTTCCGTGCACCCTGAACAGTAGTAGATGGACCAGCTTGGGGTGAGGACAGGGATAGACTTGCATATGGGAGAGACCACCCACGGACAAGCGAACTAGCAGCATCTTGAGATGATCCACCATAAGTAGGGCTTCCCCGCAGGGTGAAGGGAGTAGAGGATCCTGCCTGGGTGCCAGAGTCCCCTATGAAGGTAGATGTAAACTGCTTCCGTGTACCCTGAACAGTAGTAGATGGACCAGCTTGGGGTGGGGACAGGGATAGACTTGCATATGGGAGAGACCACCCACGGACAAGCAAACTAGCAGCATCTTGAGATGATCCACGATAAGTTGGGTTTCCCCGCAGGGTGAAGGGAGTAGAGGATCCTGCCTGGGTGCCAGAGTCCCCTGTGAAAGTAGATGTAAACTGCTTTCGAGAACCCTGAACAGTAGTAGACTGACTGGAAACACCTTGTGATTGGGATGCACTTGGATACGTATGAGTGACGGGGCCAAGTTGACTTGCAGTACCTTGAGGCCGTGGTGATAGATCATAAATTACACTTCCTTGCAGGGTGAAGGGAGTAGAAGACCCTGACTGGGTGCCATAGCTAGAGGTAATCTGCTTTTGTGAACGCTGAGTAGACTCACGGTCTATACCTTGGGGTGACAGCGCACAATTGCAATATAAATCATCATATGGAGATTGAGAGCCAGGGGTAAACTGACTTGTGGTTCCTTGAGACTGGACAGAACCACTGTAAGAGCTGCTCATTCCCTGTGAGACAAAACCAGTAGGGGACCCAAACCGAGCATCAGATCTGCTCTGGGAGGCAGAGGCATATTGCTTACGGGGACTCAAGACACCGACAGACTGACTGGAAATGCTTTGTGGTGAGGAAATGGGCTTGGAGTCGCCAAGAGAATATTGACTAAAGGTAGCTTGAGACTGTGGAAGCAATCCACTGTAATAGTTGCCTCTCCGAGATGCAAACTGACCAGAAGATCCCACTTGAGACGTAGAACCAACCCGAGAAACAGCTCTATAGGAAGTCCCGCTATTTATGGTCTGGCTATGAATAGCTTCGGGCGAAGACATGGGACTGCTTATATATTTGGTAGGGGACAAGGGAGCATACTGACCCAGAGTGCTCTGAGGCTTGTGAGAAAAGCTAGAGCTACTACCTCCCTGTACAGAGTCATAACGACTAGAAGTTGGTAACTGAGTGCCAAACCTGCTCTGGGTGCTTGGAGAACCACTAGATGAACTTTGAGCACTTGTGGACTGGCTAGAGACCCATAGGGGTAAATAATTAAGCTTGTTAGACATCAGGGATCCCGGCGTATATGGACTAGAGGCACCTTGAGACAAACCACTGTAGCTACCTTCCCCCTGAGAAGATACACGTTGACCCAAACTTTCTGAAAGTAGTATAGGGCTATTTTGAGAAGTGGAAGTGGCACCTGGGGCAGACAAACTTTTGTAAGAGATACTCTCCTGAGAGAACAAAGGCAAAGAGGTTTCTGCTGATTGATGACCAGAGGTTTCCTGGGAGGTGGACAAATGCAAACCATCACTGGTGGACTGGCCAGAAACCCCAAGCTCGGCAGGGTAGCTTCTACTCCCTCCCTGGGTAGAAACGAGGAGTCCAGAACCACTTGCAGCATACTGGGTTTGCAAACTTAATCCACTGGTAGCACCTGAAATAGTTGATCCAGCAGATGTCAAGCTGCTTAAAGGCTGTTCATCTAGGGGCAGAGGCCAGGAAGCAGAGACAGAGCTGCCTGGAGCAGTTTGGGCATGGGACGTTGACTGAGAGCTGCTGGCGCCACCTTTGACAAACTGGAGTAGATTAAACTTTGATCTGCTCTTCGGGCGTTTGTTAGGGAACAGACTGGAGCCCACTTCTTCAACAGGCAAAGTCCCAGTTATACGGGCCTCTGACATAGAAGACTGGACAACACCAGGTGAGAAAGTGTCAGAAGGCTGACCCCACTGATCATGGGCATTGGAATAAGCTCCACCTAAAGAAATAAAAAGAAACAGATTTGTACACAAATCCCACTGAAAAAGCACATTTGGAAGATAAAGAAAAAAAAAAAAAACACTGCACCTTTAAATCCAGCAGTATCTTTCCAAAATATCAGGAAAATGACTAGCATGGATAACCTACAAATGTGAAGAAAATAAACATTAATACATGTTTGCAGAGTCATTCATAAATACAAATTGAATTAATAAACTCACCTTCTCCACCCTTGACCCATGACAAAAACACACAAATGCTGCAAAAACTCAAACCCCTATACACAATCTACAAATCCAGATATACATGCAGCTGGTAGTATGTCTATTATAGGCCTTTTTATAGGCCTTCACCAGTCCAATTTGAGCAATTGGCTAATTACATGAAATATTGTTCAGCTGGGAAACTAGTCTTTAAAAGATGATTTATGCTTGTTTTGTGAAGGCTCTGGCACCCTCTGCAGTTTAAACATTTTAAAGCAACTAAATAATCACAGAACAAATACTTTCACTATGTATACATCCACATACACCTTATACAAAATTGTATTTATTGTATTATGTGCTAATTCTATTACTTTTATCAAAGTAATGTTGATATTAAAAGCATTAGGTTGCAATTAATCATATTTTTTTTCTCTATTATGTAAAAAAAAAAAAATTTTTGCTCAGTATTTTCTTTTGCAAATATGTGGCATGGATTTGAAAGAGTTATACTAAATTAGGTGGAAATTAATAACAATCCTGTACCTTTTCTTATTGTCTATCAGAGTTAAACAGAGCTAGCAAGCTACTCAAGTCAAGTCAAGTTGAGCTTTATTGTCATTCTGCTACATGTGGGTACATATAGTAGATATATAAATATTAACCAATACGTAGACTAAAAAGTACAAGCTTTACAAAATGTGCGAATGCTTCAAATGAATACTGTACATGTGCAGAGAGAAACATCGTAAGTCAAGCAGCTGGCTGGTGGACAGTGTTAGGTGATTTGTAGTGCATGAGCATGTAAACATACATATACTATTGAGTCTTTTGTGGGATTTTGTACACACAGCAATGTGTGAAAAGTGTCTAGTGCGAATAGAGTAGAGTGTGTTACTATAGGTGGTTTGTACAGGCCCACTCACCTGTGTGTAGCACACTTCGAATTGCACAAAAAAGTTTCAGACAGTTTTTTCTGTGATGTGGTAAGGTTAGGGGTGTTTGGGGAGTGGGGGTGTGATGGTCCATGTTTCAGGAGATAGAGGGTTTGTATGGGGTTTCAGAGAGGGGCGGGGTGATTTGAGTTCAGGGCTCTCACAACCTGGGGGAAAAAGCTGTTGTGCAGTCTGGTGGAGCGGGCTCTGATGCTCCGGTACCGTCTTCCTGATGGTAGGAGCTGGAAGAGACTGTGGGAGGGATGGGTGGGGTCCTTCACGATACTGGTAGCTTTACTGGAGCATCGTGCAAGGAAAATATCTAGGATGGAGGGGAGAGGGGCACTGATGATCTTTGCAGCTGTGTTCACTGTCCGCTGGAGGGTCTTGTGGTCTGCTGCACTACAGTTCCCGTACCAGACAGTAAGACAGCTGGCCAGCATGCTCTCAATGGTCCCTCTGTAGAAAGTGGTGAGGATGGGTGGAGGGAGACTTACTCTTTTCAGCCAGCAGAGAAAAGGAAGGCGCTGGTGCCTTCTTGGAGATTGACATGGTGTTGGTGGGTCCAGGTGAGGTCCTCTTTGATGTGCACCCCCAGGAATTTAGTGCTGCTGACTCTCTCCACAGTCGAGCTGTCGATGGTCAGTGGGGGGTGGTCAACCGAGTTTCACCTTAAGTCCATCACAACCTCCTTTGTCTTACTCACATTGAGGGACAGGTTGTTTGCACAACACTATTCAGCCAGCTGTGCCACTTCCTCTCTGTAGTGCGTTTCATCGTTGTTGCTGATGACACCTACCCCTGATGTGTTATCGGCATACTTGATGATGTTGTTGGAGCTGAACTTGGCAGTGCAGTCGTGGGTCAGCAGTGTGAATAGCAGCGGGTTGTTCCCTTGTGGGGCACCTGTGCTCAGTGTGATAGTGCTCGAGGTGTTGCGGCCGACATGGACTGACTGAAGTCTTCTGGTTAGAAAGTCCAGGATCCAGTTACAGAGGGAATTATTAAGGCCCAGCAGGTTTAGTTTGTTAATGAGCTGTTGTGGGACTATTATGTTGACTGCTGAGCTGAAGTCAATGAATAGCATTCTAACAAAGGAATCTTTATTTTCTAAGTTGGTAAGAGCCAGGTGGAGGGTGAAGCAAATTGCGATCATCCATAGAGTAGTTTGGGCGGTATGTAAACTGGAGTGGATCGGAAAGCTTCGTCTTGGACGACCAAGATGGTGGCGCGTTCAGATGCAGCGGCTACTCCGGGTCCTAAAAATTGTGTTTTTATGTCTGTTAGTCTCGTCTCCTCGTCTTCAAACTGTCTCACTTTATCGCAAAATCATCAGATAAACACTCGGAAACACATCTATGATCACCAGAGCCTTCTGGAAATCAGCAGTGTGTTCAAACATCAGCTTTCGCCGGTGATGACTGAGAAGCTATAAGGCCTCTGTCTGCTGCTGAAGCTGAACCCAGAGACCGCGGCCTTGCCTACTGACGCTACCCGCACAAAGCGGCGACGCCGGCAGTGTGAGAGGGGACAGAAGCTCGGCAAGCATGGCAGATATACGAACTAGGCTAAGGGCTAACTCCTCTAGACCAGCAATTCCATCACTCATGCTCTCAAACGTTCGCTCTCTGGAAACGAACTGGACTTAATTTAACTCAAACTGGACTGGACTCTACACAGCATGAGACAAGGGATTGTTGTGTGTTTGTTTTCACTGAAACATGGCTAAACGACAACATCCCGGAGATGCATCACTGTCTGGTAAGACTCGCGGGGTAGGCTTGTGTATGTATATTATACAAAGAATGGTGTAAAAATGCTGCGGTATTATCAAAACACTGTTCATCGCTGGTGGAGTTTATGGTTGTGAAGTGTCGACCGTTCTATCTGACTCGGGACTTCAAAGCCATTGTTATTGTCGCTGTGTACATTCCCCGTGGTCAAACGCTAAAGACGCGCTTCGTGAACTGTACAGCGCCATCAGCGAACCACAAACCAATAACCCCGACAGCCTCACTATCTAGTCTTGTGTAAACTCCATATAGCTAAAGCTGTAAATTCAACTCCTTACAAATATGGTAGAACCATCACTTCTACCACAAAAGACTGCTTTGTAAGCAATCTTCCTGATTGATCTCAATTCCTCAGCATATCCAACAGTGCAGAAAAACTTGATGATGTAACAGAAACTATGGATTCTCTCTTTTCTAGCACTTTAGATACGGTTGCTCCTTTACGCTTAAGGAAGATTAAGGAAAAGAGTCCAACACCGTGGTATAATGAGCACACTCGCGCCCTAAAGAGAGCAGCCCGGAAAATGGAGAGCAGCTGGAGGAAAACAAAACTAGACGTATTTCGTATGGCTTGGCGGGAAATTACCCTATCCTACAAAAAAGCATTAAAAACGGCTAGATCTGATTACTTTCGTCTCTTTTAGAAGAAACCAAACATAACCCCAGGTATTTATTCAATACAGTGGCAAAATTAACAAAAAATAAAACATCAACTGGTATTGACATTTCCCAACAGCACAGCAGTAATGACTTTATGAACTATTTTACTATCAAAATCAATACTATTAGAGATCAAACTGTAACCTTGCAGCTGCCAGCTCCAGTATCACATCAAATTGTGCACTATTGATCCCCTGAGGAACAATTCCACTCATTCTATACTATAGGAGAGGAAGAATTGTATAAACTTGTTAAATCAGCTAAACCAACAACATGTATGCTAGACCCTATTCCATATAAACTACTAAAAGAGGTGCTTCCAGAAGTCATAGATCCTCTTTTGGCTATTATTAATTTGTCAATGTCATTAGGGTGTCCCCAAAACCTTTAAATTGGCTGTTATCAAGCCTCTCATTAAAAAAACACAACTTGACCTCAAATATCTAGTTAATTACAGACCAATCTCGAATCTCCCTTGTCTGTCAAAGAAACTAGAAAAGGTAGCATCCTCGCAATTATATTCCTTCTTAGAGAAAAATTATATCTGTGAGGATTTCCAGTCAGCATTTAGACCATCTCATAGTACTGAGACTGCTCTCGTTAGAGTGACAAATGACCTGCCCTTATTATCTGATCGTGGTTGTATCTCTCTATTAGTGCTCCTGGATCTTAGTGCTGCATTCGACACTACATTTACATTTATGCATTTAGCAGACGCTTTTATCCAAAGCGACTTACAGTGCATTCAGGTTATACATGTAATGTCAGCATGCAGCATGTTGTCAGCACTATCGATCACAAAATTATTTTGAATAAACTTGAAAACTCAGTTGGCAATAGTGGAAGTGCATTAGCATGGTTCAAAGCTTACTTATTCATAGCAGTGAATGAAGAGGTATCATATCGATCACAAGTGCAGTATGGAGTACCTCAAGGCTCAGTACTAGGGCCGTTACTTTTCACACTTTACAGGTTACCCTTGGGAAATATCATCAGGAAACATGGGGTTAGCTTTCACTGTTATGCTGATGATACTCAGCTTTGGTTTTCTTCACGGCCCAGTAAAGAAATATAAACCCATGTTACCCGGTTTCTTCACAGTCCGGCATCTAGTATGAATGAACACAACGTGTAATGAGTGTTGTGCGCCAAGATGTTCATCTCGCCTTATTTTGTGTCTGAATAAAACATCCGGTCGCTTTGAATTTAAATCTATATTTATTCACACCGGCTTTTGAAAACATTTCACTACAGATTCAAAATTTGAAACCGATTACTAATATTTTAACTCCACGAGCTAGAACACGGTCACTGTTTTTGAAGTATCCCTAGCTACAGATTAATATGATGCAATTAATTAATTTAGTGAAATACTAACAAGTAGTGATGAATCTTTCGGTCTCTTTCAGTAGCACATAGTTGGTAGTAACCTTTTCCACAAATAACATGTATCAAAAATATTGAAATCTTGAGGCCAATTGTCAAGAGCTTGCTTGTGGCCCCCAAAAAGCCATAATCATGGAAATCTTGGGTGTCTAATCCCCCCCCCCCACTCCCTCAAAATTGTCATCATGTCAGCACCCTTAGTCACCACATTAAAAAGCAAGTGCCACTGTTTAAACCCCTTTAACATTAAATAAAATGTATAAAACACTTTAAACAGTACATGGCTCCCTTTTAACCGCTACTAAACTAGCAGGTATTCAATCATCCTTCAAAAGAGACACCAAGAGAGCTGCTTTGCTTAAAACATTTATTGGACTTTCAATTCTGGAAGACATTTGCATCCGTTTACCAGAGTCTTTTAGCCCTTGACCGAGTAGAAGCCGCTTGAGGAAGATCTGCGGGATTGTTGAGCAGGAGCTTTCCGGTTGTTCATTGAACTGTAGCTACTCAAGACCTCAGAAGCTGAAGCACTGGATGTACCTTGACCAGCAACACTTTTATCATTGGGAAAGTGCTGGGACCCAGGGGCATACTTGGTAGAAAGGCTTTGAGTTTGGAAAGAGCCACCATCTTGAAGCTGAGATAATCCACCATAAGCAGTGCTTCCCTGCAGGGAGAAGGGAGTAGACGATCCTGCCTGGGTGCTAGAATCCCCTATGAAGGCAGATGTAAACTGCTTCCGTGCACCCTGAACAGTAGTAGATGGACCAGCTTGGGGTGAGGACAGGGATAGACTTGCATATGGGAGAGACCACCCACGGACAAGCGAACTAGCAGCATCTTGAGATGATCCACCATAAGTAGGGCTTCCCCGCAGGGTGAAGGGAAGTAGAGGATCCTGCCTGGGTGCCAGAGTCCCCTATGAAGGTAGATGTAAACTGCTTCCGTGTACCCTGAACAGTAGTAGATGGACCAGCTTGGGGTGGGGACAGGGATAGACTTGCATATGGGAGAGACCACCCACGGACAAGCAAACTAGCAGCATCTTGAGATGATCCACGATAAGTTGGGTTTCCCCGCAGGGTGAAGGGAGTAGAGGATCCTGCCTGGGTGCCAGAGTCCCCTGTGAAAGTAGATGTAAACTGCTTTCGAGAACCCTGAACAGTAGTAGACTGACTGGAAACACCTTGTGATTGGGATGCACTTGGATACGTATGAGTGACGGGGCCAAGTTGACTTGCAGTACCTTGAGGCCGTGGTGATAGATCATAAATTACACTTCCTTGCAGGGTGAAGGGAGTAGAAGACCCTGACTGGGTGCCATAGCTAGAGGTAATCTGCTTTTGTGAATGCTGAGTAGACTCACGGTCTATACCTTGGGGTGACAGCGCACAATTGCAATATAAATCATCATATGGAGATTGAGAGCCAGGGGTAAACTGACTTGTGGTTCCTTGAGACTGGACAGAACCACTGTAAGAGCTGCTCATTCCCTGTGAGACAAAACCAGTAGGGACCCAAAACCGAGCATCAGATCTGCTCTGGGAGGCAGAGGCATATTGCTTACGGGGACTCAAGACACCGACAGACTGACTGGAAATGCTTTGTGGTGAGGAAATGGGCTTGGAGTCGCCAAGAGAATATTGACTAAAGGTAGCTTGAGACTGTGGAAGCAATCCACTGTAATAGTTGCCTCTCCGAGATGCAAACTGACCAGAAGATCCCACTTGAGACGTAGAACCAACCCGAGAAACAGCTCTATAGGAAGTCCCGCTATTTATGGTCTGGCTATGAATAGCTTCGGGCGAAGACATGGGACTGCTTATATATTTGGTAGGGGACAAGGGAGCATACTGACCCAGAGTGCTCTGAGGCTTGTGAGAAAAGCTAGAGCTACTACCTCCCTGTACAGAGTCATAACGACTAGAAGTTGGTAACTGAGTGCCAAACCTGCTCTGGGTGCTTGGAGAACCACTAGATGAACTTTGAGCACTTGTGGACTGGCTAGAGACCCATAGGGGTAAATAATTAAGCTTGTTAGACATCAGGGATCCCGGCGTATATGGACTAGAGGCACCTTGAGACAAACCACTGTAGCTACCTTCCCCCTGAGAAGATACACGTTGACCCAAACTTTCTGAAAGTAGTATAGGGCTATTTTGAGAAGTGGAAGTGGCACCTGGGGCAGACAAACTTTTGTAAGAGATACTCTCCTGAGAGAACAAAGGCAAAGAGGTTTCTGCTGATTGATGACCAGAGGTTTCCTGGGAGGTGGACAAATGCAAACCATCACTGGTGGACTGGCCAGAAACCCCAAGCTCGGCAGGGTAGCTTCTACTCCCTCCCTGGGTAGAAACGAGGAGTCCAGAACCACTTGCAGCATACTGGGTTTGCAAACTTAATCCACTGGTAGCACCTGAAATAGTTGATCCAGCAGATGTCAAGCTGCTTAAAGGCTGTTCATCTAGGGGCAGAGGCCAGGAAGCAGAGACAGAGCTGCCTGGAGCAGTTTGGGCATGGGACGTTGACTGAGAGCTGCTGGCGCCACCTTTGACAAACTGGAGTAGATTAAACTTTGATCTGCTCTTCGGGCGTTTGTTAGGGAACAGACTGGAGCCCACTTCTTTCAACAGGGCAAAGTCCCAGTTATACGGGCCTCTGACATAGAAGACTGGACACCACCAGGTGAGAAGTGTCAGAAGGGCTGACCCCACTGATCATGGGCATTGGAATAAGCTCCACCTAAAGAAATAAACAAGAAACAGATTGTACACAAATCCCACTGAAAAAGCACCTTTGGAAGATAAAAAAAAACAAAAAAACACTGCCACCTTTAAATCCAGCAGTATCTTTCCAAAATATCAGGAAAATGATCAGCATGGATAACCTACAAATGTGAAGAAATAAACATTAATACATGTTTGCAGAGTCATTCATAAATACAAAATTGAATTAATAAACTCACCTTCTCCACCCTTGACCCATGACAAAAACACACAAATGCTGCAAAAACTCAAACCCCTATACACAATCTACAAATCCAGATATACATGCAGCTGGTAGTATGTCTATTATAAGCCTTTTTATAGGCCTTCACCAGTCCAATTTGAGCAATTGGCTAATTACATGAAATATAGTTCAGCTGGGAAACTAGTCTTTAAAAGATGATTTATGCTTGTTTTGTGAAGGCTCTGGCACCCTCTGCAGTTTAAACATTTTAAAGCAACAAAACATACACATGTATACATCCATCCACATACACCTTATACAAAATTGTATTTATTGTATTATGTCTAATTCTATTACTTTTATCAAAGTAATGTTGATATTAAAAGCATTAGGTTGCAATTAATCATTTTTGTTTCTCTATTATGTAAAAAAAAAAATGTTTTGCTCAGTATTTTCTTTTGCAAATATGTGGCATGGATTTTGAAAGAGTTATACTAAATTAGGTGGAA
>QVTF01025871.1:0-41199 GCA_003573665.1 Oxygymnocypris stewartii
CTCTTTAAATCAGCACTTTGGTTGAAATGACACCCTGGTGGCCTCAATAGCCTCTTCATTTTTCTTGTGAAACTCAGATTAATGATTTCCTTTTACTTAAGTCTCTCTCGTCTAGCAGATAGTCAGTCATATATCTTCTTAGGGTTATTAGACTAAATTCATCTTTTTCATTTTACTGTTGATGTTTGAAACTCAAGCATAAGTTTGAACTTGACACCCTGCCCAGTTTGTCTGGACCCATATGGCCATTCTACCTTCACCCACAAATAGTATCAACATGAATGAACCAGATGCCTATGAATATTTTTAATTCCTTGATTGGCTGACTCATCTATAAATATACATAGTACCGCAAACATGCATCATATTAGAATGAGATTATGCTAAACAAAGCAGGACAAGCAAAATATCTAGTCAACAGCCAATACAAACATCATGTTTTCATATAATTCAGATAATTAAGCATCCTAAAATTGCTAATATATGCAGAAATTTCGGCTATAAAATGCTTATATAATAATCCAATAGCCCTGGGACGTTCCACAGTTTGTAGTAATCTTTCTGCATGTTACATTGATAAACCAGTAAATGGTGACAGGTCGTTATGAGTGATTCATTAGCCAGGTTTCCATCCAAAGTTGCAAATTTAACTTGTGCGCAAAATTTGAAAATTGCATAAAACATTTGCAAATAAGCACCGTTTCCATCCAATGACTCAAAGAGAACAAAATAGTCAGTTCCTGATAAACGGCACTAAAAATCACAAAGAAAAGTAGGATAAGCTACTGAATATAATAATTTTCATATAAATTACTTGCGCCTCAGAGAGAGCAGATGAAACATGCATTTCCATCTCCCATTATTTGCATTAGCCCTTTTTCGTACAAGTCAAAAATCACAGTAAAAACTTTTTTGCGAATTAAGGGATTTTTATTCTACATTTGGCTTTTCCATCACTTAGTTCTCATGCCATACTTCAAAATGCGCATTAAAATAAGGTGATGGAAACATAGCTATTGAAATCATTCAATCAACTGATTCGTTCAAAACTCGAAATCATATAGGAAGGAAAGAAGAGGCTGTCTTTTTGAGTCTTTGAATCATTCACTCAATTGTCATTCGCAAAGATTGATTCATGTCCGAAACACAGCTACAGTGTTACTAGACGATGCGTAACAGTTCTGATGGGCTTCCTTTTAAACCATTTTCATTGGTCGAGCAAAAACATAAATAAAGTAAGTTACTGGCACCAAGTTACTCAATATTAACTCCTTGTTTTAACTTTATACAAAACAGTGGTAATTATCCAGCAATTTTCCAAAACAGTTTGTTCACATTCACAATTACTGGGACATTTTCTTTTTGGCTAAAATAGTTTTTAGGCTCTATCACATTAGAGCTATTGTTGTCAATAGTGTAACGATATAAGCACAGCTTTCTGTTACTGAACATGCTAAATATGAATGACCAATTAAAACCAATGTTTTTTTTATTCTCACATGAAATTCACAATCAAATGGATTCCAATTTAAATGACTGGATTTTGTCCAGTCGAACAGCGGTATTGAGTAGAATATCTATAGTTAATCTAATGATCTACACTTCTGGTACACCTGTGTGAACGTTTATTTCACATATCTACTAAAATCACCTTAGCACCAATTGGTAAGACATCATTTCAAAAATAGTTAAGAACAGTGAAGTTAGTTCTGAGAAAAGCTTTAGCATAATTTGTTTGCAGATGCTAGTTGGTTTGATATTCCATTATCTAACAATGATACTAAGACATTTTAGTGTCAGTCACATACTGTTTCATGGCTACTGCTGCTTCTGGTGTCCCTTAAGGAAGCCTTTAGTATGCCCAAGATATATTGAAATAAATATCTGTGCAGTTTCCACTGTCACTCGACATAAAACTAAGACAATAAACTGCTTAAACAGCCCAGGGAGAGTTTGGAAACCTCAGAAATGAGGTAAACAAAAGTCTGTGCACCAATTTAGCAGCACAATCTACCCAGCAGGTCTGGCCCTCTATTCCTGATTCCATTCAGTTGAAATTGTCTATGTAGTATATGTATATATATATATATATATATATATATATTAAAGAATTACATAAAGTACACGCAAAATCTAAAACATCAAGATAAGCCATTTTATGGTATTGAAATGAGTGTACATTACAAATGGGAGGTGAACTAATGAGTCAGCACATTAAAGTGATTGCTGGTGCACTGACTGAATGCTGAATGGTGCATATAAAAAATAACACTAAACGGTTTTAAATTATTAATGAACTGAATAAATATTCAGCACAGGAAGATCACATGGATGGAAACCAAATCAAAAAAAGCTTTCAACCATGTGATTTTGTACTGATCCACGCAGTTATCTCTGGTTTAATTGACGTGTTCTGATTACCCATGCTCCTCTGAGACAGATGTGGGTGTGTCACGGTGCTTAGGAGCTTGGGACACCTGCCACAAAAGGAGACCTTTTGTGATGCTGATCAGGACTGTTTGAAAGCCATTGATTTACACAATGCGCCATATTTCAAAGAGAATGTGCTCAAATTTCAACATGAACCTATTTTGAAACCTTTGTATTATGTTTACTTTAAATATCACATGCACTTTAATACACAACTCTTGTTGAATTTGCCAAATTGTGTGTCTGTTTTGTATGCAACTGCGGACAAGATTATAAATCTTGGGTATAGATTTATAATCTATAAAATAAAATGGGTAAATAACGTGCATATATTTCAATCTGTAATATTATCTTACATGATATACAATAAGTAATGAGTTTGAGTGAACAATAATGAGTTTTACACTTCAATAAAATTTAAAAGGGGCCAAATGTCAGTATCAAATGCTCCACTTAATGTTCTTGGTGACATCTTCACCTTTGACCTGAATGGGGAATGTATAATTCAGCAGGGGTGAATCTGAGAGGCAATGAAAGTGCACAGGGTTTGACGAAACCATTCCAGGACACATGCTGCTGGAGGTTGATTACTTCGGCCTTTGAGTGCACTTCCTATCATGTTATCAACACTGAGTACACTTACAGTAGACTTACAGTTTGTAGACAAAAGGTTCTAGAGTATATTGTTAGATACCCTGGCATTCAAAGTATGTTTTCCTCCCTATATTGTACATGATAGATAGATAGATATATAGATAGATAGATAGGCGCAATTTGCAATATAATTGCATATGAAAAAGCACTCACAGCAAATAAATGACTTGCCAAACAAATTACTTGGAAGAGTGAGATAAATCGGTTGTTTTCTTTCCAGGCCATACGGTGGACGGAAGCCATGTTCTCTGTTCATTCTGGTATCTCTCTGCTTAGTGACAGACACACTGTGAAATGAGGGCCCATTATGTCACAGAGCAAATGCTTATCCCCATTCCAAAATACTTACATTAAAACAGCATCTTTACGCCTTTCTAACTGATTTAATGGTATTTGATGACCTTTGAGGAGCCATTATATGAGCATGATGGGCAGATAAACTAATAATATGTGTATAGGGTGACCAGCCCCATAGTATACCCTAGGTATATTTGATAGGCACCAACAAGGCAAAGAAAGGTGCAATCTTAAGCCGAACCCACTTACATTCGAGATGTTTCTTTTTAGGTGCCATCACCTCGTGCGTGGTCGCTTTACACACCGCACGAGCCACTTCGGATCCCGTGAGGCTGTACTGCGCCGCGGCGATGCGGTCCGTCAAAGTCTGACCCGACATCTTCCTTCTCTCGCGGATCCAAACACCCTTATTCCCGTGTAAAGGGTTGTTCCAAAACGTCCACACGGATGAGGCCCTTTAAAATGGATTCTCGGGAACAATTTGCGATATTAATATGATGTAATTGTTATCAAGACCAATCATAGATGAAGTCTTTATCATGGATAATGAGCAACGGACATATTTAAGGCAACACTAGAACATCCAAAGAGACACTCTGTGTTCACTACAATAATAATATAAATTCCAGGTCAACGCCTGCGCCGTGTATTCGCCTCGTGGGGATGCGGGAGCATATACGAGATACGTAACGCGAGTATTTCAACCGCAAATAGTAATGTATAAAGAGTAAACGGTGAGTATTGAGGTTATAAAATAAAATGTTATAAAGTCTTAAAAGATATTCCCCGTTATTTGCGCGTTGTACTGGAAGATGATGTTACGTTGATGCTCGGCTCGACCACTCGTCCTTCTCTCCTCCTCCAGATCAAGAATTAATCTTCCTGACAAACCCCGCTGGATGTGCAGTCACCCAAACCTTCAAACGGCTTGCGTTGTTCTCCTCATCTCTAAAAAACGCTCGCTTTCCTTTTCCTTCACCCTGTGGCTATGTCCGGTTTCGGACAATTGCTGAACAGGGAGGATTAAACGCAGCGATAACGGGAAGCCGCGGTCCCTGCTGGACTCAATATTTATTTATTTGTGCTATCACTCCACCCCCACGCATGAGTCAGGTCACACGTCATTAAAAACCAAGATTGCGTATTACTATCTGCGCCCTTTTATTGCTATGGTGGGGAATTTTGATTCATCTTGACTTAGAGCCTTGAATTTTTTCAGTCAGTTCACCCAAAAGATCCATTCCCGGATTAGTTCAGTCAGTGGCTACAAATATTATGAATTTCCTTATCAAGTTTGATATCTGCTTGGTGAGACGGCTATATAAAACTACAAAATATCATGAATAAATATATATTATTTTTTTATAAAGTACTTACATTATTTTAATGGTGCATTGTTGTACGGTCTCATTTTACACTTACAAAATTCACCACTCCCTGGAAATAGGAGCAAATTGTCGTTTTCGTTTGTTCAGTTCACACACAACCATTTCAGTTCATTCCGTTCGTTCACAAACGAAATGTTCCATTCAGACTTGAACACCGACTGGATTAGCCGAATTCGTTCAGTCTAATCGCTGGGAAAAAGTCAATTAATCGTTCTAGGTGAGTAGTTCACAAATTAGCCTGGCACATTACAATTGCTTAACGTCTGTAAGGTAAATTCTGTAAGGTTTATTTCATCACATCTGTGCAATTAGATCACAGTTTGAAGAAGAAAAACAGCTGTGGCGCATGTGAAACATTTCTGTTTTATTTCCTCTCTCCCACTTAAGCAACTATATAATTTCATTATGTCTTTGAACATTTCAAAGCAACAGGACTTTTAACTGTCCACGTATGTGTATTTTTTCTTTCTTACACAAAAGGTTTTTGGTGACACCATTGAAAATTAATCCAAAAGGAAATAAACATCAGTGCAAGTTTGATTAGTTATGGACATGAAGTCAGCTACAAGCCTTTCTCAGGATGAGGGAGTTCAAAAATGTTTTAAATTTACTAAATTTATTAGTCACCACAATATGGAATGGCACAGTATCATCATACTATCCTATAGGCTCAAACAAATGAAGAAATAATCACAACGGGACATATTTACAAGTAAAATGCTTTAAATTAAATAGTATAGCTTTTGGGGAATAATACATTAATTATAAAAGCAAAAAATGTACAAACTTATTTTTTGTTCGTTTGTTCTCTTCCATTTTTAAAAGGTGAGGTCAGGTGTTAGTGTTTTTTCCATAGCTCAATAGTTTTCACTTTTATGTTCATGTCAGGTCACGTTTTGATGAGTCCCTCAAGAAAGTCCTTCTCAACCATTTCCTCAATTTTCTGTCTGGCCCGGCTCCAGAAGACTTTCTGGCTCTCCAGCTTTCCATCCTTGCCAGGGAATGGGCCATCTCTGGGAGTAGGGCTGTGATATGGCCCTGAGCGGCTGTTACCTTTACTGCTGAAGACCTGACTGAGAAGGTTGAAGAAAGGGAGGAGCTGCTCCATGCTGCGGATCACGTAAAGGGTGAGCAGGAGCTGTCCGGGCTCCCAGGACAGAGTGTGTGTGGAGCAGTCTTCCTCTGGATTTTTCTACAGTTAATGGAGGTATTCTCATGAGAGTAATGTACATCCTAGGCTTAAAAGCATTACCAAATCTACTGAATAATCTATAGGCCCTATGCTAATGATGTGGAATGAATCTTTATTACAATAATAAGGCTCTAATAGGACAGATTTCCATCGTAAAATGTAGGTCAAATATTATATGGCAGTATTACCTTGGCCCTTTTCCTCAGCAGCTTGGCCAGTCTGACAACATAGGGCTTAAACTCTCTCTGATGGGTCCCCTGCCTGCGGACCTCCAGACCAGAGTCATCCGAGGCTTCAGGAACGAAAGCCCAGCGATACCTTTGGTATAGAGTATTATTATGTCTTTCACATGAAATATGCTCTATATTTGTAATAGCTTTTATCCATGAACAAAAAAACAGAGAGTGTTCAAACAGTCTAAACTGAGTTTTTTTTTTAAAGCAGTCTTGAGAATCTACTTGAACTGACTGAACAGCACATGTGAGCTTAGTGTAAACAAAAGAAACAGCTATTCCATTACCTTTCAACAAGAAATATTTCTGCCTTGTACTAAAATACATTTCAAACATTCAATGTGTAAAAACGTGTAAGGACACCCACATCTGAAACTGAGGCAGACTCTCAGAGGGCAGAGCGAGGGCCAGGTCCAGCAGCTTGCAGGCAGACAGGTAGAGGTTAAGCCAGCGCTGGCTGTTGTAGGAGGTAGAGAAGCCGTTGCCCCCCGAGTATGTCGTCTCAAGCCCTGCAACCGAGGGACCTGAGATCCTGGAGAGACGCCAGAAACCACATCAGAATTCAACACACAGAATCACCCATAATGTCTTGAACAGGATTCTACTTCTCAAACAAAAATGATAAAACAGAATAAAAAATGTTAACGATTGCTACAGATTTAAATAATGAGTACCTGGTGATGTCTTCATCTGCAGTAAGTTCCTGTTCCATGAGTAAGAAAACCTGAACCTGAAGGAAGAAACAAGCAAGCCTACTGAATTGTGCTAAAAGAATGAGACAAAAAAAGTCCACCAAACTCTTTAGATTGGCCCCTGGGAACATTGTTATTTCAGTATCAGAGCTTACAGCTTGCTTGTGATTAGATGTAATATGTAAGTGTGCAAGGTGTGTCACATCCTCACCAGCTCAGTGATCATAGTGGGCCAGAGTGAGGTCAGGTGCTGGGGGGACATACGCAGTAGCAGCACTCTGAAGAAGAGGAAGACCTGAGCATGGAGGATGGGCACTTGAGGGAGTCGTAAGCTCTCCACAAGACGCTCTGAAATCACATCAATATGTTATTTACAGCTTATTTTTATGCTTTGACAGGTTACTAGTGCAATTGTAGGGTCTTCACACATCAAAACTTTGACAGGTAGAAATGAATAAGATACATTTTGAACAGGGGTGTCCAATCCTTCTCCTGGAGGTCCACTACCCTGCAGAGTTTAGGTCCAATTTAAAATAAACACACCTGAACCAAGGTCTTCAGCATTACTAGGCCTGTGTCCGAAACTGCTGCCTATACACTTATAGTTCAGTAATTATAGGGGCAGCCAATTGTAGTAGTGTCCAAAACCATAGTGGACATTAACAAATGCACTTATTCAATCCCACAATGCACTGCAATAATAAGTGTACAACCAATGTGCACTCAACCTCCGCTTGAGAATACCTATACACTATAAGCGTCATGCTAAATTAATTCCCATATCTCATCAGAGGATGCCGCAGCACTTTTAGTGAACAAAGTGCTCAAAGTATCTAGGGATACAGCCCTAGAGTTTTACAGGCAAGTCTGTATGATATCGACCCTTGATTTTGAAGTTAGTTTGAAGTCAAGTGAAAAAAATTGCATATTAGTTTTCCCGAAAGCACATATCTCACCATCCCCATTGAAATCAATGGATGTGTGTACCTTGGATGTCTGGCAAGTACTTCTGGTACTGGTCAACCTCGCTGCTGTAGATGGTGAAGGCCAGTCGTTTGAGTAGCATGGCTCTCTGCTCAAGCTCTGCATCTCGATTGGTGAAAAGACTCAGAGAGCTGCTCTGAGCCACGACAACTCGGGCTGCACATATACAAAATGTTAACAAGTTCCTCTCAACGCTCATAAACACATCAGCTCGATGATGGCGATAAAGAGATAAAATGGCCACAGCTGGATAGCCCCATTTAGTAGAAAGGGAATACTCACTCATCAGGTCTCTGAAAGTGGTTTTGTCATGAGTCATCAGGTGGTCTATGATTGCTCTCCAGCTGAAAAAGAGAGATGTGGTCAGCTAGAGGTCACATTGCCCTGTGAGTGGCAGTAAAACCACAGCGACACGAAGAAAGGACATGTTGTGCAGTACAGTACTCACTGGCTGACGCAAGAAGAGTCCATCTGGAAAAATGTATGATCCATAAACAGGTCAAAGGCTTCTTTCTTCCAAGCTCTCCGGGTGTACTGATAACCACTGAGGCTGCTCAACAGCTGGATACATGCACGATAACTGGGGGCATTGTGAGCACTGTCGGAAAAGAGGACAGAGCAAAATTATCTTTATCCCTATAATATATTTGAATTACAAGATCCAAGACACAGAAGCAGCTTCTGCAACTTTGTGTCCAATTAACTGCTAATTCCTCATCCTGTGTCTACAAGTTTTGGATTTTGAAGACTAAATACCTATGGTTGCGCAGATAGGGCACAACATAATGCATAAGATTGACCAGCAGAGGAATCACTCTCTCCTTCTCATCACTGTAGAAGACCATATCTAATAGATGAGCCAAGACCTGCAAAGACACCCATGCATACATGAGCATATTAATGCAATCCACAGAAAGCCAAATTAACACAACAAAGCAAGAATACAAGACAAGTAGGGCAGGGCAGGGAAGAGCACATCCTCTGGTGACCTGTCAATGTTCCTGGTGTGCTTGATACCAATGCAACAATCCAGTTTCCCAACAAATGTTATCTGCTGCACTGACTGTGGTAGAATTGGCTTTGACTTGTTTAAAATAAGTCAATAAGCGTGGATTTAACATTCTGTGTTTACCTCAGCCAGCAATGTGAGGGCATGAACGCTGTACACGGATGGAGTGAAGCTGGAGGCCTCCATCACTGTGAGCATTAGATCTGAAATGCACATACTAGTTAGTGAGAGACTCGCCATACACTCATGCAGATGTGCATGTTAACCTGGGTCAACGTACATGGGATATGCCTTACATAAACACTGATACACAGTCACTGACCTTCTACATCAGACTCCAGACTGGCCCCGTCCACCGTGATCTGAGGGGAGGGTTTGACCTCCAGGTTTCGCCTCAACCATGTGGTCTGTTCTAAGGATGAGCCTGCAATCGTGCCAATGGCCTCTACGATCTTATGGGTGACATCCTGTGGAATCATGGTTTTATAATTGAATGTGAAAAAAAGCGTGTGTAAGAGAAACAGTTGACACAAAGACAAAACATGTAAACAATAAATAAATAAAAACATTGTAATTTTAATGGAAGCAAGGGTGGAGAGTGAGTGAAATGTCACCTGTAGTTCTCGCTGGTCCTTCTTGCTCTCTAGGGTGGGATTCTTTAGAATAAACTCATTCAATACACTAAAGAAAACATTACAATTAATTTCTAATACTTACTGTAATCATATATGTATCTATTTACTGTTTCTTTTTTTAACATCAGCAGCAAATGCTATTTTTATGGCAAACTTAGAGTGTAGAAATGTATAAACAATAAATACAATAAAGCTTCAATAAATAAAGAAAATTATATACGAAAATTTAACAATATTTTATAACAACAATGTAACAGATACAGCAATTATATAAGTTATTTCTATTCGATAGAATTTTCCCAAGATAAATATTTGTAAATATGTCCATTAATGAGGTTTCGGAATAAAATGTTGCTTCATATTATTTTAAAAGGACATTACAATAACAAGTGTTTTATATTTAATGAAGTCTTTAAAATCACATTCTGGTCATTTGTGATCTTTCAATAAATATGTGTAAGCCTAAAGTGACCAAATCAACATATGGTATATGTATGTCTATTTTCAAAATGACACCACGGAGTAAACTTTACATTTATAACATGATTTACTTCATATCATTTGTTATTAAACACATTTATTCTATTTTATTTGCCACCATTTATAAGTAAAACCACTAAATGAATGTACTTTCAAAATTAAAGTATGGCTGTGCTAGTAAGAAAGCACTTACCCTAGTATAAGAAACTGTCCTGGAGCAGGCAGACTGAGCTGGACAGAGTCCTTTAGCAATGCCAAGAGTGATGGCCAGCTATCAACCAGACTAGACACTGGAATCCTAAAGTAGACAAGGAAAGAGCAGTGAGACTGTCAGAGTAATTTAAACAATACTTTTTACATATAGTGATATTAGTATAGATCACTTGCCTCTGCACATAGGCATAGAAAAACTGAAGCATGCACACTTCCAGGGAAAGATGCTTCTGTAAAATGAGAAAAGGTGAAGGTGAGTTTTAATTCCACCTGTAAAACCAACAGCAGTAACTGACAGTGACTTGAGAGGAATTACGTGAGTAGTCGGGGTGTATCTGTTACTGTACCTTCTCTTTGGCGATGGCTGGGGGCTGCTTTAGGACTTCCTTCACTGTCTGTATCACTGTCTCAGTTCGCATGGCACTTACTGAACGAACAAGTTCCACAAGGAGAAGCTGTTCCTCACTAGCTATAGGAATTACCTAAAACACAGGCACACAGATGTAATCTGTTTGATTTGTAGTGTCAAGGTACAAAACGAATCACTGACTTCTGGTGTATCTCCTACCTTGTTCCTGGATGAAGTTTTAGCCTGCTTCCTTTCATTCCACACGTAGGCAATAGCGGCCATGAAGTGAGCCCCGTGATTCATTGAGATTGGACCCAGCAGCTCTAGAATTTGCTGCCTAAGATTCTGTGAACAGCCCATGAAAACAATTCTAGTTAGAACAGCACATAAGGCTACAAGAAGCATTAAAGCACAGTCATCACATGTCTCAAGACACAAGTCCAGTCTCCTCATGGTACCTTTGTGGATCCTAGGTTGATATTGGAGGTGGAGTAGGCAGAAGCTGCAGCTGGTCTGTCAGAACTATCAGCCAGATAGAGAACGCCCGACAGCAGGGTTACAGAGGACATAATTGTGTGCAAGATGGAAAGAATCCCCGCACGGGCCTCCGCAAGGTGCTTCTGATCTACATTTGCCTGCAGCTGAGGAATACGTGCAGGTAAAATTTAAGAAAAACTCTAATTCAAAACCCACACCTAAACAGTAAGCACTAATTAATACTGAAAAAAATCATGCACTCATTATTATATTTACACACACATACATACAGTATATAAAAGTATCATTCACTTATTTTAATCCACTACATTCAGCATTTAGGAGCCTTGAAACACAAACATGGCTAACTAGCTCCCTCACCTGGTGATATTGTGATGTTGGGTCCAACAAACAATAATGAATTATGGCCGTCATTCCTTCTAGTACTGTCAAAATCAGGTCAGGAGGGATACACAGTGCCATCCACTGGGGCCTAAAAATACACACAGCATACACACAAATACACACTGGATTCCTCTTCATAAAGTATTACTTAAAAAGTGCATAGTATTTAATTAATACTCCCTAAAGTGCCTTTTTAAGCCTGCCATGACATTGAGGAACTGATGCCATGACTGATGGTGAACAGTGCACTCTTGTGGATGTAAAATACTACCACATGACTTCAAGCCAAAATAAACAATTAGTTTGTGATTATACTCTTTATTGACAGTTTAAAGACTTAAATAATAACATCCTTTGCAATATGACTGTTTCTCTGCTACATAACTGAAGTGGACATGTACCTGGTGTCCGTGAGGCCCGTCTCATAGCGGTATTGCTGGATAAGGTTGTCGAGGTTTTTGCACAGCTGAAGTGTAACAGATGCAACTACTTGCCGAAGGACTTTTCCCATGTATGGCAGAGAGGCTGTAATAAGGCCAATCCACTGTGGGTGCATCTTGCAAGCATGATGCTGATGCAGGGCTCGGATCACAGCACATAGAAACATGCCCTGAGCTGTGATGGGTTGCCCATGCAGGTATTGCAGGGAAGTCATAGGTTGTTGCGGGTTGACATGCTCTACCTCGCCTCCAATCAGCTCAAACCCAGCCCCGGGGCCATTAGGTCCTCCACTGGACCCAGTCGACCCCAGACCTCCCTCACCACCCTCTTCCACTGGGATCATCACACGGTGCTCCAACACCACCAGGCTCTGCAGCAGACGCAGGAGTTGTGACTGTATGGCGCTGCAGTTGTCCAACTGGTCCTCTGACAGATTAATGACGCTGTCTTCTGAAAGGCCCTCCTCAACCGCAGCCACGTTGGTGCCACGGACGCGGTGGTCATGCCACTTTTGTACACTAAAGATGGTGGAAAGCAAACAGTGTAACACTACCTTCTGCACCTTGCATTTGGACAGTACGTCACAAATAAAGCTTGCAAAGCCCTTGGCTGAGCCCCCAGTGACTTTGACGAGCTCACTGAATAGCAAAGTTAACACCTCAACGCTGGTAAGTTGCATGGCGTGGTTGCCTGCCAGGTCCTGTGATGTGGCGGCCACATGGGATGAGTAATAGCTGCGCATAAAATAGAGGCAAAGGGAGATGATGATCTCCAGGAACATGGCACTTCGGAAGGAGTGGGAGTGCGAGTCCTGCGGGATGGGGCAGTAGAAGTCTTTGCCCATGACAGAGACGCGATGGCGTGCTAGCAGGTTCTGCAGTAGAGAGAGCTGTGGTGTGTATGTGTTGTTTATGCTGGTGGTTGAGATTGCACTCACAAATCCTGATGGTGAAGCACGTAGCATGGCTGCAATGGCAGAGAGCGCATGCAGAGTCCGAGAGGAGTCATAAAGCTGAAGGTACAGCAGCACATGCTGGTATAGGGGATGGATGTTAAAACGAGGTGGTGACCCAGAGGTGCGAGATCCTCCCGCCCCACCAGCAGCCCCACCACTGGGTGAGCCTATGTCACTCTCAATCTCTGAAACGTCGCCTTCCCCACAGCTGTACCAGTTTTCCAGATCAAGACTGTCACCGAAGAAGATGCTGGGTGGCCGGCTCTTCTCGGCCTGGTTGGTCTTGCGTCTCTCATAATTTTTCCTCTTGACCTTTTTTATTTTGGGCTTGGCTCCAGGGGATTTGTCAACCAGACGCTCCATAATCTTGCCCTTTAGGCTGAGCTGGGTGCTGCTGTGGCAGCGCTTGCGGTGGGGGTCATCAACCTGGAGACTCTGCTCGGTGGCAGCACTGCCACCACCATCGGGCAGCGTAATAATTGAAGGAGAGGAGCTATGGCGAGCAATGCCTTCCCGATGTTCCTCTTCCACTGAAGCATCGACTGAAGCCACAGCCAGGAACTCCAAGGTTCCCCCTGCAACCAGTTCTGGGAGAGTTCTAGGTTGTGTGTTGGAGAAGGGGGCATGTGTGATGCATGGGCCATTGGACATATCGGTGGATGAGTTGGAACTGTCAGAGTCTGTCTGAGGCCAGCCATCAGTAGATGGTGTCTCAGAGGACTCTTTGTCCACCATTTGCACCACCCTGTCCACTATATCAAAAAGCACAGCAGACACCGCTTTGTGCAAGGACTCTTCCTCTAATGAAACAGATTGAAAAAGTACAGGATCAGATATATTGATGGTGCTACCACCTCCCTCCAGTTCATCAAAGCTGCCATTGTCAACAGTGGATGACTGAGAGCCACTCGAATCTGAGCTCTGAGGCTCCCCCTGCTGATCAGGAGGTTGATATTCGCCACAGAGCTGAAGGTTCTCACTGCTGAGGCTCAAGAGAGAAAGACTGTTACTTAAAGGGTTAACTGTAAGACTAAAGGGTTCCATATCATCCAATGGGAGGCATCTGTTACATGCTTGGACACTCATGCGGCCATCCCCTGATATCTGGTTATAATCTGCAGAGGAGACAAATGCATGTTTGTTAGAATTAACTTGTTTTGTTAAACAAAGAAAATCGAGATGCTAAATCTATTTAAATTGCTAGAAAACCACTCTTACTTTCAGTACAGCCCATATCCCTCATGTAAATAGGTTCAGAGGACTCTTGTTCCGGTGGGTTGGGAAAGACCTGGGTCCAGTGACGCTGTGCTTGAACCCTTTGTATGGATACACGGTGGGTTTTAGGGTGAAGCAGCAAAAGCAGTAGAGGTTCAAGAACACGAGCTATGTCATGTCTCTGCAAAACCTGGTTCAGCCACGCCCTGCCAACTGGACTTGCAGAGCCATCCCAATAACTGAGGCTGTCTAACATGATAAACAGAGACCTACAAGAGGAAGAGAATGGTGAGGTGACTGAAAATTAGTTTTTGTATATTTAGACTTCTTCTACCATAGAATTGCTTTTACCTGTCAAAGGTCCGATTGAAAGGGGAGGACTTGGTGATATTCAAGTCTCTGGTTAGGTGCCAAAGAACTGAGAATTTGACATGAGCCTCCAGACGTATTCTCTAAAATAAAATTTGGTAATAGATGTGAAAAAAATTCTGTGCATGTATAGTTGTGCAACTCTATGGCAATTTTTTTGTGGGGTATCTATGGGGTGCGTATGACTGACCCTGTCCCGGTGCATGAGCTGCTGGCTAATGACATCTTCACAAATGCTGGGTGAGGGAGCCAAATTATGAAGCTGGTAAAAGATTTCCACACTGCGCTTGTGATGCTGGGGGGTATCCTCTCCCAACTGATCCCATAAAGTAAGAGCTACACTCTACAAGACAGAAGTGAAAACGTGATCAAGACAGAAGAAGAGACTACAAAAGAATGCAAATGAGTAAGGAAATAATGCACACCTTGAAGAAATTGGTTTTCTCTGCAATGCACTTCAAGATACCCGATGTGAGTGGCGGTCGAATCACCACTGAAACACGCCCCTGGCTCGGACTCATTGGCTGGCCTGAGTCTGGACTTGCCACACGCTCAGCTGTTACCATAGCTGCAGACTGTGTGAGCCCGACAAGGTCCATTACAAGCGAGATAGCCACCGCTTGAATACTGAAATCAGCTGCTGAACAGCACGCATCCATCAGGGTCTGAAGCCACAACGCTGGCTGAACACTCTCACCTGTCGGGCAAGCATTGGCACAAAACAAATATGCAACATAAAAGGATTTTGAGATTGAAACAAACCCTGTATTTATATAAATTATACTATTAACTGCCCCATAATCCCTTTGCATTTAATAAAGGTATAATCCATGAGAAAAAAAACATAGATTTAAAAATTTTGATATTCGCAAAAAAAATTAAAATTGCATAAGGAATGTATAACGTTACTGAAGTGATAACCAACAATTTTTTCCTGAATTATGTTTCAGGGAGGCAGTCAAGCAAAACAATGTCCTGGTCACACCTTGGTAAATAATTAAAGTTAATAAATAGCAATAGAAAGTCATTTTTACCTGCCTGCTCCTCTCTAGTGGGTGATGACTTTAGGTTTCCCTCAGCAATATAGACTGGAAAACTAGAGCACTCCAGGAAGAGCTGGCAGGCAGCAGTGAATGCAGCCAGACACTCCATCTGCTCAGAAGACATCTGCTCTTCAAACCCACTTGTGCGGTTTTTATCAGCCACCACAGTTAGAGTGTCCATTTCTGCACTGCAGCTATTTCCTGCCTCTGTCTGACCACCTGGGGTAATGTAAAGCCTCACTAAGCAAGAAAGAAACTGCTGGAAATGCTCAAGGCAGCACTGCATCACTGGCTTGTCTTGGGGCTTGATGTGGGCTGAACTACTGAGCCCAGATTTGGGTTGGATAGATACATCTTCAGGGCTGGATGCATCATCTTTGGGATGTTGCATGTTATCAGGTTGCTCCCCACGTTCTGCCTGGTACTGGATGAAGTCAGTAAATCCACTTTCTGACAACCGGCTGCTAGAAGCATTCTCGCCATCAAATACATCAGTGCTGCCAGAGACTTCAAGGTTGACTGGTAGAGTCTGAAAAAGACAAGGAATGTAAAGTTTGTATTCATTACTCTCCAGCAAGACACCACAGTGCAAAACCTTAACAGTTTCACAGTCAAGGTAGTTTAAGTAAAATGAAACATATTGGATTCATTTCTGTATTTTTAGGTGTGGTACTTTTAGGTAGCTTGAAGACAACTTTATCCTTCACTGTTTACATTTACATTTAGTCATTTTGCAGACTTTGCAAATGTTTTGTCCTTTTTCATGCAGTAGTGGCAGTGGACAGTACTGTAGCGAATGACTGGAGATCATGGGGTGGAGAGTTGGAAACGGGATTGGCAAAGGACCACGAGTTTGGACTCGAACTCGGGTCACCAGAGGTGCAGTTGCACAATATGTTTTTTTTTTTTAATATAGCCTTTCCATATTTTGTATTATGGTGAGCTCCGTGCAGTGTTTTTTCACAAGTATCCATCTTGTGTACACATTTGAATAAGTAAGACTTAAAGGGATAATCCACCCCAACATTTTTATTTTGTCATTAATTGCTTCCCATGTCGTTCGAAACCCATAAAAGCTTCATTCGTCTTCGGAAAACATTGCAATGTCAAGGTCCATAAAAGTATGAAAAGCATCGTCAAAATAGTCCATCTGCCATCAGTGGTTCAATCTGATTGTAATGAAGCAACGAGAACACTTTTTCTGCGCAAAGTAAACAAAACAGCAACTTTATTTAACAATTAGTTTCCTCTGGTTCAGCCTAGTGCCATTTTCGAGAATATCCACTGGATGCAAGCAGCGTATGCTCTTTTGTGTCAGCCACGCCACACGGATGTGCCGTTTTCATTCAATTCAAAGCGTAAACAAACGTAGAAGAGGTATCCTTGCGGTCGGCGGACACACAAGAGACACAAGCAGCTGCTTGCGTCCAGCGGATATTCTCCAAATGGGACAGTCACAAGCCTCCTTGTTTTTATCCAAAATATCTTAAATTGTGTTCCGAAGACGAATAAAGCTTTTACGGGTTTGGAATGACATGGGGGTAAGTGATTAACAACAAAATTTTCCTTTTAGGGTGGAGAATCCCTTTAAAGCAGTTTTGCAAATTCCTATTTGCATCGTGTCAAAAATATTATGTTATTATATACTCATAGAGACCACATATACGGCTACAACGATTTCTATGCTTGTCAAATCAGAGGCAATTTCTTTCCCCAGAACACATCTCTTGGAGTCCTACACTTTTTTTTTTTTTTTTTACATGATGACCCTTCCCATCACACTGTGGGCTGGCTATAAAACATTCAGACCAAAGTGGTTCCAATCACAAAACTGTGTAGTAGCACATCAGAGCCAGACTCAGGTGGCAAGCAGTGCACTGCATGAGCCCCAGAGGAGGAAAAGGCGAGAGCTTGAGAGGTTGAAGGCCATTTTCACCTGAGTGGAAATGACAGACTCTTGGGCCTCAGAGGCTAGACTTGGCTCCCACTAGAGAGGGGAACTCAGCTGTGCATGAACGTCTCATCCCTATTGCCTTGCTTTCTCTCCCTGCATGCTGGCACCATCCAGGGAGTCTGGCATCATTTCGATAAAGCTTCACTTAAGATGAAGACACATAGTCCTAGTAAGGTAGTAAACAGGTCATAGCGCGCACACACACCCTAACAAACTTATGCCATGAGGGAGGACCATCCTGTCTATTGGCCCCATAGCAGGGAGTCAGTGGAAGACACACACCATCAGGCAAACGGATGGTTGTTTCCAGGCCAGTGCTTGTATAGCAAACAGGCCATATTGGCTTGTCTTTAACAGACTAATGCTGTAGAGACCGTTTTCAAAGACTTAATGAAACAATTAGATGAAAAAAACTATTAGAGACATTCTAAGTTGACAGAGTACTGTTGATATTGGCAGTTAGATAAAGTACTGAGTGATGTACAAAGTCAGAGAAGAAAAGAATACATTTCAGCACTGAACTCTGAACATTTAAGTCAAGCTACGGTTTAATCTACACTACATATTCCCAGTGAGGAAAGCCTAAACAAATTGTACATCAAGCACATGGCAGAGATGAGAGTGAAAGTTTTATGTTTCAGTCTAGCATCACACTCTGGCTGTGCACTGGTGCCAATGTATTTCCCTAGTTGGGTTTGAATAAAAGCTTCTCATAGCAACACAAATTCTAATTAGATTATATTACTTTTGATTTATTTATTTAGTTACGAAGGGAAGCGTAAATAGCTGACATTTAAATGTAAAAAAATACTAATAAATAAATCTGAACATTCATTGCTAATCAAACGTTCACTGAAATCTCACAATAAAAGTTTATAGAAATGAAGTAATATAAAAAATTTAAATGAGGTCCATCTTCCAGTTACTTGCAGGTTTGAGATACTATTTAAAATATACATCACAGCAACTGCATTTACAAAGCAACTTTGTTTTTCATTACGTTATAAGATTGTTTTATTTATTTTATTTTATTTCAGTTTAGTTTAGATTAGTTTAGTATTTTTCAGGCCTAGAAATCACAGTTTTACAGTATTTCCATAAAATTCTCATATATATTTATAGGTTTTCCATAACCATAGGAACCCTGATCATTACTGTATACAGATTTATTACAATTATTTTCAAGATAGCACGAAAAATATTCTAGATGATGATTAAATATTTTAGAGCTGCTAGAAACTAGAAAAGCTTTTCCCCTTTCCAGGTTTGTCCCTAGTTTTTCAATGACTGTGTAAATGACCCTGCATATAGTATGCTTTTATAATGATAAAAATGATATTTATAATATCAATGTAACATCAATCAATATCATATAATATCAATTAATATATGATAAATATGTATTTTATACAGAAAGTCAGTCATATATGTGAATTGGCTTGGGGTATATATTTACTGAACATGTTTTAATAATTTGATTGTCTGCTCTCACCCCTTTCTCATCTTTGTCTCTAGCGGAAGAGATAGTTGCGGCAGATGATGGACCAGAGGGCAGTGCAAGGGGGGACACCAGAGGGGGCTGGACTTTGCTGAGGATCTTCGAGCAGAGACACAGACAGTGGGTGAGTTCTCTGAGGGCCAGGGCCTGAAGGTGTGTGGTAAGAGCAGAAACCATCCGAAGCAGCAACTGAGGTAGGTGCTCTGTCTGGATCTCAATGTACGTCTCCTAGACAGACAAAAATACAGGAGTGAGGTTCAGTTCTTCATTAATATTAGGGCAGCTGGATGCCCATTCCTGCATTATAGTCTGTAATACACATTACGAGTGAGGGTTAACAAAACTGAAAATGCAAGTAAGAACAATTTAATGAATGGAGTAAAAAGGAGTAACAAGCTTTTTAAATTGGTGAGCACATGCAAGTTTTGGTTCTACCTTCCGCAGCATCCATAGATAAACATGAGCAATGCTTTTGAGGTAATCATATATAATACAATTTTAGATATAACATAATATAACAGCACAGAGACATCATCATTTTTGTATCACCCTTTTCAAGCTTATCTGTTTTCATGGTATTTCAGATCAGAGTATGTGAGTGGTGTAAAGCTGAATTGGTGTTTATTTTTGTCAAGAGTGAGATGCAGGATGTTTTATATTTGTTTAAGTAAGCAGGGAGAAGGAAATGGAAAACCTGAAGTGATTACAGGCACTTTAATATGGATGCTTCTGAGAAGGTAGCCAAACTATTAGAGTGAAGTGAAGGTGAGGTAAGGAGGCAAGTAAGAGCAGTACCGTACCTGGCAGATAACCCTCATGCTTCTAGTAGGCTTTGAGAGAAGAAAAACAGAGCAGAGATTTTCAGACAGACAGAAGCGAGCAGAGCAGAGGCTAGAAAACGCACTTCAGAAACCCTGGTCAGTCACAACCAGCGTTAGAGAAACTAAGACCAAGATGATCTCTGAAACTTTCACAAGGACATCAACACACATAAACATTTGTACACGTAAAAGATATCTAAGCTATGAGGCTAAGACAATACAAGTGTCACTAAAATATAGTTTAGTTGCCTATATCTAACACAAAGAAACATGAATGGAGATTAGACCATCTAAATATCAGCATGTTTACATGGATTACTGATCCTAGCTATCAAAAAGTCACTTTTTTAAAGTAGAAAATGGATAACGGTAATAATAAAGTAGTAATCTAAACATTTCAATTGCTAAATTATTATTTAAAAAAAGTGTAAAGTGTAAAGTTTACCAACCAAAGATACAATGTCCAACAAGAAGTCCACGAGCTCACAGAACTCAACCAATGAGCGTGCTGACGTCTCAGAGCTCATAGTCTTTCCAGAGTTATGACTGCTCTGAGTCCACCTACAAAAAGAGAAAGAGGTTAAGAAAGAAATGGAACAAAAATACATTATATTTTTCTCCCTTTATTCCACACACACCTGCAGCACTCCTCAAACCAGCATGCAATATAATCCCACATGTAGTAGGGCTCAAAGGAGTTAAACAAAAGGTTGGCGGTTTTAATGAGCTCTGCCGTTTTCTTGTTCTCTCTGAGTTTGCTGAAAAACAACACCACAAAAGATTAATTTACACTGAAAATATAGCAATACAACTGTATAATTGTAAAAACTATTAGTGAGATAAAAGCAGTGCAGACCTGCTAAGCTGAGTTTGGTCTTTGCTGAAAGGGTTTTGGTTCTGAAGGTCCAACTCGGCGCGGCACTGAGTGTGCAGGGTGCGAAACACTTCGATCAGAACATCCTCTAAGATTGCTGGGCCTAAATAAAATAGACAAAAATGCATCAAGGCTATTGAAAGCACTCTTTCTGTGAGCATTTGTCTACCCTAGACATCATGTAGTAATGGCTGTACCCAGCTCAGGCTTGTCGAGAAGGCTGATGAGAATGCGAAACGGCTTTAAGTCGTGCATCAGGATGCTCTCCTCCTCCCCTCCTCTAGCCTTCCCCTGCAAGATCTCCACCATGGCCTATAAACACACAGATAGACAAATTTAGGCATGCACTGACAATAAAATCCGACAACAATAATAAACAATAAAAATGTACAGTAGATAAACAAAACTTTGCTAAAGATTAATTTTGACAGTGTTAGTAAGTAAATTATTATATTTCTTAAAGTTGAAATCAAACAGAAGTAGCTATATATAAATGAAATATTTACATGGATAAATCATTCACAATCTACAGTGGTACACTAGTATCTTCAACGGCTAATGACATGAATGGAATGACATGACTAAACAGAACAAACTGAGACAGACTAAATCCAGAAGAACTGCGGCAACATCTCCAAGATGCTGAAAGAAATCTACCTGCAAAGCTACCTGAAAAAACTATGCGCATGTGCAGCATCCTCATTTTACAGCATTTTTACACAAGTGCTCATGGGTGTATTCACACCCATCTTGTTTGGTTCGATTGAATCGAACGCAAGTTTGCTTCCCCCTTTGGTGCGGATCTTTAGGGCAGGTGTGAATACAGCAATCGCACTCGGGTGAGGACCAAACCACCGTAACGAGACCCAGCTGAAGAGGTGGTCTCGGTCCAGTTCCAACCAACTCTGGTACGGTTAAGTGGATGAAACAATGAATGGATGACCTTAGCACACGTGTTATTTTGTTTACAATTTCTAGTTCACTTGCAAAATACCAGTGTGAAAGCGAACCGCACTAAACATTGTATTTGGTCCGGACCAAAGCAAGTGAACTAGTGAACTTTCCTGGTGTGAATACACCCTAAAACCTTTAACAGTACTGGAGCTTTGCAGGTAGGTTTCTCGAAGCATCTTGGAGACGATGCCACAGTTCTTCTGGATTTAGTCGGTCTCAGTTAGTTCTGTTTGTTCACGTCTTTCCAAACAGACTGGATGATGATGAGATCAGATCTCTGTGTGGAGCTGTCTGGCTGTTGTCAGATGTCTTATGCAAACACAAATCTCACTGGATTTGTACAAATGAATGGCAAAATTTATGTTTGGAAATGTAAACTGATATTTCCTACTGACACTATAGCAAAAGATAGACATAACCGACATTTTTAGCTGATGAAAATACTAGTGTTCTAATAATTTTTCCTACCACTGTATAAAAAAATAAACAACAAAATAGGGTGACTTTTCATTTCATACGAAATATAAAAATTTACTTCAAGTGAGCGTTAGATGACAGAAAATGTAATCTAAATGTAACAAAGTTACCCAAGATAGATTACTCAGCAGTACCCTTGAGAAAAAAAGGTATCTCCATTATACTGTGAATGCCAGTGAAAGTGTGTGCGTTTCAGCTCTTTAGGGATTACACACATGGTCTAACGCATGGCTGCACAGACAGAGGAACAGACGGTCCCTGCAATAACCTACTTCCCAAACAAGCGAGATCCAACAAGTGGCCCAAACCAGATGGCATGCAATCAATCAATTCCCCCTCCAATAAAACAAAATGCCAAATACAAAACTTCCCCTGCTGAAGCCCCAAACTCAACCCCAGGGGAAGCAGGACGGTTTAAACGCATGGCACTGAACAGCTCTGTCTGTGCCTGCACTGGGACCAGAGTCTCACTAAAATGACAAAATGACTAAATGTGTGCAGCATGCACCTGTGTGCCACTGCAGACATAACAAAAACGGTTGATCTTACAACAAAAGGAAACTCAAACAAAAAAGATAACTTTTGAAGTTTCTTCACATCTTTTGATTTCTCTGTCTGGAAATATTTGTTTAGAGAACTTTGAACACTAGGGATTTCTGATGTCCCAATGATGCTCAGAGCCCAAACAACAAAATGAGCCACATCAATCCTTCTCAATTTGAGACATAGAATTTGGATCACACTCCTACTGCTACATTAAAAAAAATAGGTGAAACTCTCACTGTTTGTACTCTGCTTTGAACTTCTAGGTTTTACCTTACCTGAACAAGCATGTCCTTGGAGTAAGTGTTAAAGTAGTGTGTGATGTGCTCTTCTGGATTACTGAGTCGGGTGCTGCGAGGGCCTGCTTTCACACCATTGTTATCAAAGCCTGAAAACACCACCGAACATACAATTTGCACATTGACATTAGTACAAAGATGTTACATTTTTGTAATCATTTTTGCTGATTTACAGAGATACAAGGAAATAAATGAGGACGTGTTTACAAAAATATGATAACAGGCTATTTGTAGACATATAAACTTACCACAGTTTTCATCCACAGCATATTGATAGCAAGTAAGAGACAAACCAAAAAAACATTTCAGCAACTTTTAGTTGTTTCTATCAAGTTGTCAAATTAAGTATGGCATGCACGGCAACTAGTCAGTTAATTGTTCATTAACTGTCTTTAATAAGCAAATCTTTTCAGAATTGCTACTGTGCAAGTTTTCCAAATAAATTAATTTGTTTGTTTTTTGTGCTAATGGAAATTACCATTCAAAGGTTTGGGGTCATTAAGATCATTTCTAAAGAAATTCATATTTTTATTCAGCAAGGATGCATTAAATTGATAAACATTAAAAACATTTACAACTTAACTAAATATTTATATTTGAAACAAATGCATTTTTATTGAACTTTATATTCATCAAATAGTCCTGAACAAATTCCACAAAAATATTAATCAGCCCAACTGTTTTTAACATTGATAATAATAAGAAATGTGACGTGAGCACCAAATCAGCATATCAGAAAGATTTCTAAAGGCTCATGTGGCACTGAAGACTGGAGCAATGACTGCTTAAAAATTATTCGTGATCACAGGAATAATCTAAATATATTAAAATATTATATAAAACAGTTATTTGTTATAATTCTTCAAACATTATTCTTTTATTGTCATTTTGATCAAATAAAAGCATACTTGAGGAACATAAGAGACTACTTTAAAAAGCATAAAAAAAGATATTGTGGACCACAACTTTTGAACGGTAGTGTATCTGCTTGATATATGCAAACACAAGCAAACCATGACTAAGGAATACCATATCATTAAAAGCTGGGACAAAAATAATAGGGATGGATGGCATGCAGTTTGTGTATGAAGCATCAATATCTCACCCAGCAGCCAAGCATACAGTCTACGGTTCAGAGACATGTCTCTTCTTAGAACAACATGAAGTGCTGCAGACAGAATTCTGATCATGTCTGGACGAGTAGCCTGAAATGAACCACACAGTTACAGTATAATGTTAGTGTTTCATTTCTATGTCAAAACATTAAAACTGACATTTCTATTTTGAGACTAATGAATAACTCAAACCAAATCTACAAATATCTGTTTTAAAGGTGGACAGGTAACTCTGCCACATGAGAAGCAACTAAGATGGATATCGGAGAGAACTTTAGGAAATGTTCCTAGCATTGGGACAAATAAAGGTGAAAGAAGTCTTAAATAAATCAGTATTGCCACCTGACTCATGTGGAAGGGAAAGCAGAACAGGATAAGATCCAGGGTGCTCCTCTGCACTAGCACACTAGAATCCTGTACAGATGTGCTGACTGCTTCTACCTGATAAAAACAATTATATAAACATGAAAAAACTCAGTGGCGGTCAATTGAACAATTTCTATATTTAGAATCATTCATTATTTAATACGGTGACGTAATACTGCCATCCATATAATATTTTTTCCACTCAATTATGTCGTTATAACGAGATCTTTTCTCGTAATAACGAGTCTTTTCTCGTAATAACGAGATCTTTTCTCGTAATAACGAGATCTTTTCTCGTAATAACGAGATCTTTTCTCGTTATAACGAGATCTTTTCTCGTAATAACGAGATCTTTTCTCGTTATAACGAGATCTTTTCTCGTAATAACGAGATCTTTTCTCGTAATAACGAGATCTTTTCTCGTAATAACGAGATCTTTTCTCGTTATAACGAGATCTTTTCTCGTAATAACGAGATCTTTTCTCGTTATAACGAGATCTTTTCTCGTTAAAACGACATCTTTTCTCGTAATAACGACATCTTTTCTAGTTAAAACGACATCTTTTCTCGTTATAACGACATATTTTTCTCGTAATAACGACATATGGTAGGGCTGAGGTGAGCGAGTGTCCGCGCTGCTCAGTCTGACACAAAGGAGGATCTGCACGCTGCTGAATTGAAATACACTGTTTTAAATGTATTTAATGTAATGGTTTTAATTATAGCAGCATGTTTATTAGGATTAATCTCCAATACAACATTATCCAATAACAGCACTCAGACCCATGACTTGTTTAGGCTATATATGATCAGATCAAAACAGTTATTTTTGAATAATTGACTCTGGGCTTGGAATATTTATTTATTTGAATGACTGAAGTTTGATTGAACAACAAATCGAAATATGAACAATAACGGTAAAGGCCTCCTCATGTCGTGGCCTCGCTATGTTGAGGGAACAACATCCATTTCTCGTTTAATGCATAAACAAACCTACTTGACCTTTGTGAATTATTATAGAAATTATTTCATAATTAATTATTATATTGACCATAGGCTACCGGACTGTAGGCAATGGCACGCGATGTACACAGCATTCAAGTTTATCACGAATAGGCTAATATTACATAATAAAACTGTGCACACTATTTAAACTAAATAAAATAAAATACATTGTTATAACTGATCGTCTGTAGCCTATTCATCATCATCATCATTATTATTAGCCTATTGTTATATTAGTTTTTTCCCTTCATTTCGATCTCTTTACATAACGTTCTGACTAATTTTGCAAAAATTAGCATTTAAGTCTACTGTAAATGCTCGACACGCTAAAGCTTGGATGTGACTGGAATTTCTAGACTATTGGAAATGCAGTTTAAAGGTTGAATTTAACATTTATAAAAAATATTCTGCGAATTAATAATTATTGATATTATTGCCTACTGCCTAGTGTTTCGTTGAGGAATTAATCATTCGTAGTTTCATTTGAAAATGAAAGCACAACACGCTCATTTATCATCATCACGCATTGGCATAAATAGCCTACAATCATAAAGTATTGGCTTAATTGTCAGAAGTTTAAAGTTTTTGCTAAATATATGGTAGTAAGCAGAGCATGTGAGCGGAGCGCCCAAAATGCCCCTTTGGTAATTTGCCAATTCCAGAATCTGTGGAATAGGCTAAGCTAAGCACTCATTTGTCTAAGCTAATGTTTCTAAAACCAAATTCTAAAATCCTGTGAAGATTGACAGGCGTTTTATAGAACGCATTTCCCCTCAGTTTTGGTTTATTTTAATTTTAGAAAGTGTGTTTCTTTTATTTACGCCACAAAATAATTATTTGTTCGGTGCATTTCATCTTGTGCGTGTTTTGAATATGAAGGTTGTTTTAATGGAAAAATATACTTTTTCAGGTATTTAACTTTTTACAAAAGTTTTCCAAGTGGCTTCAAAAACAAGACACGTTTTTAAATTAAGAATTTTAATTGTATACATTTAAATTAGGGATGTTCATTTCGGTTATTTTTCCTAACCTTTAACCGACAAGAATATTTGAAATTAGAACTGAATTAAATTAGAAAGAATAAGTGTCCGTGACCCGTTTAAAATACTAACATTTGTTTTTGGTGAATTAATTTTACATGCGCAAAAAACAGCAGACAACAGAACAAGGATTTACATGATCATTATCACCCACCTGCAGCACTTCTGCAAGCGGAGAAAAACACAATAAAGCTAGGCGTTATATATAACGAATAAATAGGCCTATACTAAAAATATATTTTGACTTAAATAATAATTTAAGAAAATAAAAGAAATACTGTGCAACAAGCAGCCTCTATTTTTTTAACCCAAATGCTGAGATGAGCCTTTTGGGTAATTTATTTGGGTTATTTTTCCAGTGTTTGGGTAGTTTGTGTACATTTTATTTTATTTATAAAATAGTTTCTGTGCAGAATATCGTTCAAATGTATGCAGAGCAACATACAGGCGCAGGGTGTGAATCAATAAACAAACGTCGCTCGTGTTGCCTCGGTTTTATTGCTTGATGAAGAATCTGATGCTTTGCATAAAATAAACGATGTATTTATAAAGATACAGAACACAAGTACTTTGGATGTTAAAACATGTCCTCAGAGCTGTTTGCTGTTTGTTTTTGGTCAGGTTATGAAGGCAATCGCAGTTCATTTCGTCCATGAGTGAAGCGCAGGGCGGCGGTCTGATCCGTGATCAGTCCCCGCCGAACACGACTCCAGCTCGGCGTGAGAGCCAGCGCCGTTACGGTGGACACACAATTACAGAGTGGTCCATTTACTCGTGAATTACGTCGGTTTAATGTTTAATCTTTACTTCTAATGTTTTTTAAACAAGATTAAATAGGGCAATGTGTAAAGCTTACATAAAAGCAAGCAAATTAGAAATAAAGGAAGTTATTACGTAAACCAGTGGTTCTGGAGTATTTTACATAAGTTTAGAGGATTTCAATTAATCTGTAAATATTATTTCATGCATAAAGTAAAAAAAAGCTAATATTATAATAGAAACGAATAAACCCATTAGCTGGGTTAAATCAACCATTTATGATGGGTTAAATAAACAACCCGATTTACTGGGTAAAATTAACCCTAAATGTGTTCTGTCCTATATTTATCCAGCCCAAATTGGGTTGCTTTGAACCCAGTGTTTTTTAGAGTATGCAGAGCTTTTTTCATTATTGTGCTGCGCGAAATTAAAGCAGACGGCAGAAAGCTGCATTTTATTTTTTGTCTAATTTTACAAAAATGTTCAGAACTAAATAATAAAATGCGACTTATAGGCGACTTGTTTTTTTTCCTCTCTCTCCCTCTCTCTAAAAAACGTGTTTTTTATACGCGTACAGCTTATTTTAACCATGCAGCAAACCTTTTAACATATTTTTATAAATTACTCAAAATAATAAATAGTGAATTTAAACCGTTTAACTGATTAATCGGTCAAAATTCGTATCAGTCGGTTAACGGTTAATGAACATCCCTATTAAAACAATTTCACCCTGAAACATAACTGTTTAGTTGAGACATTTATTCAATAATTTCACTATAAACAGGAAAAATAAATAGGCCTAACGTTACTGGAGACATTTAATGTGAGCGCGTGATCTGAGCGGGATTTGGTTCACCTGAGCGTGAGCGGAACATTAGCGGAGCGTTTGATTTGGCCGTGAACGACTGAGCGGAGCGCACACACACAGAGCGGAATATTGAACCGCTCCGCTTCTCTCACATTCTCTGGTACAAAACGTTAATTAGGTAAAGCGATACACGAATTTAAATGGGAAAGTAATAAAATATTATATTATATGAAATAGAAATAGGCCTATAGCCCTAACAAGTTAACATAACCTAATAATACTAATAATATACAAATATAAAATTAAATGTTTAATGTTAATAAAAACTATTTTATCCATCTCTGATAGTCCCGGGTTGTTGTGAACCGAGGACGGCCCCTAAGAAATCTATGTTTTAAACTCAGCTTGTCTTTACTGTCTATCCCATCACGCAGAATAAGAGTGCATATGTACCGCTCTGCAAATTAGTCACAATAACGTTTCATACAGTCTGGATGTTGCTTTATCTCATTTAAAGCACACCACTGTTCTTCTCAATTCGGCGACACCCGACGCGATCCCTTAATTGTGATAACCGAGGAAAGCAATTTTATATACTTCCACAATAAGAACAAAATGTTACGAATTGCTTTTGTAAAATAACAGCGTGCGCTTTCTGGCGCGCCTATGTCTAAAGGTCTACTTAAATAAAACAATCGATCGTGTTTATTTAATTCGTATAGCCTAAATCCAGCAAGAGATACTACAGTCTTTTCATCTGTACTATTGTGTTCAGTGCTCACACCCAGCGCAGCGAAGACTGTTCCTTCAGTAAAGCAAAGCCTGCAATTTAAACCCATAAGAAGAACGTGATGCGATGATTCAGCTAAAGATCATTTAATAATATTAAATCATTAATACATAATTAATATATAATCAGACTAAAGTATATCAAGGCCGCCCACACATGTGAAACAAATATTGAAGCAGCTCATTTGTTTACCCACGAACAAAAATAGGCCTACGAAAATCTAGCTTAATTTGTTTGCCCGTTTTCAAACAGAACGAAATAATAATAATATTATTATTATTATTATTAACCAATGAGAAAATATCTTTATTTATCTTTGTTCATATTTCGATTTGTTGTTCAATTCAAACTTCAGTCATTCAAATAAATAAATATTCCAAGCCCAGAGTCAATTATTCAAAAATAACTGTTTTGATCTGATCATATATAGCCTAAACAAGTCATGGGTCTGAGTGCTGTTATTGGATAATGTTGTATTGGACATTAATCCTAATAAACATGCTGCTATAATTAAAACCATTACATTAAATAACATTTAAAACAGTGTATTTCAATTCAGCAGCGTGCAGATCCTCCTTTGTGTCAGACTGAGCAGCGCGGACACTCGCTCACCTCAGCCCTACCATATGTCGTTATTACGAGAAAAATATGTCGTTATAACGAGAAAAGATGTCGTTTTAACGAGAAACATATGTCGTTATTACGAGAAAAAGATGTCTGTTTTAACGAGAAAAGATCTCGTTATTACGAGAAAAGATCTCGTTATAACGAGAAAAGATCTCGTTATTAAGAGAAAAGATCTCGTTATAACGAGAAAAGACTCTCGTTATTACGAGAAAAGATCTCGTTATTACGAGAAAAGATCTCGTTATAACGACATAATTGAGTGGAAAAAATATTACGTGGATGGCAGCATTACCTCACCGTAATAAAGGCTGTTTGCTTGTATTATGTCTATTGATCAGTGTACCATCAGTTCAATGTCACTGCCAATGATGTACAGCTGGTCCTCCATGGATAGTTTTCTGTTAAGGTGCAGTAAGACGAAGGACACTCCAGGCAAGCGCACAGCAGGGCTGGTTAGGATGCTGCCCCACAGGGCACTGTAGAAGGCCGGCTGCTCCACAGCTGCTGCCACCTTTTCTAGCAGGTATTGGTCCTTTAGACAACAGATGAAATAAGAGTTAGGATTAGAGATGCACAATATATCAAGAAACATATCAGTTGTCAGTTGACATTGGAAATTGTTTTTGTTTATCTGTATTAGCGATACAGGATATAATTTTGGCCGGTATTAGATATTTCATTAAACATGCTCATTTTCCCTATTAATAACTTAACATTTCAATAATTTAAAATGTATTATTATTTGTTAAGGATATTTGAAATTATTAGAATATACACTACTGTTCAAAGGTTTGGGGTCCAGTGGAGAATTTATTTTGTTTTATTCAGCAATGATGCATTAAATTATGTGATAATAAACACTGTGAAAAAAAAATACATGTTCTTTTGAAGTTCTATTCATCAAAGAAACCTGAAAAAAAATGTATTATGGTTTCCACAAAAATAATACACAGCTAACTATCTTTAACATTGATAATAATACGAAATGTTTCTTGGGCACCAAATCAGCACATTAAAAGGATTTCTGAAGATCACATGGCACTGAAGTCTGGAGTAATAATGGCTGATAAAAATTCATCTTTGCTGTAACAAGAATAAAAATACATTATAAAATATATTAAGACTAGAGCTGTCAAATGATTAATCGCATCCAAAAGAAAAAGAATTGTTTACATAATATATGCATGTATACTGTGTATATTTATTATTTATAGATAAATACAAACACATGTATGTATATATTCATGAATGTAAGAATATAAATATATGCATGTAAATACATGTAAAAAAAATAAAAATATTTACTATATGTGTGTGTATTTATAAATATATATATATATACATAATAAATATACACAGTACATATATATTATACTATGTTAACAAAAACTTTTACTTTGTATGTGATTAATCACGATTAATCATTTGACAGCATTAATTAAAACAGGAAAACAGCTATTTTAAACTGTAATCATATTTTACTATATATATTTTTTTTTTCAAATAAATGCAGCCTTGAATAGAAAATAATAAATTTGAAACTAGTACATTGTAGTTTTAAAAATCTTTATTTTACCTGTCATAATACTCTGAGCCCTCCTCTAGACCAGGCAACCACACCGGTCAGGAGTCCCTGCAGGCCTGGTTAAGAGTCTTTCCCAAGGGCAGGTAGTAGGTCTCATATAACCCAAGTAATACTGGCTTCACAGACATGGCAGCATTGGATAGTAAAGGGAAGAGGCCAGAACTGAGGTGGAGGTGAAAAGGAACATATGTAGGCACTAAAAGTCACTGTAGCAGAAAATCAATCTTGAACAATCTCTACCTATAAAGGAAAGATCCTTCGCCAGGCGCTTTGGTCCAATGATCTTGAAGATGATTCGTAGGTCTCCAGCGCCTTGCGGTGAACCCCGCTGGGCAGCGCCGGGTGGAGGCATTGAGCCAAACGCTTTCTTCCAATAGTCAATTCTTAGGCACAGACCTGATACTTGCCATTGTTGTGCAAGACCTGTCCACACAATAGAGAAAAATAAGATCAGTAAAGCAACCTGCCACATTTGGAGGAGCTTCTAATGTGATCAAGGTGGTGTAAGAAAAAGACCTTGTTGAGTTTCCCAAGCGCTGAGATCAGATCGGCCCATTCGCTGGAGTACTCAAAGTTTTTAAGGGCCTTATCTACCGCTGCCACATAGTTTCTGTATTTCGAGTCACCGAGGAGTTCCAAACTCCTCTGCATTCATCGTCCTAACAATGGAAACTAAAAGCCAATGCCAAGGTCACGTACGAACATCACACCTTCAGTGTAAGGAACAGAGAGGGGCAACAAAGGTTAAAATCAATAAAAAGAAGTGTACTCATTGAGTAATATTGCAGTGTAGATCACATGCCTGATAAAAAATTTACATTGTCATCATTTACTCATGTTGTTTCAAACCTGTATGAGTTTCAAAAGCAGTTATTTTGAATAATGATGGAAACCAATTGACGATAACCATTGACTTTAATAGTATTTTGTGAATACTGTGGAAGTCACTGGTTACCATCAATTGTTTGGTTACAAACATTAAAATATCTTACTTTTTGCTCAACAGAAGCTACTCATACAGGTTTGGAACAACTTGAGGGTGAGTAAATGATGTAAGAATTTTCATTTTCGGATGAGAACTATCCTTTTAAGCTTCACTGTGTGGAATATTTTACAAACCAAACACAGTGACCCTTTAGTGTTCAGAAGAGCTCACTGTCACTGGTGGAGACGCTGTGAGACGCTGTTGAATTATTAACAGGTGTGACTCAGTTGCAGGTGAGCTACTTTAAAGCTACAAAGGGCAAAGAATAACAATAACAATAAAGAACTGACCAGGGAAAAAATAAATACTTCCATATTTTACTGCACCGTAAGCTGCCGTTGTTATTTCCCCATATTATTCTTTCAAAAAAACTACAATATAAATGAAAACAATGCACTAAATTGACAGTTCATCCCAAAACCATCACGTCCTCGCCCTCATACTGTTCCAAACAATAGGAACAGCAATCTCAGTCATCATTCACTGTCATTTTCTATACTATAGACATCAATGGTGACCGAGGCTGTCGTTCTGCTTAAATTCTCCTTTTGTGTTCTACTGAAGAAAAGTCATACCGCTTTAGAAAACATGAGGGTGTGTGAATGATAACGATTTCTATTTGAGGACGAACTGTCCCTTTAGGATGCACAATAACAGCCCACATGTTTTACTATAGCCAAAACCAAAAACAAGATTGTAAACATTTTAATCTGAACATATTATGTAAACATATGAATCCCTTTTTAAATCTAACACATTTTTAACTGAACTGAACTCAATACCAAAATCCAAGAAATTGTACATAGTATCAATGCATTTGGCAGGCTGGTTGTCATTTCCCATGATCAGCTGATAGGGAACAATGGGCCATTATGAGATTAGAAGGCCCATATGATGTCCTACAAAATGATTTGCCAGTGTGACAATGACGAATGAGTGGTTCATGGTAAACTTATATTCAAATCTTTCCACTCGGCACGACATCTCCCACACACGGTCAGCATAACCAACCAGACACGATCAAATGTTATGAACACACGCTAACGGCTAAGCTACTGTAAGCTCGCTATAGAGTAACGTTAGCGGATCCTCTCCAGTGAGCTGCTGCTTACCGTTGTCAGACGGACGGCGTTTTTTTAGAAGGTCTGATCTGTAAGGGGCTGGATGGTTTTTAATCTTGAGGGCAGATGTATAGATGTTATAGATGGGTGAATGGATAGGTTGTGAACGATGTACGGTCAGATGAGACGTCGGTGGTGGGTATAACGTTACTGACAGCAAGAAACGCTTTACCGAATGCCGCTGGCAAGATCACATATCTGCTTTTTGTAAACCCATTTGTTATACAGCAGCGTTAATGTTGACATCAGTCCAGGTAAGATAGCGCTGACACTGCGGATGAAACCATTTTTGATGAAAGTCTTTGACAGGTGAAACGCTTCGTTCTACGCATGCGCCAGCAGTTCCTGGTTAAACAAAAAATACGTCACTCGTTCATAATAAAAGTTCCCGTGTTGCGCTGGAGTCGCTTTGTACGCAACCCCGGAAACAAGTTTTTACTATCTATTTTCGATTCATGAGTAAAATAAGATATGTAGTTAATATTACTGAAAGAGTTTCACATTTTGCTCTACAATGTAAATACACATTCATACAGCAAACGTGCATTTTGAATAGCGTTTTTAAATGTGGAGTACAAACTGAAGAGTTTGTTATATTTACGCCTAACGGTTACTTTTAGCTCAAATCTCACTATTCAAGTTGTATTAAGTTGTTTTAATTCAATTGGAATTATTGAAAGGTTGCTTCTTCAAAAGATTACGTCTGCGTCGTCGAAAACAGTAATGTAGGGCAGTGCTGCCAGATGATGGTGCTGTCGAAAACAAAACAGAAACCACTGCATTCGACGTTGCGCACTTTAATTTCCGAAATGAATTTTATTCAACTACGTTATTTACAAGACATTTGCTTAAATAACCACAGGCTAAAAGGGCAGGGATGATTTTAGCTTGTTGTATGGTTTACTAACTCTTGCGCCCGGATTATTTATTATTTTGTATTATGCGCATAGTTCTTACTTCATGTACCCTTTGTCCTGTTACTATCAGGGAAAATCAAATACTGCAAGATTACCACAGAATTTAAACAGAGAAAATATAATCACTGGCATTTGTAATATACAATAGTAACGAACTAGCGCAAGGTGTTCATGATACAAACTAGTTCCTGTAGCCTGAATTTTGTTTGTAATAAACTTGGCTTCAAACGAGTAGGGTTTATAAATCATGCTCTCAAAAGCAAACATAATTTCTTATAACCAACCCCCCATTTCCTGCATTTCATTTATGTTGTAATTTTTTCCATCTCTTCTTTTTGGTCTCGACTTAGTCTGTATCCACAGAAATTTCACAATCCATCTGTCGGTTTTGTTATATTGTAATGATAATGCAATATTAATGTTTAAAAGTACCTAAGCATTTTCAGATCTTTCCAAAGAACTTAAACATTTTCTACAACTCTTAAAAATCTTTAATATGTATAACGATAAACTACCATTAAAAACATATCTAATGCTGTCTACGTGAGCAGACAGAGTTATTGTCCAAATAGATAATCAGTTTCATGGGCGACACTGTAAATGATTTCAAAACTGGGCTGAAATCCAATACACCGTGCCCTGCTGCTCGAACTGGCAGTAGTGTTTAAGATTGCTGCAAAAACAAATATTTGTAATAAAATATGAGTGTAACCCTTCAAACAAGCAATAAAGACTATCCATTTTTAAATGTTAAACTCTCTTAAAGTTCAAAAACAGCACACACAAATACAGTACTGGGGGAGGGGAAGGGATTTATTCTTTTTTTTTGGACAACCAAATTAAACAATCTTTTAGTACATACCAATTCTTACCAAAAGGGCGTTCTATTTCCATTTCAAATGACATTTTTGAGGTTGGGATAAATTCACAGCCATTGTTCAAGATAACCAAATTTAGGAAAAGGACTTTCACACATTCCAACTTAAAATTTACTTTTAAAGGTTAAAATATCTGGCATTCTGCAGGTAAAATGCAGCATCCCTGGCTTCAAACATTGGCCCACGGAGGAAAGACCAATGACTTGGGGCAAATGCAACACTGCTTTATGGACTGGATAAAGGGCAAAATAATTAGGGTTATAGATCAATGCAAAAAAAATGATATTTGTATAGGCAACTCAAAAACAAAATGTATAAAAGTCCCTTTCAATTTCAAAATGTTTTGCTTCTTTTCCTTTTTTTACTTGCACTTACAGCTCGCTCTGCCCCTACATGGTGCATATATAAAATAAAAATCATGTGCAAGATCACTGGCAACAAATCACACAGTGCAGGGGTTTTACGCACTATGCAAAATTTTTCTTTTTTTAACAAAATATTTTTCAGCATTTTTAAAAACAAGCCACGGCCTTAGCGTGACTTTTACATTCAGTGTTATTACTAAAAAATACTTTATCTGCAGGTTTCAAATATTCCTGCACAAATGTACAATATGTTACAACATTTTATACATTTCATTATTTACATGGCTCTATTATACATATCAAAACTCATCAGCTTTGTTTTGTCATCTTTAAAATAGCTATTAACATCATGTTCTGCGAGAGAGGTAGTTTCCACCACACTCATTACTAAGTGGGAAGGGGTGCTTCATCACATATCCACAGTTGAAAGAGCTAAATTGTCTGAAACTTTTGAACATAAATGAACAGCAGTGCAAGAATAACAACAAGTGAGAGAGGGCAGTGTGTGTGTATAATGTCGGCCACCTGCCTTCTTAAAAAACAAACAATGTAAACATGTCTTCACTGGACTTGCGCCCTATTTCTCAGTTCCCCCGTGCCATAATACACACATTTCATAACATAATGCTTGTATCAAAACAATCACAGAGCAAATAAGGTTATGAGACGAGACCACAGAAAACATCTGTCCTATGTTCTCGCATCATAACCCTCCTCCGCATATTTGCTCTGTGATAATTCCAAAAGTACAGCAAAGTTAAAAGGAAAAAAAATAAGTGAATTCCAAAAATGATTTGTCAACCATAACAGTGATATACACTAATGCCTTACCCGATGATTTATGGCACTTGTAACCAGATATGGTCAAGCAAGGGGGGTTCCAACAGAAAATTGCTGATTTCTTAGCTTTGGTAAACAAAACAAAAAATCACTTAGTTTTCTAAGCTATAACACAAGGGATGCAAAAAGAAAGTTTAACGCTGCAATAGAGCTTGTGAACCTTAGATAATTTCAACACCTATAGTGCAATGCGCACAGCGCCATTAAAAAGTACAGGTGTTGAAAGCACAAGGTCCGTTGTGCCACCTCATTAGGCTTGAGGCTAGTCAAATTATCTGTTCATTTAAGTTTGTTCCCCTTCATATTCGTTTGCTTAGGTCTCCCTGCAGAACGAAGTCGAGTGGCTTTTACTTCCCAAAAAGCAAAATAAAAATAGATACCTGGAAATGCAGTATGCACTATAACGCTACAAATGCTGCTGTGCTTAGCACCTAGAGGTTTCTGACACTCCCTGCATGATTAAAACTCAAGCTGAGAGTATGCATCAAACCTCAGCCAGCGAAAAACAATGCAAGGAAATGGTTTGAATTTTGTCTACTCCTAGGCCTGGTTGAGAAGAAAAAACACACTGACTGTCACAAACAGCCATCAAAAAAACAAAACAAAACAGGAGCATAACAGAGCAATGAGTTAAGGACGAAATCCAGTTCATCATTTTTCATGGCATAAGGCTCTGCTAAAACTTCTCAACCGCCCTTTAAGGCTACAGCGACGTAATTACAATTGAAGCAGATTGCGTTTTATAAAAAAAAAGTTAGGTGATGAACATCAGGAGAAATATCTGCCTGCCAAATGGTCATCACCTTATTAAGATGCAAATCTAAAAATAGCTGTAAAATGTATTACGCAGCTGGAGCATTCAAGAGAAGGGCAAGATGCCCAAGCGGAGCCTTCGTTCATATATTGGTTTAAGAGAGCAGCAGTGAGTGCCCTTATGCCTGAACCTTCAGAAGGCTCTTTAACTCAAAGGACATTATCTCACGATGATCGCAAGCGCCCATGGGAAGAGACACCCAGTGGCTTGGGGGCTTGGGTAGCACACTTGGGGACGGGGGCTCACTAAACTTGGCTCCAGCATAGTTTTGACCACACTGAGCTGCCAAAAGTTTGTTCAGATGAGACATGGTATCCTCCCAATTCTGATCATAAGGTGTGGCAAAACAAACAGAGGCATTTTTCTTGTCTACAGACACGGCCTGCCGCACCTCAGGAGACCAAGAAAAGCTGGTGCCCTTCTCACCCCTGCGATAGCTGTGGTGATGGGGCACCCCTAAGGCTCCTGAGGAGGCAGAATGCACCACTCCATTCTGGTCTCGACTTCTCTGCTTGCCCCTGCCAATCTGGTGGCTCTTCTTAGGTGCCGGGCGATCTGGAATGTTGTATCTCTCACCACCTCCCATACTGCTTTGACTGGATGTCACCTATCAGAAAACAAACGAATTTGTTTAATGAAAGAGAAATAAGTAGATGTTTGAATTGTAAAGGTTAAACTGGTTAAAAACAGGTCCCGATTGCAGGCTGACAATAAAGAGCTGAGTGCAGTCAGCGCGTCCGCCCATCCCCCACTCGCCCTCCGCTTACCTATCTCTTGAAGAAAAGTTGAATGCGTGGTTCTCTTCACTTTTTAATTTCTCTTCGCCAATCGGGCTCCAGGTCCTCGAAGTAGTTGATCTACTCCTCGCTGCACATATATGTCCAGCAAGATCTGAAGTTTTCATGTGCCAATGAGCGTTGTTTTTTCGTGTAACCGAGCAGAACATGAATTCACCTCGGCGCACGGTGATCTAGAAGCCGCGAATCTAACAAAAGAAACAATACTATAATTTGTGTTCCATTCCTAAATGCATTAGTTTAAATAACATTGAGAAACACTAACTAAACTAGTTGTTTGTGTAAAACAAAAAATGCAAAAAAGTGAAAAATAAGTTGGGGTCAAACAATAAAACTGTTTTATATAATTTATGATTTAAGCAATGATATATTAAAACATCGAATAGAGCGACATTTTTGTGAATAAGGTATTGCATAGCATTCAAGTTCACGTTAATCTTTCTCTATTGTGCTCAATGTCTTCGCGGTTTTTATCCATTAATAAGTACATTTCCATTTAGTTCGGAATTGCAAGTCGTTTCTATAATGTTTAACTAAAAAAATGGGTTTTAAATAATAAAAACCACGGGTATTAGGTCATGTTTTCTGGCCAAAACAAAGAGACTCTCTTACTCAACATGGCGTCAATGCCGTCGACGACTCTAGCATTACGTCTTTAACTCGGTAGAAAACAACTTACCGGCTTCCTCAGGCTTCGATGTAATAAGCCCTTCGTCTTCCCTTGGTCTAGTCTATTAGCTGTAGCTCTATATGGAGAAAATATTTCCCGATATGCGAATCTTTGTTCAAATTCGAGGCTACAGCGGAACGATTAACCCTCCTTCTCTAACTTGTCTCCGACTAACAACAAAATGGATCCTCAACAAAGCCTAAGTAGTTCGGGCTTGTTGTGTGCTGACAAATCAGGGAGCAGCACTGTCGACGTGTGCCAATAGGAACGCTGAACACGCCTGTTGCCATCCTTCCTGCGTCACGTATTTGTGGGGAATTTTGGGTTTTTTCCGCGTTACTGTAATAACTCGAAGGCATAGAAAATGATCACATGGTTTCTTCCGGTTGGTTTAAGCTCAAAACGCAAACACTTAAACATTACCATACTAATGCATGTCCATGGCTCATCATCGAAGGGCACAGCACTATGCCTTATGTACAACTATGTTAAAAATGCACCAGTTTTGATGGCTTTAGATGTCCAATTTGCTTATACAAGTTAGAATAGTTTTTTTAGGAAAGCAACAAGGACTCATCTGATCTACTTGAGTAAACTTTCAGACACTATATGTTGTGGAAATCATTAAAGAACAGATCACTGATCGAAGTTCAAAGAGACAGAAATAACAAATTGTGAGTAGGCTATGTCAAGATAATGTTAAATCCATCGTATATTAATGACCTAATAAAATAGTAGACACTTCGCAGACATTATCATAATCAGAGGAAAGTTGAGTGGTATACAGGAAATAGGCCTAATTTGTCTTGAAAACCAAGAACGTGACACGTCATTTAAGAAGTATCACACAACACCTGCTGACATGTGACAACGTGTAGCTAAAAACCTGTGAAGTGGTATATACTGCCAATGACAATGGGAGGGAAAACGTTTGAAAAGCTACACATAAGGGTGTCATTTTGGGGTGTAGTATCTTCATAAATCAATGAATGGGCTTGGAGGATGCATATGGGCCATTTGGTGTTCTTGAAGTCAAATGTCTGCTTAGATTGTTTACGGCACTTTAACCCTTAAACTGTTTTAAGCTGAACAGCTAAATTTTATATTAAGATAAACTTTCTATTAATCAGACCAAATGTCGATTTACCTGTTAGTGTAAAGACTGGTCAAAGGCAGGGGATCCAAGTGCAGTAAAATATATTTATTGGACAGAGGCAGAATCACACAGGCAATGGTCAGAGGCATAACAGGAATATCGGAGGCAGAGCAGAGACGTAAACAATACCAGGCAGGGGTCGAGGTCACAGGCACAGGTTCAGAAGTCCAAGGTCAGGCAGTCCGGGGTCACACAGAGATAACAGATACGGGGAAGAACGCTCAGAAATGTAGCCAGGGCAAAACAAGACTTCGCAGTGAGTGAGTGTTTGTGTGCTGCTTTTATGTGAATGAGTGAATGAGGTGCAGGTGTGGTGAGGCAATCAGGGTTGATGAGTGAATGGTGACAGCTGTGTGATTGGTGTAATGGTGGACGGGAATGTGTGAGTGCAGTGCATGATGGGAGATGTAGTCCATGGGTGATGTGCAGTTTGAGTGAGTGGTAACCAGATTCATGACAGAGCCCCCCCCAAAGAGCGGCTTCCAGACGCTTACACACACCCGGCACAATCCAGGAGGGCGGTGGAGCGGAGGTGGAACCGGGGGAGGGAACGGTGGGCCAGGTCCATGTGGGGCCAATGAGACGTGAGGTGACTCTGGCAGGTCGGCGCAGACGTGAGGTGACTCTGGCAGGTCGGCGCAGACGTGAGGTGACTCTGGCAGGTCGGCGCAGACGTGAGGTGACTCTGGCAGGTCGGCGCAGACGTGAGGTGACTCTGGCAGGTCGGCGCAGACGTGAGGTGACTCTGGCAGGTCGGCGCAGACGTGAGGTGACTCTGGCAGGTCGGCGCAGACGTGAGGTGACTCTGGCAGGTCGGCGCAGACGTGAGGTGACTCTGGCAGGTCGGCGCAGGTGAGGTGACTCTGGCAGGTCGGCGCAGACGTGAGGTGACTCTGGCAGGTCGGCGCAGACGTGAGGTGACTCTGGCAGGTCGGCGCAGACGTGAGGTGACTCTGGCAGGTCGGCGCAGACGTGAGGTGACTCTGGCAGGTCGGCGCAGACGTGAGGTGACTCTGGCAGGTCGGCGCAGACGTGAGGTGACTCTGGCAGGTCGGCGCAGACGTGAGGTGACTCTGGCAGGTCGGCGCAGACGTGAGGTGACTCTGGCAGGTCGGCGCAGACGTGAGGTGACTCTGGCAGGTCGGCGCAGACGTGAGGTGACTCTGGCAGGTCGGCGCAGACGTGAGGTGACTCTGGCAGGTCGGCGCAGACGTGAGGTGACTCTGGCAGGTCGGCGCAGACGTGAGGTGACTCTGGCAGGTCGGCGCAGACGTGAGGTGACTCTGGCAGGTCGGCGCAGACGTGAGGTGACTCTGGCAGGTCGGCGCAGACGTGAGGTGACTCTGGCAGGTCGGCGCAGACGTGAGGTGACTCTGGCAGGTCGGCGCAGACGTGGGTGACTCTGGCAGGTCGGCGCAGACGTGGGGTGACTCTGGCAGGTCGGCGCAGACGTGGGGTGACTCTGGCAGGTCGGCGCAGACGTGGGGTGACTCTGGCAGGTCGGCGCAGACGTGGGGTGACTCTGGCAGGTCGGCGCAGACGTGGGGTGACTCTGGCAGGTCGACGGAGACGTGGGGTGACTCTGGCAGGTCGACGGAGACGTGGGGTGACTCTGGCAGGTCGACGGAGACGTGGGGTGACTCTGGCAGGTCGACGGAGACGTGGGGTGACTCTGGCAGG